>OZ024790.1:5504736-5871666 GCA_964017065.1 Haliclona indistincta | reverse complement strand
ATCTGTCTCTTACTCTATATAGCTCTCTCCAAATCTGTCTGCTTTCACTCTCTATCTTACACACATAATTTTTTTATGAGCAAAACCAAAACTCTGTGTATGCGTGTGTGTGTGTGTGTATGCGTGTGTGTGTGCGTGCGTGCGTGCGCGCGCGTGTGTGTGTGTAAAATTCACCTATATTTTTTTATAAGGAAAACAAGTTCTACTAGGAAAACAAAAATATGATATGTGAGATGGAATAATGAGCTTCTGCTGATTGAAGGTCAATAATGAATTCAGGTTTCACAAGTTTTGTAAATAAAACCTGCACGCACGCACATTCTTAATCACTTACATAATATGTACTCATACTCTCTCTCACACACTTCATCTCAAAAAACTATGTCTGATTGACTGCACTGATGAGATCCGATAGATCGAAACAGTCTGATAGCTCATGTTAATTGTCGACTGTCTGCAGTTTCAGATTCTATGTTTCTGTTCTCTCTTGTCAAATTTTTAATTTGTTCAGCAAAAATTAATGTGTTCACATTGTTAAAATATAGATCTTTGAGATAAAATATAGATGTTTCAGCTGTGTTCTATTAATAATGTATTTCACATGTATACTAGCCTCGTCCCCAGGCCACACCCTCCTTCCTCGTTCATCTCCTCAGCAGGGGGAGTGGCCTGGAGGCGAGGCTAGTACTATACATGACATAAATGTAGTACAGAGGTATCACATTATTATAGCATGTGAGACATTGCTTTGAGTTTAACAAACATGAATCAAACGACTTTTATGTGAACTCCGTGATGCAGTTTAATGAGTTTCGTACTGTGTAGCTGGTGAGCTGTAAGTTAGTGCATAGTGCAACGAATATTCCTGTCTCTAGACAATAAGGATGGAGAATCAGTCTATGGTAAGGTAAGAACACCATTACTATTATTATAGACATATTGATGTTACAAACTGTTTTTTGTAACCTTAAAACACACTCCAGCTTCAACCCCTTGTCAGGCAGACCACACTGGCGACACAGACTACGCACTACTTCAACCTGCATAGAATTGTTCCATTAGCTACAAACAATCATACTACTAGATGCATAACATTGTGTGCTATGTTAGGCCAATTGCAGTAATAGAAATTTTACATGCATTAATGATTAACTGATACATTTATAAATATAGGACACTACCGGTGTTTGATATTGTCTTTATTGTAAGCGTTGTACGTCAAACTAGAAATACTGGCAGCACGTACATACCTGGATGATGATGATAGTATCAACAGAAAAAAATTAGGTCCAAGTACATTGTACATGTATAATAATTTTAAAAATACTTCAGGTAATAATTGCCTGTTTTGGTAGCAGAATGATCCTATCTCACTGCATACCGGCTGCATGTTGGGAAACTATTCCAAGTTTTTTTCCAGAAAGAGCTTGTCGACAAACCAACACTCCTCTCAACTGAATAGAACTCATCATGCATACGTACACATCATTCAGTATTACATTCTGAATTGTACAATTCTTATTCATTCTGACGCACACTGCACTGATGAGATCCATGCAAAAAGATCGAAATGAACAATGTGTTGTTGTTCATCTGCAGTTTCAGTCATTTATTTTTTTGCTATTTTGTTTTTGAGAAGGAACATCAAGTTTGTAGTTTTTGAGTATAGCTAGCTATACTCAGCAACCGAGTTACTACACAATTTACTCCGTAAGAGCAAAATCTCTGCACTAGTAGAGATAGAAAGAGCATCATAGACATAAGTATGCTTAGAGTGAACTTGTGTAGTAATCTATCGAAAATGCTTTGATGGCACTAAAATTAATAAAGAAATTTACAGCGGTTTTGTAGTGATTGTGGACCTAAGTTGAAGTGTAATAATAGAACATGCATACTATACTTCCCCATAAGAATGAAGTATACTAAGTAAGTTCTATACTGCATTGTTGCACTAGTACAATTGGTTTAGCACTAAGTATTCTCACTACACTGTTACTATGCTATTGTTAATTATATAACAGAGCCTTGGACTTGGTGTGTGTACAAATAATAATTATGTGCTGCATGTGTTATGCATGACTCCTCTGTGTCTGTAGTTGTAACTTGTGTATCGCTATGTGTAATGATTGTGTGTGAAACAGTGTTGAAGAAGTGTTTTGAACCGAAACTCAATAACATTTGTACTTTGCAAGCCATTCTCTCTCACCAAACACATGCTACTATCAATTTTACTGGATTGGTACATGTACCGAGGTAGTGACCAGTACTAATGATAGTTTAGTGCTGTTTTAAGCATTCATGTATTCTGTTACTAGTAATGCAGTATGTAACACTACTATCTAGACTGCTGTGATTAATTTTGCACTGCAGCAGTGCAGCAGCTAGTACGACAGCAGCAGTGCAGCAGCTAGTACAACAGCAGTGCAGCAGCTAGTACAACAGCAGTGAGGCAGCTAGTACAACAGCAGTGCAGCAGCTAGTGCAACAGCAGTGCAGCAGTGCAACAGCAGTTAGCATTGTCTGGGGACGCCAACAATGTTCATTTCTTGACAATATTATTAGGGTTTTTATCCAGACATGCAGAGCTATCGTTAATCCAGTATTTCAAGCCTTTATCGTTGTCATGAACTAGCAAAGAAAACAGAATATGGTGACAGAGTCAGACAAGTCGAAAATGGATCTTTTACCTCTCTTGTTTTCTCCACTACTGGTGGCATGGGAAGAGAGGCAACACAACTTTATCAACATTCAGCAGATCAAATCATTATTATTGCCGATCGGCAATGATATGTAGGGATGACCTCGAACTAATTATAATATAATAGAATTCTCACAACAGTATACCCTGGCTTGGTTAAGATGCTCGTTATCCTTCTCTTTCATCCTACATTCAGCCTTAACTTGTATTCGTGGCAGCCGTGCAACACGTCATTATCTCTGACAGACCACTTGTAGTTGTAGAATGCTGCCTTTCCCAGGCTGGCTAATTTGCTATTCATTCCATTTTAGTTACATGTATTCATTTCTAGCTATTATTTCACCCTTATTATAAGTATTCACTAACCATTGCTCTCATGTATTGTGTATGATAAAAAAATTGTGTGGTGGATTGAGTGCAGTTCTTTGCCCTTGTTATTGTTCACAAAACAGAATTAAACAAGGACAATAACTTTAATATAATGAAAAGTTAAGTTGTAAACATTACACATAATTGATTTATTGTTAATGCTATATCATTCCCAAAGAGCACTTAGCACTAGATAGATATGACCGAATGCAACTAAAGGCAGGCAATAGGAACAAAAACTGTGGTAAAGGATAGAGGCATGATGAGTGATCATACAAGTCCAGATGAACCAGGCTGTATTGATGGAAACATTTATTTCTGATCTGGGGCTTGAGTCATAGCCTAATCACACAGACCACAGGAACATACGGGCCTTCTCCTGGCAGTGATAATAATTATGGATGCTAATTTCAGTCTGGTTCGGTCTGATTGGTAGTGCAAACACCACTGAACTACCCACCATACCAGTGCAGCACTGTAGTAGTACGTAGCGATAGTATGTTTAGTGAGAGACAGTTAGTGATAGTTATGTGTTCTCCTTGATTAGTGCTGTTATCAGTCACCAAAACACTGTGACAACTAGTAATAATCATAATGATTTGCATCCTGCATCTTATGATGCATTAACTTTTAGTAATAATTAAGCGTTGAGTTTTATGGTAAAACTATCCGAACCATGCTGAAATACGTAGTTGTGAGCATGTAACATATGTTCAGTGCTGTTTTAGTCTCAGATGTAGCTAGGTATTCTACTTAAAAATTGTATTGTTGATAAGACAAGGGAAAGAGCTGTGCATGCACAAACGTAAGTTTGATCGCCTGGATAAACTATTTCGCCATGAGGTAGGTGCATCTGTTGGGTCTACAGTGATCACTCTCTTGATTGCATTTAACTGGTGAAACTTGGCTGCCTACTGGGAACGCTGGCATCTCCTGAAGTTAGACAAAATGATCAAAGCGTGTGACAGGTAGCATGGAATCTACAACGGCGATTTGATGGAGTTCTGATAGACAAGCAGCTAAAAATATCCTCTGCAAATGTACAACATCCCAGCAACTAGTCTACACAGGCACGTACAATAATTATGGAGAAATATAGGACAGAAACAAAAGCAACAAATTATGAATTTAATAATAATGGTGTTCAATTGGCTTCTTGATACGCTTACCTTACCATAGACTGATTCTCAATCCTTATTGTCTAGAGACAGGTATATTCGTTGCACTATGCACTAACTTAAAGCTCACCAGCTACACAGTACGAAACTCATTAAACTGCATCACAGAGTTCACATACAAGTCGTTTGATTCATGTTTGTCAAACTCAAAGCAATGTCTCACATGCCATAATAATGTGATACCTCTGTACTACATTTATCTCATGTATGGTACTAGCCTCGCCTCCAGCCCACTCCCACTGCTGAGGAGATGAACGAGGAAGGAGGGTGTGGCCTGGGGACGAGGCTAGTATACATGTGAAATACATTATTAATAAAACACAGCTGAAACAATGGTATGATCAGATATACATTTGAACACATTAATTTTTGCTGAACAAAATAAAAATTGACAAGAGAGAACAGAAACATAGAATCTGAAACTGCAGACAGTCGACAATTAACAAGAGTTATCAGACTGTTTCGATCTATCGGATCTCATCAGTGCAGTCAATCAGACATAGTTTGAGAGATGAAGTGTGTGAGAGAGACTATGAGTACATATTATGTAAGTGAATCGGCTATTGGTACGTGAAGCCACCCTGCAACACACAATATGCTATAGCAACTGGTTATTGAGGAGACAGAGAGCGAGAGAGAGACAGACAGACAGACAGACAGACAGACAGAGAGAGAGAGAGAGAGAGAGAGAGAGAGAGAGAGAAGAGGAAGAGACTGGAATAAGACAGTCATGCTATTGACGACACACATATTGACCTACGTACACAACAAAATGCTTAACCCTCTAATGCCTACACATCGACAAGGCATCTATTCACATTGTATCAACCTTGCTCTATATAGTATCATGATGTACATAGTACATGCACACATTGCATTTTGACATTAGGGAGGTCTGAATTACTTTACTATCTATGTAGGCACGTACACACACAACAAACACTACACATTATAGTATGGAGACTAGGTATACGTACAGTAATAACTTACACGTGAAGACGGCTAAAGGGCAGCGCCAGCATCAGGAGCAAGGACTGCCAAGGCTATCTTCCAAGCAATCTCCAGATAGTGCTACCTTTGGTGGAGCTTTATGGAAGCTTCCGGCCTGTGATTGAGATTTCCGGCCTGTGCGTGGAGTAGGCGGATGACAAGGTCTGACTATTTCCGGCCTGTGAGTGGAGGTATTTCCGGCCTGTGCGTGGAGCCGGATGACAAGTCCATATGCGTTATTGCACAAACACGGCAACCGTTCGATGGAAGTACGTTCTCCGCCTTCCTGCACTGTTTTCCCTGTGGCTGTAAAGTGTGACTCTCTTAGCGAAATCAAGAAATCTTCCTCAACACGTCCACTTCAAGGCAGTTCTACAGAACGACAAAAGCTGTCTTTACGACTTTTTCAAGCAAATGTAGCATCAGCCATTCTTGACAAGTGGGAAGCTGTAGGTGTTCAACTAGATGTGCCGTTGTCTACTATTCATACTATTGAAAAAGAAAGACAAGGAAATCTGAATCGTATTGCTGAGGTATTTGACCACTGGCAAAGATGTCCCAGCTGCCAGCGACCTTTCTGTTGGGACACTGTTGTTGAAGTGCTGAGATCACCTGATATCAAAGAGACAGAACTAGCTGATAAGATTTCACAAAAATTTTGTAGTCAATAACTTTTTTTATGTTTTTAATGATAACTTATTAATTTTATTAACAAGAAAATTTTTTTTTTTTTTTTGTTTATCAAATTTTTTAAAGATGAAATAGAAAAGTTATGGCAAAGGTCAATGAAACAGAAGAGATGGCATTGCCCCAATGGCGTTGAATGAGAGGCGTTGGATGAGATAAGATGTTGATTTTGGATAACCAGAATGTCGATAGCAAAATCAACAGGATGTAGAATCAGAGATCTCTGGTAGAATGAAGAGTAGTAATTAAGAAATCTTTCTCTGGCCCACAACAAGGAGGTAGCAAAGAATTGTAACTCGATTTACTGGGTGGCTGTGGCTGTAAATGTAGGCTCTCGGTCAGTCGACATGCAGCATACATGCCAGTAGATCAGCCATTGATGTAGGCACCATATCAGTATGTGTTGCTCAATTTCTGGTTTTGCTTACCTGAAGTCACTGGTACCTCCATCACTTTCACGTACAAGAATTTCTTTGTAGTTCTCAGTATTTGGTAACACATCACCCTATATAGCTGAAGAGTTCAAGATTCACAGCATGCTATTAACACGCTACGTACAATACAACCCAACACTCCATTACACTGTCTACTATTGATGACATGATATTTGTTGGATGTCACTCTCACAGAGGTGTTTGCATTTAGTTTTTCTGAAAAGTTTATTACTGTCTCAATAATCAGTTTGTGTGCATTATAGTAGTACCTGTCTGGCGGCTGAGTTCGTAAGAATGGAAAACTTTCAGAGTTAGCCTCGTACCCAGGCTCTCTGGCGGAGATTTAATTATGCGTGGGTGTTGAAATGCGGGGTGGCGATTGAGAGCCTGGTATCTAGCGTTTTGAATTAATGAGCTGTCAGAGCAGAATCACGTGCAATGACGTGTTAACGCCCACCGAGATATCGTTATGACGTCTTTGTTTACAACATGGCTGCGCCTTCACTCCATTGATCGAGCGTCTGCGTCTCCCACAAGCCTGACTTTGCCTACCATAAGTGCGCATCAAGTGGGACAATGCCTGCACAAAGCATATGACCCGTGTAGCTCCACGAGGTGCGTTCCAGTTTATCAAGACTAAGGTATAGCCTCGTACGTCCATGTGTTATACCTGGTAAACTTGTTCTAGCGTGCGAGCAACTCTCTCCAGTTGTCTGCTCTCTTAACAGCCTAAAAACTATCTGGAACACGCCGCAAATTTACATAGCCAACAACATAGCCATAGTGCACGATCAGAAACAGTCAATCCGTAAACGTGACGCAAAGTAACACAATAGTGAACTAAAATATACGGATTCATGGAATTCCATGAATCATCTGCGCATGTGCGAATCAGTGGATACCAGGCTCTCAATCTCCACCCCCGCATTTCAACACCCACGCATAATTAAATCTCCGCCAGAGAGCCTGGGTACGAGGCTATTTCAGAGTAACAATAAATTATTCAAAATGTAACTACATGCATTTGTGGGTAGCAGGTTAAATTTCGACCTTTGACCCCGACCGGATGTCTTCTCCTAACGGGACTCATTACTTTTGGAATAGGTTTGGTATAGGTTTCTGAACGAGAAATAACCCGTCATTATGACAGCTATATAAATCTGCTAAACAGGAGGTTCTCACCGAGTAGCTGCACGGTGCACTAGCTGTTTTATATTGCAACTTGCCTATATGTGCCTGCAGGAAATCATGATCATGAGCCGCGTCAGTGACGGTCACGGTAGCCCAGGAGTGCAAAAGCGGAAAGAAACGTTGGCCAATCAAATTCTCTTCTGGTCGTGTGTTTGATTGGTCAATGTCACACTATCATAATGACATAATGAAAGTTAATTATTGTAAAAAAGGTGTATAAGACTCAGTGTAGTAATTTTATCTCAGGCTCCATGACATGATAATGAGAAGTTAGTGCATGATTTGATAAAATCATTCAGGAGTAGTAACTTAATAATTTATTAATCAAAGCATAATTGTTAGGAATGTTGTGTTGAATCATGATAGATTAGGGTTTGTACAGCAAGTAGCTTCATTACCAGTACACTGCTGTCTATTCTACAGGTTAACATTGGAAAAGAAAGTACCGCTAGCTAGGTATAGGAAGACAGCTGACGACTGTTGACTCACAGAAGTATCATAGTTATTACCAATGAACGATGGTGCAGATTAATTGGTGTAAATCACAGCATGTTCGATACTGTTATAGAGCAAAAACACAATGGGATAATTGATTGGGTATGAAAATAACATGAAACATTATTGCATTGGAACTGTCTACACTGTCAATTCAGAAACGGCCACTGCGGCTAAGATGCATGTAGCCAGGGTAGAGCTTCCCACTGCCACTAGAACTGGTTGGACGAAATGATGCTGTGCTCTTGGTGGGAAGAGACGGGATACTCAACCTCTTCTTGCTGGAAGCAGCTTGAGGTTGTTGTTGTGACTTTCGAATCTCTGAGAAAAAATACATGTGTACCGAATTGGACAAAATAGATATCATTAAAGTAGCTAACACTGTGAATATTCTTACAAGGGCAGGCACACCACACGCAACTTTTGATGCTGTGTAAGAATCAACTGACTAATACAAGCTGTACTTGCAGAGAGGACTTTAAAAATTTAAATCCAGATACTTTCTCTGCTTTCTTCATCAAAATTTGACAAAAAACCACCATAATTTTGTCTCCATAGCTGCAAGACTTTACAGGATGAACTATACAGTTAAGAAATAATAAGCATCTGAAGTTAAGAACAAAACTGCATATCTAGAGTCTCTACCAGCACCTTAACTCATACTTCATAAAAACTAAGTAGGCATGAGATAACCTAACAGCATTTTATAAAAATATCCCTTCTGAGAAATACATGTTACGGACAATTAATGAAGTCTGTGTGTGTGTATGGGAGTACCTGCAGCTGCAATCTGCAGCTTGCGTCTAGCTCCCAATGTAGACACGCCCACTTCTTTAAAGTCCTCTTCAGACATTGTCAGAAACGCTTCCATGTCAACCTAAAGTTGTCCATTATCATATTAAACTGATCACAAAGCAATAGACTAACCTCTTCGTCTATAAAGCATTGTACGTATTTTTCTAAACCAAGTTGAGTCAACAATGATGAGAGATCTATAATGTTTAATAATAAATTTGAGACAATAAAGGGATTAACTTAATTTATTACCTGTAATATTTCGATAAAGGCCATGATCTTCAGATACTTGCTTTCGTTCTCGTGATGCTGAATTATCAAGCAAAATTATTATTCACACATAAATCATTACAGGACTTACCCTCTAGCATCCAAGCATTCATTCCACTCTATACAAAAACACAATTTAAAGCAAAATCATTATATAGTTTATAGTTTTTTTTAAATCGCCCTGTCTTTAATTTCCATGAGCATGATAATTATTGAACTTCCTTTCACAGGTGCAGTGAACTTATCTTATGGGTGACCTCACGCTTGTGAAGTACTTGGGTAACTTCGAGTTTGTGCTTTACATGATTTTCGGGGTGTGGGTCTTGTGTAATAAATTGCATAAAGCACTCCTTGCCAATATTATATAAAGTTTTTCAATTTTTCTGAGGTCTAGACTGATTAGAGTATGTGTGTACAAGCATGTTGCTTGGGCTCGTTGTTTAGCAACAAATCAGCAATATATGGCCTTAGAAGATTATTAGCATTTTTTTAGAAGAAGTACCCACCAAAAGTAAGAGCCTGGACTAAAAGATCCTTGATAGTATGGCAGGATTCTTCTCATTCAGCTGCACATCTTGTTTTATTAAAGCAGCTGCAGTCTTTTCTACTTATCAAAGCTAACACACATCGTCCCTTTAGTCCACCAGGATGGTTTTTTGGGGTTTCTTCGTGATAGAGAAAGTAAGGTCGCTCACCAGGCTTTACAACCACCTCAACTTGGCAGGGTGAGTGCCCGAGTTGTCAATTTTTTCTCACACTTCGAAGCGCGAAATATAAGCTATTATAGAAGACTATATACAGTGTCAAGTAACATCTGAGGTGTTCTGCCTCCTCGTCCATAGCAACCCTTCGTCAGCCTCAGTCAAAACTTCGGCCTGCTTCTTTTGGCACCGATGCCCAGGCTCTGCAGCCTCTTCATTTCAGCATCCTGAGATTGACAAAAATTGGTGTATTCGCTAGCACGGAAGAAGTCGATGTCTTGACGCCCATTCCACCTCAGGTGCCGCATTATACCAGCAGTGATGTGGTGTAGTGTGTTTGATGTATAAACACTGTATTCTCGTTTTCTCACTTCCAGAATAAATCTGGTCATCCAGTGCTATATTTGACGATCGGGAAGTGTTTGATTTTCGACTGGCTTGCGTCGTTTTATTTGCTGTTGCTATAGTCTAAACCAGTTGGGCAGTGCATCCAGTCAGATCTTAGAAGCCCTCACGCCGTTGCCATAGCGTCCTCGCTATGCTCGGACGCTATATAGCAATGGCCCTCGGGCTTCTAAATCGTGTAGATCCTCGGATGCACTGTCTAACTATTATAATCAATGCAGTACGTACTAGTTCTCACCTTATTCAATGATCCAAGTCCCTTGGGAGTGACATTCTGCACATGTGAATGAGATACATACAACTTGATAACTTGATAATACAAAATTAATCATGAAATTATGTATCGTGCATGTCCATCGGACGAGATGTGTAACTATTATTTAAATAACCGTAACTATAATTGTGAGCAACTTTCTTAGTGAGCTCTGACCGAGTTTTTGCGTTGGCAACCACTCCTCAATGAAGCATACATGTAGTTACATAGTTATCACGTCAATACACAAGCAATATCGAATATGTATACAGTGGAAACCCTCTACATCATGAGGGTTATATTTGGATTCAGTAAGTGTCGCATCATAGAGGGATGAGGG
Source organism: Haliclona indistincta (assembly GCA_964017065.1). Taxonomy (NCBI): domain Eukaryota; kingdom Metazoa; phylum Porifera; class Demospongiae; order Haplosclerida; family Chalinidae; genus Haliclona; species Haliclona indistincta. The sequence continues at coordinate 5,860,860 of OZ024790.1, read as the reverse complement.
GTGTCCGCTAAGAGGGTTCCACTGTATGAGAATTATTATGGTCACATATTATTTAAGCTGGTTACGCTAATAAAAGTAATCATGTACATGTATACATGTATTGTCCAGACGGTGCAGTGAAGATAATACGGGGATAATGTTATAACGTACAGTCGTACACTTACAGGTTCTCGTGGTGCAGGCATCGATCGTGAAAAGAAGTCACCAGCAAATGTACTAGTTGGTTTACGAACAACCTCAGGAGTAATCTTGGATTGCATTGCTAGAGAATTATGATAAAAGAATGGCTAGATACAAACATGCTTGCTTACCCTGACGTGCAACTTCACGCTTCTGATCCCAACTGACAAAAGATTTCACAGTCAGCCGTCCCGACTTGTTGAGACTGGAGCCCAGCTGAGTATTGGACTCAGCATTAGCACGAGCCTGTGCTACAGTATGGGACTGAGGCTTAATATCACCAACACCTAGACAACAACAAACCAGTTTAGTAACTGAAAAATTAAGTACAGTATATTTACAAAATATATCTCGGCGAAAGAATGAACGTATGATGTGTGCAAAGGCTAACCATTCTCTTCCATGATGGAGGGCATTCTTCCTGCTCCACTGCCACCATCACTGCCACTAGGAGGGCACGTCATGACAGGAACTGACACATTCTGAGAGACACTGGGACCAGCTACAGCAAAAGACATGTGTAGTGAACAAGTCTTCATAGGCACAAAAGAACATGTAACACTTCTGTTGAGCCAGATTTGAAAAATATTTGTTGATGAAACGCCATGTTCTGATATTTAATGTACGGCAATTACGTGTATGCAAAGGACATTCTTAAAGGCGAAGTTTTTAACATGTTAATGATGAAGCTAAAATGATAATAGCAACATGTCATTAATGCATAATAGGTTGATGTAAAGTATAATCTTACACATACATGTATCTTCCTCTTCTTCTTCCTCCACTTCTCCAACTGGGGACAGCTGTTGTCCTGATGTAGGAGAGTGACCGCTTCCTCCATACACAGGTGTAGGAGAGGGGCTGGCAGTCTGGCTAGCACTGGGCACTGCTCCTATCGGCCAGCTAGCTGACTCCTGGAGCTGACGACGAGCCTCGTACACGCACTCCATGTTCTGCTCTATACTCTTGATGATCACAGACTGAAAACAAGTGTGAAAGAAAGACATGTAATAAGTTCATGTACTTAATGTGCTGTAAATTGATGTAAGAAAATGAGTACTGTAAATGTAAAAATGGGTACTGTAAATGTAAAAATGGGTACTGTAAATGTAAAAATGGGTACTGAAATGTAAAAATGGGTACTGTAAATGTAAAAATGGGTACTGTAATGTAAAAATGGGTACTGTAAATGTAACAATTTCTGGGATATAAAATTTGAGTCAGTAAAACTTTCGTTGTTCTAATACAATTTTTAACGTTTTAAGAGCACCCACAAAACACGAAAAATTTATTTTGTGCATGTACGATATTCTGGAGATAGCTACAAAATTCAGTAGTATATAGCAGCATCATTCTATGAAGACACATTATTAAATGTAGGTTGCGTGTGAGTTCAAATAAATATTTCCTCTATCAGCATTATTATTGTTCTTACTTGTGCTTGTTGCTTTGGTTTGGGCTTTGTACTCACAAACACATCAAGTGAACGCATCAAGTTACCAGTAACAGCTGTGGAAGAAAAATACATGAATTACTAACTCACTGAGTGCAATAGCAAGCTGCATACCGTAGACGCAGAAATTTTCGAGGGTGAAATATTTCGAGTGTTAAATTTCCAAGGAATCCAATTTTCGAGGGTGGTCACCTCCCTCGAAAATTTGAACGCAGCGAAAAATTTTGTTAGCGAAAATTTTCACGTGCAAAAATGGCGGGAACAGTTTCGCGGTACCAGAAAGATCTCTGTATCCGCGGATATCAAAGATATCTGGGAAGCTGCAGTTGGAGAAACACTTGTGTGCGTTGGAGCCTAACAATTCAAGGGACAGGAACGCTGCGGCAATAGTTGCAGCTGGAATTCGTGCTGACAACGGTCCACATGGATCTGGTAGAAGCCCGTCAGCAGTTTGATCCACTGGCTTGAAGTAGCGCCTGAGAGTCATGCTGGTAGCTCTGTCAACACATGGGAATGTACCATCGTTGCACAAATAATTCGACGATTTAATTTTTGTCGAACAAATAATTCGATGATTTAAATTTCGAGGTTAATCCCAGCCTTGAAAATAAAATCCCCTTGAAAATTTCTGCGTCTACGGTATGCTATGTGTGAATGCTTACGTACATGATGAAATCTCGTCACCCTCCACCACATCAAACAGTAGAGCGACAGGTAGACATCCCTGACAGGAAGAAAGAAAACGGTACAAGTTTAGAAATCAAATGTAAACACTCTTAGAGTGAATAAGAAGTGAGGAACAACAAATTAAATTTAGAACACACAAAAATTCCACTTTTTCGCACACACGCACACACACACGCACGCACGCACGCACGCACACAAGCACGCACTCACACACACACACACACACACATACACACATACACACACACAGCATGCACAGGGGTATATACTGTACCAGAAGCTGTTGTCGTGCATCGAGTGCTGATTGTAGTACTCCAGTGATCACAACCTGACTGCTGTGATAATGTGAACTGGCATTGGGAAACTGAATACTGAGAGAGAAACAGTAGTATACATACCGTGATATGAACTACATCTATGTATACTGTAAACATAGTAATTTGAAGGTACATACATGAATGCCATATAATCACAAAATTTACTATTATTTTAAAATGCAACACCCTAAAAATGCGAAATTGGAATATTTGGAGTACATATAAATAATTATAATAAAATTATTTATATTGGTAAATTCACAGTGTATGTCATCAAAAACCCACAAAATTTTACATAGCACAGTGCCATTAATGAAAATACAAAGCTACATGTACTAGGCAACTTTTTAACAGCTTTAAACAACCAACAAAGCGGTGCAATACATTGTATCTTACGTTGTGCAAGTAGTGTGCATAATCTGTTGTAAGTTTCCTCCATCCATTCCCAGTATAGTGGAGTGATGCTGTGGACCGATATCAACATAGACACTAACAGGTGGAATGTAGTGATAGTCACCTAATAGACAATGAGCAAACAAGTCACTGACAGTAGAGAAGAGAACACATAACGTGAGGTACAACACATACTATATGGGCCATGGAATTAGCTATGCATTTGCATTGCCAGGGCTTTATGCCAGTATCACACTTATGATCTATAGATTGGTTGCCCTGTAATTTTATCAACAGACACTTTGCCTACTCATAAAAAAATTCAGATCAGAGTCAGTAACACATAGCTACATAGACGGCGAAATATTTCCTCATCTCAAGATGCTAACATGTATGCATCAGGTCTGAGCATAGATCATTATTGTTTATAGAGTGTTTTTCATACACATACCTGTAAAATATTCGGTTAGTTTGGCTATCGATAGTGATAGTCCATCAATGTATTTCATTGTTCCTTTCACCATCACTAACAGTGACAGGTCTCGTTGCTACAACAGACAAACCACATACATGTACAATGTGATACACGATTACAAATAAGAATTCAATATTAATAACAATGCTAGGCCGCTGCATATTACACACATCAGCACTTTTCAGTGAGTTTTATATGTATGCCCAGGAGCCCATACTGGTGGTACGGGCTCCTGGTATGCCTTAGTAAACAAGCGCTCTATTTAACCACATGGGCACTGCATTGGTTATGCACTAGAGAGTAGCTGTCTCAAACAAATATTTGTGTAAAAACTAACAGGTTTTAGTTGTATGGTGACATTGTAAGTCTGGCTCATCTCCACAATACTAGGAGACTTGGTATCTGTACTGACATGACCAGGTAGCGGAAGAACCATGGTGACCGAGACTGGTTGGAGATCCTAGAGAGAGAGAGAGAGAGAGAGAGAGAGAGAGAGAGATAGAGAGAGAGATAGATAGAGAGAGAGAGAGAGAGAGAGAGAAATTTACTAAACTGGCACATTAATAATGTGTAGGTGCATGCGACTACAGACTATGGACTGCACAAGATCTCCCATACTACAACTATGCAGCGAACAGAGTTTTTAGTACAATAGTGATCTCATTATAACAACAAACAATTTTGAGAAAACAGAAAAGAACCTATATGTGCCCTAACAAAAATGCGTGAATAGCTCATGTGTATTATGTTAGTGCTAAAGTCACATGAACCTGTCTTACCCTTATTTTCTTCCTGGCTTGTTCAGCAGCAGCTACTGGTCCTGTGATGGAAACCTGGTCACTCTTCTCTCCACCATGAGGAAGACGATTGGAATCAGGAAAGTGAATATGACACTGCGTCTCCTCATGAACTACAAGAAACATGACAGTAAATACCTGACAATCATTCATGTATAGCAGCTTTTGAGTGGATCGAATTCCTAGATCCGTTTGGTTTAATTGGAGTGCAAATTACTTCATTACAGTTATTCAATGCAGGTATTACCTGTGCATACAAGTTACAATAATCAGTTACTCGCCACTGGGACAGGCGTTCTGTCGCAAACATATAATTGTGATAAAGCAAGGGTGAGTCAGCTACATCTGTAACAAACCTTAGCAGTATAAAAATTATAATACTGTAGTATTTATATCTACACAGAATAGTTTCATACATGGAAATTAAGCTTTCATGGTTTGTTTTGTGTATTGTCTTACAATGGAGCACACAATTTTACACACAAAATAATATGTTCTTTTGGCATGAAAATATGACAATTTCTGCATTGCTTTCCGCCTGGGAAAGGGCAGTAAAAATTACAACAAAATATTTAGACCATAATGTATTCTACAGTACCAATATTTATACAGCAGAACTTGTAGTGCAAACCTCGTTTTATGTTACCCCCCTCTCTGCCGATAATGTGAGAGTGCTCTGCGTGAGCTATGTTGATCTTTAGTGTCACTTTAGAAGACTTCGTGTCTAGTTCATTCAACAGTATCTCTCTTGCCTTGCGTACACCATCTGGTTTACCACACACCTTGACAAGTGGGTCTACAGAGAGAAAGAGAAAAGTTTGTGATTATAATACTGACAAAGAGTAAGATTGTGGGTAAGGGTATGACAAACCTTTTTTAGACTTCGCTCCAATTTTGAGCCGAGAAGGCCACAAAATTGATGTGCCAGTGCTCTCCATAATCTTGTCAAAATGTTCCCCGGCTGATTCATTGTCTTTACCTCCAGCTATAAGGAAGCGAGAGCAAGTGTTGTGCAGCCATTACAAGGCTATATTGATTGCAATCTCTAGATGTGCATCTTTAATACGATACATTAAGTGGGGGCTGAGGGCACAAGGCACCAGGAAACTCACTTATGTTTCCCTACTGCTAAAACAGTATGTGCACAGGTAGTGTTTTCAGAGGTTTTTAAGTCCCCAATCAGCATACAATTACGAATATTAATACCCCTCCTTGAAAAATTCTAAAATCATATCCTGCATCACTCAACTACAGTATGTACTACCTGAAACCAATAGCATATTTGCTAAGAGCAAGCCTTACAAGATGCATGATACAAGCAGTGAGTCACTTTAAAATCAGAACCACCATTCCATGACCTTATGAGAATGTCATGAAGTCAAAATGCACTGTATTCAAATGAGATGATGTGGTTAATTATTTCATTAGTGACATGTACATGAACCACCAAGAGCAAGCACACCACCAAGAGCAAGCATACTGAGACGAAGGTCCACCACTGCTTTCTATTGCTACCTTCCTTTGCCTGCTCTTGCCTTCATCTACGCTCAACTAAAACAAGCGAGCGTTAAGCCGAAGCAACAATCGCCAGCCCTCTTTATGCGGTTGGAAAAAGCTAGAATATTTTTCTACAGCATGCGGTGAACTCTAGTTTTCAGTTGTTTAAGACTCCTTCCTGTTATGCACTCCTCCTGATACAGGTACTGAAGTTGATCAAAACTAAATGATCATGTACAGAGTGTTGGAAAAAAATTAATACACATGCTCGTTCTATTTGTTGTCGACATCAAAAAGTCATTCAACCTATATAATTGTACTGTGTTGATGTACTTGGAGAAGTGTTTACACACACAGTAACTATAGTAACAGACATGGTACAAGTATGTACCTAGTATTAGTCGTTCCAGCTTGCGTCTGTCAACAGGGAATCGTTTTTCAATGCAGTCAGCTTCCTGCAGAAGAGCCTCGTAGCGTATCTCTGCTGCACTTAGGTCTGACGTAGACGCTAGAAAAGAGACAAAACCAAATCAGCTAGAGTATAATTTTATTCTATAACTATTATGAGACTATTTCTCCACCAGCCTACCATCTGTGCTGTTCTTGTCGCTAGGCTGGTCATTATGTTTGCTTGAAGCGGAAAGAGTTTCGTTGTTGTCTGTCGAACCACTTCGTTGTTCTTCCTTCTCCATCCTCGGCAGGATGAGTAAAGTGCGTCGCTAGGTCGAGCAAGAAGTCGACCGCGTCTTGAAACAGTTACGGTAAAATACGGAGAACTCTGGTCGGCGTGTTCTTCTCCCTGATAAGGTGAGTGTTAAAGCTGCTTGTGTGGTAAACAGACAAGAACAAATACGAGTACTGCACACGGAAGCACAGGGGTTATAAACTTACTTAAGGAATACAAAGGGTTAAAATTAGCGCCCCGCCCATTTCTTTATGTTGTGATTGTGATATGGATCTGCCGAGACAGCAAGACGAGGAGACAGAGCAGCTTGTGTCGAAGCAGGAGTTTAGCCTGGACGGGGAATCTGTAGGTATGTCTGAGTCAGAATCGCTTCTGGAAATTAGACGCTCGAAGAGAGCAGCAAAAATGCGCAAGATTGCAGGCAAGATCCTTCGTCTCACAAGAGCCAATCTTCTCCTGATTTTGATCGTGATTGGGGTCTTAGCAGGTGTGGTTGTTGGGATAGCAGCTAGAGAGGCACATCCGTCCGAGACTGCCATACATTTGATTGCATTTCCTGGAGACATCTTCCTACGATCACTCAAAATGCTGATTCTGCCTCTGATTGTCTTCAGCTTGATTGCTGGGCTGGGTAGCTTGAATGTACGCACAGCCGGCACGCTCGGAGGGTTCACACTGCTCTACTATGCTGTCACTACCACTCTTGCTGTTGCTGTTGGGTTAATCCTAGTAGTCACCATACATCCCGGGAACAGCGATACTCTTGCTATTGGGTGCACCAATCAGAGCCATACACGGGTAAATGACCTGGACACGCTGGACTCCTTTCTGGACTTGGTTAGGTGAGTAGGTTAAACATGTTTAAATGTGGATGATTCTTGTGATCATCTTTATTTCCACAGAAATCTCATTCCAGACAATCTCTTTGGTGCTACTATGTACCAGGTAAGTATACACACAGGCATTTGTTTACCACACAGGCATTAGTACTTTTTGAGAATAACGTTCACAATTTTCGTCTATTCGCAATCATTTCATCGTTAATGCATCACTCAGACACAAACTGCTGTTGCTATAACATGATAGCTAGTACCAAGCCGCCTCTTCATTTGTTGAAAAGTTTGTGGAGTACTTTAGCATCCAAAGCACCCCCTGAGATACTCCACTGAGTGTTCTAGGTTGTATGTATGCCTATGGTTTGGTTTTGTTATCCTACTTATGAATAATATATCACTCTAAATAGCATTTTTGTGCTGAGTGGTAATGTTGTGAGCTTTATTTGAAAGTTGTGTGTACAGTGGAACCCCTCTTAGCGGGCACCCCTCTCCAGAGGACACCTTCACTATAATGGACAATTTTGTTGGTCCCAATGGTGTCCGCCTTAGAGAGGTTCCACTGTATATTAGGAAAGGGTTCATCATTATAATCACTACTACAATAACAAATCTAATACTAGCTTGAAACTTGAAACTACATGTAGTATTGCTATGTGATTGTATCAATGTACATGCAATACGTAGATTTTAAAGAATACCTATGTCAAAGATCTAAGATGCCACGTCATTTTCAACCGACGATCTTTGACTCTAAATCAGTTAAAGCGCTCGGGATTGTGTCTCACACCAGATACAACACTCGTCTTCCTGTATCAACCTCTTGACACAATAATATGGTGCTTTATCTTCCATACAACATGCTTTGTCTAATACTTAGTAAATGAATTTACTCATAAAAATAAATTAACACCACTGTACAGGATTTCAGGCACTTCTGAGCTTGAGAGTTGATTATAGATTAGTGCTATCTTGTACCGTTTAGTAATCTTGACGTTGTAAATTTTTTTTCGCAGACCAAGACCGTGTATAACTATGAGTATATAAAGAACTGGGCATCATGTGCCGATTCCCTCGGTATTAACATTACCAACATGAACTGTTCAATGATAGTTGATGAACTGATAGACCAGAACTGTGATGCTGATGTGACAGTCGTGAAGAGTCGAGTACTGGTTCATACCGATGGAATGAATATCCTCGGTATCATTACCTTCACCATTGCGTTCTCTATTGCACTTGGTTTGTTAGAGAAAGGACAAGTTATAATAGGAGCTGTATCGGTACTGAACGAAGCAATTATGAAACTAATCGCTTTTATAATGTGGTACGTAACACAATTTATATCTATGTGCTATGATTGTCATTGTTCATCATTATCATACTGGAGTGTTGTTTGGTGGAACTCAAGTAGACTTGCATTGAAAATAGCACTCTTTATTAGACACGTCTCGCGTATAGGTCTTTGCTGTGGAAATATCAGCGTTTGCACCTGACAACGCGCCTGTATAATGAAGTATTCAATCAGGAGCTTATGAGCGTACAACCGTGAAGCAGAAGAAAATAAATGAGCGCTATTGCACACAAGATTTATACAGCCCTAGTACAGCGTACGTGCATGCGTGGCCGTACGGCTCGTACAAAAACTGACTAATAAGGAAGCTATTTAAACACGCCTAGCGATGGATACATTTTGTGCTATTTCCACTACGCCTTTCAAAGTTGTACGCTCCTTGGAATAATAAGCTCCTGATTCAATGTTTCTACGACTTTTCTCACTCAATATAGAACGGATGTTGTGATCTTTTCTCTGTTTTGTCTTCTCTATATAGGTCATCTCCAGTAGGTATTGCCTCTATTATTGCTGGGAAGTTGCTTGAGATTGACGATCTCTCAGAGGTTTTGGCTCAGCTGGGGATGTTCATGTTGGTCGTGTTACTGGGCCTCTTCATTCACGGATGCATTACTCTGCCTTTGATCTTCTTAGTGTTCGCAAGAAAGAATCCATTCAAGTTTCTCAGTGGAATAGTACAGGCTATGCTAGTAGCATTTGGAACTTCTTCAAGGTAACTAAAATCTGATTGTTTCAAGAAACAATCAAAATTCAAAACTCTGCATTTAATTCAAGAGCAGCGTTCCTATTGTACAGCGTAAACCATTGTCCATGCATGTATACAGTATGTAACGTACCGCAATCACTCTTAATGCTTTGGCTCTGTTGTGAAGTGTGATAAATTATATATCTTTTTACTTTCTGTGAACCATGCAACGTATGTGCTATTTGTAAATGGTATTGAATTGTGAAAGAATTGTGAAAGAGCAAAGCACTCCGGTGCACTCTAAAACACTTTGTGATAGGCAGTTTAGTTGAGATGTTGAAATAACTGACTGTTTGTGATAAGACACATTGCATGTACATGTACATAACAATATCCTCCAAACACACCAACGTGAATTTAAGTCTTACCTCATTCCTACACATAATGTTATATCTCTAGTGCTGTGTTTGTATTCAGCTTGTATCACTTAAAATCTGCACAAATGACTCTTGAGCACATAATAATCCAGTATCTGCATGGGGCTAGTATTGTGAACATGTGTGTGCTTACTCATGATTGAGATTAACAAATTACTAGCATGTGTTAGCTTTCAAGAGAGCTTCTGCTGAGTTAGCTTCCACATGCTTACATCACGGTATTTGGTTGACAAACATGTACAACATTTCAAATACCTTTATCTCAAATGACACAGTATTATGGTCTCATAGTAGAGTTACTATACCTCTAAAACATTTGCACAAGGTTTTAATCATTGTAGATATTGTTTTATAATTATCACAAGCTCTCTTCTCTTGACTCTCTTCACAAGCTGTCTAAAATTGTTGTTGTGCACAGACTTTAGTAATCATTTCTCTCTCTCTCTCTCTCTCTCTCTCTCTCTCTCTCTCTCTCTCTCTCTCTCTCTCTCTCCAGTTCCATTACTCTACCAGTTACAATGCAGTGTTTGGAGGATAATCTTGGTTATGATAAGAGAGTGACTCGCTTCATGCTGCCAGTTGGAGCTACTGTCAACATGGACGGCACAGCACTATATGAGGCAGTTGCTGCTGTCTTCATAGCTCAGATCAATAATCTTGATACTGATCCTGCTAAGATTGTTGTAATAGCGTAAGTTTGATCACTTGTAAATCAACAATAAAATGACATTCTGTTGTTTAACTTTTCCTGAGATTTGACATAGCTGTTTTAACCATTACTGTATACAGTATAGCTCGAAATTTTCAGTCTAAAGCTTTCGTGATTTTCATGAATGGAGATAAATTCAAAAAAAAATTGACTACGAAAATTGACAAAAACAGCTCTCTCTGTCCTCTCAGCATGCTGGTACCGTAAAGGTTGCTCTTACACTAAAGATTTTATTAACGTAAAGATTTTATTACTTCTTGCAGGGGGTGCCAGTGGCGGAAATTTTCGACCCCAGGCCGGTTTTTTACATAGCCCCATTACCCACCCACCCACTACGTCATAATGTGTGGTTTTCCAAAAGTACGTCATCACCATAGTAACGCGTGCGGCCGCCATTTTGTTTGGGTCCAGATTCACGACTGTACTATCTTAGACTGCACTATCACAACTATAATGAATACCAGCTTGTATGTTGATAACATCTCTTGTTAACCATGAACCTGAGAAGTTGTGATAAGCTGATCTAGCCACACGATCTGTAGACTATAGCCAGCCATGCGTACAGCTAGAATACAATAGTAAACCATGTATTTAGTTGGAAAGGCACCTGGAATACCTTCAACATACAAGCTGGTATTCATTATAGTTGTGATAGTGCAGTCTAAGATAGTACAGTCGCGAATCTGGACCCAAACAAAATGGCGGCCGCACGCGTTACTATGGTGATGACGTACTTTTGGAAAACCCCTATTAATATTCATGAACAGCTGACGATCGCGTACACGTAGCTCGTCGTCGATAGCGCGGGTGAGTCGATAGCGCGAGTGTAGTATCGATCACGAGAACATTGCTGCAGCAAGCAGAGATCAGAAAGCGACTGCGCTACCGCTGTGAATGTGGCCAAGATCATTAAGCGACTAAGCTACCACGTTTCAGAGAGTGTTCTTCGCGAAAACGCACCCGATGCTGCTAAAACTCCACGATTAGATAGCTTCTTTCGATGGAAGAACAACACTCAAGAGCTGAGTGCAGCTGAATCTACTGCAGAAGCTGGTGGGTAGAATAATTGCCTGGCTCAGAAGCAGCTGCTTTGCTCGGCTTTGCATGCACTATGCTAGCCACGCCTCCAGTCCACACCCTTCACAGCATAATGCATGATGCTTTCACCTGCATTTTACAGTGTATGTATTACACACTGTAAATAATAACAAAAGCATGTTATATCTGCATGATATAGACCTCTTCTGATGTCAAGAACCTGTAAAACAACTCTACAGAGCACCAGAAATATAGTGGCTAAAATTTACACAAAATGACTTTTTGTGTAAAAACCCTCTCAACCCACCCACCCACTTTTTGGCCTGGGGTCGGTAATTTTTCTTTCTGGTACCCCCTGACTTCTTGCAAGGAAGATTTGAGTGTAAAGCTTCACCTTGCAGTCACTAATGTGTCAAGTCACTGGTATTTATTCACACAATGGAGCATGATCAAAGACTTAATGGAATTTTAACGCATTAGTGCTCCACGCTTTACGGTCTACGCTCTACGGTTTATGCTTTACCCTTGCAAGAAGTAATAAAACTGCTGTATGTCGTCTTCTCTTACACAAGGAAAACTCTAATTTAGCGCTGTAACGCGTGTAAGTGTGGTTTTTGCTAGATGCCATACCCAATGTCGACTATCACGAAAATCTTTTTTAGGCCTTAATCCAAAAATCACATAATTTTAGACCACGAAAATTTGAAGCTGTACGGTATGGCAGTGCAGAGTAGAGTGAGCAGGAAAAGCCAAAAAGTTATGTAGCCAACTTCAGTAATGCACGATCATGTGTGTTCCTAAAAAGAAAGTATTGTCCCAATTGTCCCTTAATGTTTCTGTATAATAGATGAATGTTTTGCAACTCTGTTTACAGTATTTTGTATTCGTAGGTCAATTTGAGTATTTAGTGCATGTGATAGGCATTGTATTGATCTGAAAGCAATGTTAAAGTGACGGAGTTTAGCAAACTAAGTGATAAGCGTGGTCAATTATAACCGTGTGTACTAACAGTACTGTGTTAGTTACATTCCACATACCATTGAACGGAAAAGTCTGATAGGTTAATCGGCAACCTAGCCTCGTACCCAGGCACTAGTGAGGAGTGCCTGGTGCGACTAGTGGTGGAATTCCACAACTGCGCCAGTTATCGTTGTTCACGTTTGCAATATGTCATTAATATTCATCAGTTTTTGGGTATGAGGCCATCACAATTCCCAGATCACATAGGTGAATCTTCAAATAAACTCTGTCACTTGAAAAGCACCTTGATTTGAACATAATATGTTGCAAAATTTATTACCGTCGTGATTGTTCGTACCACGTGTATGTGATTTACAACTGCTTTTCACACTGTCTGCCTTCCTCCTCTTATCTTCCTTGTGCAGTATAACAGCTACAGCAGCTAGTGTTGGTGCGGCCGGAGTGCCTCAAGCTGGTCTGGTCACACTGCTGATCGTACTGACTGCAATAGGTCTACCAACCACAGACATAGCACTGATACTCGCTATAGACTGGCTTCTGTGAGTGACAACATGTCATGTCTGTGATGCATGAGCAGTCATGGCATCACTAGTGACATAGCTGTATGCAGCTTGTTTGCGTGTTTCATTAATGTAACATGTTCTTTGTAGTTTTGTATCAATGTACATTGTGTGTGATCATCTAGTACTATATGTATAAACGTGGTATTGTTTTTGATGGTCTTTGCACAAAGACGTTTAGCCTGTTATAGACTTAGTATGAGCATGTTAAAACTTATGACTAGGTATTCGTATAGACACACCTGGTAATGTTACTAATGTCTGTGTGTTAGTGGTTGCTTTCCTCTTTGTCCTTACAGGGATCGGTGCAGGACTACAGTGAATGTGTTCGGTGATTGTGTTGGTGTAGCTGTTATACAAAAGATAGCCTCAAAGCAGCTCTCGTCTGCTCCTCCGGCCGGCCCAGCTGCTATCACAGCCTCCTCCTCCTCTGTGTCTGACTTGTCTACTAGCGACATTGACAATAAGCCGACGAAAGACCCGACCATCACACAACCCATACATGACTCACCCTCTGACTCACTCACACCAGCTGTGAAACAGCAGTCAACTGATTTGTGAAGTATAGCATTTTGAGCAAAAAAAATTAATATTTATTATTTATGTGGCTGTATAGAACTTGTACATGTATTATCATTATTTTACTTTTTGGACTCAAATTTAAAATTGCAAGTGTAAATTATCTGGCTAGCATCAATATCAACGTAATGGTATTCAGGTTATATAATGTGCCGTAATCAGTAGTAGCTATTGTAGGCTCCTGTATCAAGTTACGAGTGCATGTTCTGCGAGTAATGAGCGTTAAAGACAAAAAATTTAATTATTTCATCGTACAACTATGCATCATCAATAGTAATCATTAGGGTGACAAAAAAGATTGAATAAAACGTGCATGCACTATAAGCAGGTACTGACATTGAAGTGATTGTTACTCGAGGTCACTGTACATTTCGTGTAGAGCTTGCATCATCATTTGAACACGTTTGCAACAAAGGGTTCCCTGCTGGCACAGATCTACTATAGGCGCTGGGTAATCCTCTCCTATAAAGCAGCCAGCTTGCTTCTGAATGTACTTTGGTGCATTCCAAGGTGTGTGGATGTAGTCTGCGGGAAAGTCTTTCAGTTCAGGTACAAAAGTCTTAATGAAGTATCCGTCAATGTCCATCTGTTTCCCAATTTGACATGGGTCGTAGCTTTCAATATTTTGGCAGAAGAATCCAGAACAAGACGCTTGCATCCAACACATGGCGGAAACAGGCAGTTCAAAATCGAGCATAAACTCTTGAAAAAACTCTTTACCGCGCTCCCAGTTCTGCCATAAATAGCCACGAGTGAGAAACACAGCGATGCTTTGACGAGCAATGAAGTGAGCGAACCCATCTTGACGAATTTGTCGCATAATGGCATCGATCCATGGATAGCCGGTCTTGCCTTCTCTCCATTTCTTTAGAAATACTTCGTTGTCATCCCAGGGCATCTGTATGCAGAGTGGATTGTTCTTCATTTCGTCAAACCCAGGCACTGAATTTCCAACGTGGAAAGCAAACTCTCGCAGCAACAGATTCCTGGTCATTTCTTCAAAGAGAACTTGTCCCCTGCCTGACGTTGAACCATACTGGTGTAACTGACTGAAGAACTGGCGAACAGAGAGACACCCTAACCTGAGGTAAGGACTGAGTGAGTCCTTGCTCATCAGTAGTGACACAGGGTCATCGCACTGGGTTGCTCTCTTGCTGCAGAAACTGGAGAGTCGAGTGAGTGCTTCGGTTTCTCCTCCGATCCAAGAGTTGGTGTAGAGTGCCTCCTCGGACCCAAACCCAAGATCTTGTAGGGTGGGTATGTGTCCATCGGGAGCTTCGATTCTGCTGTGACCTTGATTGAGCATCACGGAAATGGAATTCGGTTCAGGACAAGGTTCTTGCGGACGACCCAAGTATGGAAGAAGGCGACGGAATTCTCGGTACGACTTCGGAGCCATGCCGTTGTTCGTCTTGAGGACAAGATCTGGAGCATAGAGAGTGTGCGACCAAAACGAGACAGGCTCAACACTGTGATCTCTAGCAATGAACCTGATAATGTCGTCGTATTTAGCCGCCTCCATGCTGGTTTGAGAAGACTGAAATGTAAGCTTGCTCACATTCCATTTTGCAAACAACTTAGGTAGAATGGTCATCGGCTGCCCTATGTAGACGTTAAGGCGTATTTTGTACGGAACTTTCTGAAGACGGTTGTCGAGATCGTGAAGGGCTTCGAGAAGAAAGCGCCACACGTTGGCTCCCGGGGAAGACTTGGCCGTGTTGCTGTTGAACCACGAGTCGATGATGACAATCGCTCTCAGCCGCTCTCCCGAGGATACGGCATGGTGGAAAGCAGGGTTGTCGCTGATCCGTAGAGAATCCAGACGGAACCAGTGAAGTACCGAGGAAGGCTCGTTCTTTTCCCTGGGAGGATCTCCAAGCGACATAAAGTTGCATCGGTTGTAGCTGCTAAAGTAAGCAGCCTGAGCGTCCATTTTGATGGCCGGCGTTGACTTGCCTATGTGCCAAGTCCCGGGACACTTGTAATAGCAACGCAGAATAGAAAGAACTCACACTTCAAGCCTTTTTAGCAAGCCAGCAAAAAGCTGTTTACGCTTGACCTTACCCACAAAGAGGTGCGGTTCAACGCAGCGCAGGACCGCAGGTGTGTCTTGTGGGCGGGGCTCATATACACGTTGCAAAGGGGCGTTTTCATCCGGCACTCGACCTTTGCGAGCTTTGACTTCAGCTTCCTTGGCTAGCTTCCCTGGACTCCAGTAGCTAAAATTTGAAAACAGCATCACGTTCAACCAATCTATTTGCAGTGATGGCAACCAAGAAGCGAGTCTACGTTGTAGGGGTCGGAATGACCAAGGCAAGTACTCATTGATCACAAAAATAATTGCAAATTCTTACCTTTTTGCTTCAGTTTGAGAAGCCAGGTAGAAGAGATGACTTTGATTACCCACAGATGGCAAAAGAAGCAGGTTTGCAATAACTAAGCACTTTTTATGTGTGTTTGTGTTGTTTTTAGTAACCAAGGCAATGCAAGATGCTGGTGTGAAGTACACTGATATTGAACAAGCTGTAGTGGGCTATGTGTATGGTGAGAGAGAAAGAAAGATTAATCTTTACCAAAAGGTGATCCTCTTTCTTTCAGGGGACAGCACGTGTGGTCAGAGAGCAGTTTATCAGCTCGGTCTAACTGGTATACCAGTTTACAATGTAAGCAGCTTAACCCTCACAACAGAAATATAAATCACAGCATGATTATTTACTGAGAGTATTATTATAGTGATTTCTATTTCCAAAATGTGGTCTCTTTAGTAGTCCTGGGCTGTCACTCATGTTGGACTCTAGTTTTAAACTCTATCATGTGTTACTTTGTGTTTTAGGTGAACAACAACTGCTCTACTGGTTCTACTGCTCTGCTGCTTGCCAAGCAGATGATCCAGGGTGGAGTAGCTAACTGTGTTCTTGCTCTTGGATTTGAGAAAATGGAGAGAGGATCATTAAAATCACAAGTTAGTGCAGATATTAGCTCAAAGATTATTTTTGGTATCCACAAGCTTTCTGCAGTTAGTATTAGGCTCATCTAGCATAATATTGTTTGATGCAGGTTGATGATCGCACTAATCCAATGGACAAACATGTTGAAGTGCTGTCTGATCTTCAGGGAATATCTGCTGCCCCCATCACTCCACAGATGTTTGCTGCTGCCGGCATCGAGCACATGGAAAAATATGGTGAGAGGCTGACTCTGAATTTGTACGGGGATTTGTATGCTAGTTTATTATACATTATAAATGAGGTCACCTTCTCTCTCTTATCATCAACTTACTCATTCATTCTTTCACACATCATAGGCACAACCAAGGATCACTTTGCAAAAATTGCTGAAAAAAATCATCGCCACTCTGCTAACAACGAGTGAGAACTATTAAATCAATTGTACTTCATGCCTTGATGTGTCTCATTGCAGGAATTCTCAGTTCAGAGATGTCTACACTCTAGAGCAGATCAAGACATCACGCATGGTGGCCGAGCCTCTCACTAAACTCCAGTGCTGGTAAGTACGACTATTATAAGACATTATATCAGAGGGTCAGAGGCTAACTAGAGCTAGGCTCAGAGGCTAACTGGAGCTAGGCTCAGAGGCTAACTAGAGCTAGGCTCAGAGGCTAACTAGAGCTAGGCTCTGAGGCTAACTAGAGCTAGGCTCAGAGGCTAACTGGAGCTAGGCTCAGAGGCTAACTTACAAGAGCTAGGCTCAGAGGCTAACTTACAAGAGCTAGGCTCAGAGGCTAACTACACACTTGACCTCATCACTCTCACTATCCTCACATGCTCAACCTCATGCTCAAGCATTGCCCTTCCCTCTCACTTGCTATCTTTTTATCATCTCAATCACAACATCACTCTAAAACCACAGTCACCACTATCACCAATAATTATTATGATGGACCAAGATTTTATACTGTCTTTATTACACAGCCCAACCTCTGATGGTGGTGCTGCTGCTGTACTCTGTAATGAAGAGTTTGTCAGGAAACATCACCTTGAGGGACAGGCAGTTGAGATTGTTGCCTTGGAGATGAGAACTGACTTCCCGAGCACTTTCAAGAGCAACAGTCGAATGAATCTTGTGAGTATCAAACTTCTACACTATGCTTAAAGCACACATTCAATAAAACGGGAAATGCTTATCCATGCAAGCATGATAGGATTTGTTCTATAATGGTTGCGTGATGCTAAGGGTTGCAGTTTTCAAAACTACGATGCTATTATAGTTCAGCTGTTGCCCTATTGAGCTCAAGGAAGCTACTGTATTGTACATTTCTATTACATTTAAGTTAACTTACTTATATTGTACTCAGGTTGGTTATGATGTGACTAAGGCTGCTGCTAATACTGTGTTCCGTCAGTCAGGATACACTCCACAACAAGTTGACGTGGTAGAGCTCCATGATTGCTTCTCCGCTAATGAACTCATCTCCTATGAAGCACTGGGTCTCTGTGCTCCTGGTCAGTCAGCATGTTTTTACAAATTCAATTTTGTACATACTTGTATTCAGGTAAGGCCGGTGAGATGATAGATCGTGGAGACAATACCTATGGCGGCAAGTATGTTGTTAACCCCAGTGGTGGACTAATTTCCAAGGGGCATCCTCTCGGAGCTACTGGTCTAGCGCAGTGCACTGAACTAAGCTGGCAGCTGCGTGGAATGGCAGGGAGACGGCAAGTGCAAGGAGCCCGGCTTGCTCTACAGCACAACATCGGATTGGGAGGAGCTGTAGTTGTGGGTCTTTACCGCCTGGGCTTCCCTGAACTCGCAGCCAGGAAGAAGTGAGTGCATAAAATGAGAGAGGTGTAATATATTTGTACCTTCACAATTCTTCAGTAGTCAAGTTTCAATGGTCCATACAAGTGGGCCGGGTAATGGTGATCCAAAGAGTGCTGCTGTGTTCAAACTAATAGAGGATTCACTAGCTAAGGTGAGTTTAGTAGAAATGCTAAGTGTAGTTCATTGCGTGTTATCTGCAGGAAGGAGCAGCTGCTGTGAAGAAGGTGAAGGGCAGTTACCTGTTCCAAGTGACAGCATCAGATGGAAAGCTACACGAATGGTTAATAGATCTGAAGACTGGAAATGGCTCTATGAAGAAAGGAACTGGTCAGCTACTTCAGTAGTATAGCTATACTAGGATATTATAGCTGCATGCCTTGATCTTCAGGGATGAAGGGAGATTGTACTATAATAATGAAAGATGAAGATTTGATGGACTTGTTTGCTGGCAAGCTTGCTCCTCAAAAGGTGCAGTAGATGTCTTTTCTATTAGTTATCCACAGTGTACCTTACTTCTCGCTGTTGCTTTTTGCTTACTAAAGGCTTTCTTCACGGGCAAGCTGAAGATCAAAGGTGCTACTGCGCTAGCTATGAAGCTGCAGACCATTCTTCCTCGTCCTGGCAAGGCTAAACTGTGATATGTGTTGCTCTGAATAGAGTGTCTCTAATAGGACTCATATTATTATTATTATAAATTTTACAGCTGTATGTATATATAGTGTGTGTGTACGTGTGTGTGTTTAACGTGCAATGTTTTCTACTTTTGGTCCTTTATTTCTCGTGCATGTCTATGTGTGGAACTACTGCATGCGTATTTGCTGATGACCTCTAATCCTGAATTAATTTTTTGAAGCAATACATACAACTAGCCTACAGGCGCGTGTCCACGATAGGGCTTAGGGTGCTCTAGCACCCCCCTCAGCATTGAAGTTTTAAATTATTCATTGCATTAAAGTACACTGTGGCTCTGCTTTGGCTATAAATTTATCATAACTGTTATTACAACGAACTTAACAGCTGCCAACATCCCATTCTAAGGTAGTTTAGGCTGTTTTCAGCGAGGAACAAATCCAGTGCGCCATGATAACAGTGACGAAATGACGTAATTTTACGAATAATATGAATATTAATTAGATTTTGCGCGCGCGCTTCGCGCGCGCACCCATCTTTCTTCAATCCTAGACACGCGCCTGGCCTAGTACCACAGCGCCAAATACAACGTACTGCAGCATGCTGCTGATTCGTGCAGATAAAGTGACGTCATACAAGTGCACTTTAATTAGAGACTAAAATTTGGTAGCTATGGAGACAGGTGGACAGTGTGGATAAGCGCCATTTCTGCAGTCTTTTAGCTACCTCCCGGCCATGCCAGAACCAACAGAAGCCAGTGTATCAAACGATAACCAGCCGTCTACGGCAGAAGGCGATGGATCTGGCGCCCAGCAATCAAAAGTGCCTCCGGGCATTGTTCCGCTTTTCCTCTCTTCGCAGACACAACAAATTTTCGAGTGCGTTTGTGACGAACACGTCAGTAAGGACAACCCAAACAAACTGATTCCCAAAGAGAAATTTGCAGAAGATATACAAAACCGTGCTGCAGTAAGCGACTTCCAGCCTCTGAAAAAGAAAATAAAGGCAAGCTCTGCAGCATGGATTTTTTCATGTGCACAAATATTTTCGTTGCTCTCAGGCCTATCCTGGAGATGAGCTGCTGCTTGTGTACGACTATGACTTCATCTATGAGCAAAATTTCTATCTTTGCATTACTGAAGAAGCAAAGGAGCTGATATTGAATGTAAGCAACATTGAAGTGCAGAGTAAGAAAAATTTTGTAGAGTAAGAAATATTTTGTGATATTATTGCTCAAAAGCAATGTGCATTATTCTGTGGTTAGGATGGACCCACGATCATTATCACTCTTTAGGATAGTCTTTTATGATGGTTTCTTTCAATTGTCTTTCTCAGCCACCAGCTGATGCTGCAACTGATGGGAAGGGTGGAGGTGCCAGCGGTGAAGGAGGTCAGGATGCTGAGGATGAGGATGAACCCATTCCTTGCACACCTGAACCGAAGGAGTGGATCTGTCTTGGTAGTGATAGAGAAATCAAGGAAGAAGATGTCACTGAGACACGCCCACTGGTGAGCGCATTGTGTAGCCCCGTGAGAAAGGCAGCGTTTTGTAAGATGCATTTTGCTGCTTTTTTTCGCTTTGTGATTAAAGCTACGTTTAAAACTGATCATTGCAAAATGACTCATTCTATTATTGTACGTTCGTGTATGAGCCTTCACATGATATTGAAAATAAAAATGTAACTGTAGTCTATACATGATAGTTCCTCTCATGCGCATTATATTTTCTCATAAATTTTTCTCAGTTCAAGTTCACGCTATCCAAGAAAAGGCGTTATTTCTCTCTACCTTATTCATTCACTACTCGTTCATCGTCCAGTAAGGAAGGCTATGTTGAAGTGTCTTCAGTACCAGAACAACAAGAGGAAGAAGAAAAAGAGCTGAATATGATGGAGATTGACTGTGGAACACAGGTAAGCCAGCTAGGTATACTAATATGTTTTTATTTTTAATGTTGTTATTCATCTTGCTTTAGTCTTGTTTTATTCAGTGTTTTTATTTTATCAAATGCTTTATTTTAGGCTGTGCCGGTGGCAATTGATGTTTCTTGTCAAACAAAATGGTGAGGACTATAGTTGGCTACTCAAGTCATTATCATTATCCAGTGTGTGAATGTGCCTATACATGTAGTTATTCATGCATTATGCAATCACACAGTAGTACCACAAGCTTATTATTCCAAAGAGCATACAACCACGAATAGTGTAGTGGTAATAGCACAAAATGTATCCATCCCTAGGCGTGTTTAAATAGTTTCCTTATTAGTCAGTTTTTGTACGAGCCGTACAGCCACGCATGCACATACGTTCATATACTAGGGCTGTATAAATCTCACTCGCAATAACGGCCCGTTTATTTTCTTCTGTTTCACAATTATACGCTCCTTGGAATAATAAGCTCCTGGTAGTACTGTAGATTTTAATAATTATCGTAAAAATTAATAATAATTATAATCGCTGATTATAATGAAGAAATTTCGAGCATGAAATTTTTACTTTGTGAACTTAAAATTTTTACTCTAAAAATTGGTCTTCTACAAGAATTTTTTACATGATACATTTCGGTAAAGTACATGTACATTGTACAGCAATTAGGAAATTAGTTAAGTCTCATAGATGTGTCTCTGGACCTTGTTAACTGTGTTCTCTTATCAGGCCCCACCCAGTCAATGTTGGTATACAGTATGAGCCGAGATTGGTATCATCTGAAGAGGCTGAGGAGACCATGACTAGAGATGATATGAAGGAATTCATGGAAATTGTTGCACCAAGGTAAACCCTAGCTCAACATAATAATGCGTAACACATCATTGCATGACACCACTCAAATTCAAGGTGTACAGTGGAGCCCTTCTAATCCAGACACCCTTGGGACAATAAGTGTCCTGATTTCAGGGTTTGTCCTACATGCATCATGCAGTGTCCTTATTTCAGGGGTGCCCACAGTTAGGGGTTCCACTGTATCTCTAATAAAAAAAGATAGAAGTTAGAACACTAGCCTTACAAGAACCTATACTATTACATACATGTATGCAACAATAAATGTAATGTTTCCAATGTTTATCTAGTACTTTCCTCATGTAGAGTTGAGCTTGCTCTGCAGCAGAATGAGATAATGGATATTTTCTATGATGACTACGTGAATCTTGCTGATGATGATGGTATCGTTGGTAACAAGACCAACACCAACCTCAAGGTGAGTGAAATTATAGAAATGCATTTAATCATGTATTTATGTACATGATAAATAGAGAGTTTAGCTGCAGCTTAGAAAATCCTTAGATTAAAATATTTTATCATTAAGAACTGTTTATGTGCAGCATCTAATGCTTACAATACCACTTAATGCCTAATATGTGACGGAGTAAGTATCTAATCTATATTGTATTTCTGTATTGCAGGAGTACCAATCCTTCACAGATCTCAGATTCAGTAAAGACAAACAAGTCACGTACATTGACTGGCACCCTACAATAAAAGGTACTGTACATTGTGTGCAATTATTATTATCTGTTATTAATTTTGTATGTTGTTCAGGTATTGTTGCTGTTTCTTGTGGAGAGAACTACTCATTTGAAGAAAGAATAGAGCTATCATTTCGTCTCCTACACTCCCGTTCTCTCATTCTTATATGGAGCTTTGCTGATCCTATTCATCCTCAGGTACTGTCTCTGCTTGAGATGTAGTTTAACAAGAGTTAAACATAGTCAACGCAGTTCGGATTGGCGCCGGTGCAAGTATGAATTTGCAGGTGCGGTAGTGGTAGAATACTCCGATTAGGATATTATTGCAGTCTGACGCAAACTAGCAGCTTCCAAGTGTCCACAGTGCAGCTTGTTTATTTCCTGCCCACCACAAGATTGTTTTCTTTTATTCTTTCTCTCTGTCTCCATTGTCAGTCGGATATACTCGACTGTCAGTGTGATCGAAGTGGGTAGAACAGGACCCCCAAAGTGCTGATGTTGCATGTAGGGGGTTTTAGCTCAGGCAGTACGTATGATGTGCATGCAACTCTCAGTCTCTCAATATGGTGTTCTGTGTGGCCTGCTAAGCCATGCAAGTTAGTTGCATTCCGATTTACTTACCCGCTGAGGCCAAACCAAGCAGTGGCACAGGTATGTGTGTTAAGGGTAACTGTGCGGTAGGTATTAGTCATCTAGAAGTTATTATAATCTCAACACAGATATGTATGGTCAGTTTGTGTATTTTCACAGTTATTTCTGGAGGCTCCGGAGGATATTCTATGCTTCAAGTTCAATCCCAGTAACCCTAACCTGATAGTAGGCGGCTGTATCAATGGACAGGTTATTATGAGCATTAGTGAATGATGCATGACTTTCTCTACCACAGCTGGTAGTGTGGGACATTACTGAGCATCAAGACAGACTACAGATCAACAAAACATCAGACAGCACTGATAACAGGAGTACAGCAGCTACTATGGTGGGATTTTGCCTTTCTTCTTCTATACTTTGATTCTTGTTTTCTCTATCAGGCTATATTTGAAACAGATCCAAAGCTGGATCATGCTCCCATAGTGAAGCACTGTGCGCTGTCATCCATTGATGGTGGACACAAGAAGGCAGTCAGTGAGCTGCTGTGGGTACCTGACCACATGGAGGTTAGCTACATGTTGAGAAGGAGAGGACGGGTAGTGGGTTGTCTAGTGCATCATGTTACAGTGGAACCCTCTGATATGGACACCCTTGGGACCCACATATAGTAGGGTTGTTATACGTACAAAGTGGGATCACATGTAGTGTCCACATTATAGTGGATGTCCTATTGTCCTTATTTGAGGGTGTCCACAGTGATGGGTTCCACTGTAGTACCAAAAGTTAATATCTCCTGTTGTGTTTATTTTTTCTCTCTACAGGTGTGTCACAAGACATTCAAAGTTATTGAGAATGCTTCTAATTACTGTACACAGTTAATCAGTTGTGGGCTCGATGGGTTAGCAGCCATTAGTATAATGTACATGATGTAAGGTCTCTCTCTTTCCTAGGAACGTTATGTTCTGGGATGCACGTCCTTCATCACAGAAGAAGACTGCTCAAATCAAACCACCTATTGCACCAAAATCAGACAATCCCTTTCATTATCTAGATCTAGTCTGGAAACCATTCCTCAAGGCTAGTTCACACAATGTTATTACACATACATCGCTTGATACCTATATTTTACTGGCTGTTTGAACAGCTCTGCATGATTACGGATATGTCTCGCTACAGATTCCTCTACCAAGGACAGCTTATCCAGGCACTTTTGCTGCCTCACGAGTGAGCATTGTACAACACCACAAGACAAAACCAAGAGGTACAGCATTTTGATACTTAAGAATTTTGACTCCGATTTTTGAGTATAATTGTTGTCTATTTCAGCCAAAGAGGGCATTAATGAGGAAATATCTGGTGACAACCTGACCACTGGTAGTGGAGGGGCTCTGATGCCACATGAACTACCTGTCACTGATGCTGCTACTGTAGAGATTGAAGATTCTCCCACACTGTACTGTGTGGGGACTGATGTGAGTGAACTGAATTCATGTATCAGTAGCTAATTACTGGTATTTTTGGCACACATTATATTTTGCGAGAGTTAAACATTAAAAATAAATTTATTTAGCATTCAATACAATTTTTATTGCGTTTGTTAATAGCTAAACTTAGGTCCCACTAAAATTTACTTAGTGAATTTTTGTACTGTGAAAAATACCAGCCCTTCAATATCTGTTTTACTACTGTTGTGAGTTGGGCTCTAAGCCCATAATGTATGAGAAATAATCATGTTATGCATAGGATGGTGAGTTTGTTCAAGGTAGCTGGATGCCAACCAGAGACTCAGAGTCAGGAAAAACAGTCGGTGGGTCTGTTTGCTGGTGTGTGTTTACTGTGTGTGTGGTGTGTATTAGCATCACGACCAAGCATATTCTTTAATGCTCACTGTGGCAACGTGTGCTGTGCCGAGAGGTCACCTTTCTTCAGAGATATCATCCTCACTGTCGGTGGTTGGAATTTTTGCATCTGGAAACAAGGAAACTCTGTTAGTATGATTTGTGTAGTTCTCATTCTTTTTGTGATTCCTTTTACTGATACAGACGGATGCACTGCTCAAATCAGGTTCCTCGCAGGTCAAGTTTAATGGTGGATGTTGGTCACCAACTAGACCAGGTAGCTACTAGCTAGTGTTTGTGTAGCTATGTGTTGTCAGCTAGTGTCAGCTACTAAACAAATTCATCATTGTTTGTTGTACTCTGTCTTCAGGCGTGTTCTTCATAGCTAAACAGAATGGTAATATTGACGTATGGGATCTCATGGACAGGTTAGTAGTAACAATGCCGTCATGACCCTACATCAGCTTGTTGTGATGTTTAGATCACACACTCCATCATTGGCTCAGAATATATCCTCTCTCCCTATCACTTCCATCTGTCTATGGAGCCTCTCAAGTATGTGTCATAACCTTCTACCAGAGCCTGTTCATTTGTGTTAGGTCGTCAGTTGATGCTTGCAGTTGGTGATAGTGGTGGGACTCTACACATTCTTGAGGTGCCATGGAATCTGGTCCATGCCACTAGCAATGAGGTTTGTGATTCGTAACAGTTTCTAGCAAGGTTGTGCAGTTAATGGTAGTGTAGATCGAAAAAATTTCAGCGTTAGAATGTTTTCGTCACCATCCTTGCAATGAAATGAAACAGAGGCCCTCGCTAATTCGAATCTTACTAGTCCGAACACTCACTAATCCAAATGTACAAAATTGGTTGTGAATATCATTACATGCTAGTGGATCTCATTACATGTGTTATCAATATCAATAGCATAGTAGCTAGAAATGAATTAAAAAATTTAACAGATGGAAATTCCTCAATTTACAGTATTAACCAAGCAGGGGCTATAGTCAGGGGCTTTATTATGTTGCTATAGGCAAGTGTGATGGAAGCTTTCTTTTCAAGAGAGGTGCAGCGATTGGATTTTGTGATTAAACGTTCATCATTGCGAGAAATTGAGAAGAAAAAACTAGACTCAGAAAAAGAAAACAAAGAACAGGTAAGAAGTGATTACATACTGTTCCTTAAATTTCTGTTTCTGGTCCCCTTGCTGGTAAGGCCAATGTGCATGTTTTTTTGTAATAAAATTACAGAGTTGCCTAGTGCCTATCTTAGCCTGTATCAAAGTCTGCAGGATAACATGTTGAGTTTAGACTACTTAGTTTAATTTTTGAAAAATAAAAAGCCTGGTCGATTGGACTTAACTTTAATAGTGATCACAACTGTTTGATGTGTGTCTTTACTAGGAGGATAAGCTAGCTAAGGAGGATGAAGAGAAATGGGAAGCAGATGCTAGGAAGGTAATAAGGTTGATAATCTATGAATCACTGATATTACTGTTTGATACAGGACTACCAGCAATATCTAGCCATGGAAAATGCTTTACTGATAGAACTGGGACTAAGAAACCCTCCAAACACTGACGAAGACAAATAGAACATAACTTTGTGTCTTTTATTACTGCACATGTCAAACATAATATCAATTTTTCTTCCATGAACAATGTCTGCATGGCATGAATATATAACTGCATTGAGATTTCCTAGGCTAGGGAGGTGGGGTATGTACATGTAGCCAGCACTTATTCCGTGCTTTAACAGTGCTGGTATATGCTGCTTACATACACCAATAATAATTATAGTCATGTGTTTTATTGTGCCATCCGTTACTGTCAGAATACCTGTACTATTGGAGTAACTTTTCTAAAGGGACTAATTCCTATCTATGCTCTTCATCCGAATACTGAGATGAACCTGATCAATTAAGGCTAACTACTGCTCTGTTTTATAGCTTTATCTAGGTTCCATCCTGATGATAAGTCGTCTATTGGTACATATGCCATTTGGCATGAGTCCTTGTACTCTACAATGGCTCTGCTCTCTAGATTTAAGTTTGAGAAATCATTTTTGATGCACAGTAGGCACAGCATATTCTTGGTAGCAACACAAATAGTCAAGAATGGTAGTATATAACCATGCAGTTTGCAACTGGCGTTGTCAAACAATTCAATGGCACAATAGATTGCTAATATTATAAGAATAGTATTACATGCCTTTCACCTGTACATTAAACCACAGGTTGACCAGACTAGGAATCACTCTTAGTCTTGTCAATAGAATTTATTGCACAGCGAACCAGTGTGGTGTACGTAGTGTGTTACTGATCTGGTACAATTTTTCTTATGTACCAGCTGTTTGTTTCGAGTAGCCTCAAATACATTATACAGTACATTTGCAATTGTGCTGTAATGCACGATAACTGCACTAGTACAGTAGTACTGTTACAGCATGCAACTGTCAGTGATCTTGCACCGTGTACAATTAGTGTGGGCGTGGTAATAATTCTACAAGCCAACATGGACTGGTTGTCTGTTGCTAAAAGCGTCCTTTCGTGTCCAAGTTGCGCTCTGATTTTGTTAGCTGTTCTAGTGGCAGCCTATTTGTGGTACAGGTGAGTGAGTGATCGACACTGAGTGAACAATATCATCATCTCCTCACTGCAGGATAGCTTACATGCCTTATACTGTCTTCACTAAGCTGGGAATACCTGGACCACGACCCAAAGCATTCTTTGGAAACTTCATCCAGACTAGTAAGGTAAATATTCCCTCCATGTACAAACTTGATGAATGATACTGCTTTGTTGCAGGGTGGAATCAAAATCTTTACTCAATTGATACGAGAGCACGGGAAGGTGTGCGGGTAAGCTTGTGATGATACCTTTGTTGATGACATTGGTAATCTGTATAAATCAATAACTTATCATACAAATTATTGTTTTAATTTTTGTGCTGTGTTTACACTTTTGGTCATCGATCATGTAACACATGTGTAGATGATCACGTGAGAGTGCCACCTCATGTTACACATTCGAGTATGCGCAAATAAAATAGGCGGGAAAAGTTTTAGCATGCTTTCGCATCGTGCCAGTACGCCATCTAACCAACCGTGGATACTCATAGCTACAGGATTGTATGTCCACGTTTGCTTCCAATTACGTCTTGTTGTTCTTTAGTATTCAAATTTCTTCGTTAGCAAAATGGAGGCACGAGGTCAGAGCACATGTCTCAAACGAAAACATCCGGTATTCTTGGAATGTTGAGAAAATTTCGCGCATGTGTGTACATTTAAAACTAGGCACTTTATTTGGCGCCGAAGTACTAGGCAAAGCTGTACCTTGATACCTGTTCAACATGTTTCACTACATGTATTGAAAACTCAGATAAGCGCTGTCTGTCACATGCAGCACTCGACAGAGCACAAGCAACTGTAGATTCACTAGTTGCTGCTATTCAATGCACTCCTGAAACCTCATTTGTGGTAATAAACTTTTGTTGGTAGTTGTTTCTAGCATTTTCACACCATGCCTTTATTGCAAGACCAAGAAGTCTGATCTCTCTTCTGCATAGCCGCCTTGCCACAAGTACAGAACCAATGTAGATCACCACTGGAATTATACCTGTAATGCATAACCCCAAACACGTGTTACAGGTTGCACATTATGCATAAACATGTGAATCTAAAGGCCTCTACTATAAATAACACTCTACTCCACAGAATATACAAAGGAGGAGTTCCTGTGTATGTAGTAGCTGATCCTGACTTGCTCAAGCACATTATGGTTAAGGATTTTAGTCATTTTGTAGACCGAGTTCCGGTAAGAACAACCATTTTAGTTATTTTCAATAAATTAAAACATTTATAGTCATTTGAAAATAATGGAATAAGGCGCGGTATTGCTGGTGGTAAGCCAGGCTTGCTAACGAGAACAGGAGAGGACTGGCAGCAGACACGTCGCATTGTTACTCCGACCTTC
Source organism: Haliclona indistincta (assembly GCA_964017065.1). Lineage (NCBI taxonomy): Eukaryota > Metazoa > Porifera > Demospongiae > Haplosclerida > Chalinidae > Haliclona > Haliclona indistincta. The sequence goes on along the minus strand of OZ024790.1, from coordinate 5,831,927 downwards.
ACTTCAGGAAAACTGAAAATGGTATGTAGCAACTGTATACAGTAATGAGAATAAAAATTGCATTTGCCTATTTTTGGTGAATTTGATGTCATTGCTACACGTTTAATAAACATTATTTATTTGCCCACGAGTATTCTTATCGCATGAGTGTATTACTTAAAAACAATATGGTATAAAGGTTACGAGCTGTATCTTTAGATGGCCCATCTGGTTGAAGAAAGCTGCTCAGCACTTACTGAGAGAGTTCAGAAAATATCTGAAGCCCACACAAGTGAAGACATTTGGAGGTATTTGGATGTTAGGTACATGTGTATAATGTGTATTGATTCTAGGTTGTATGGTGAGTTCACAATGGAGACCATACTGGCTACAGCATTTGGCTACAAGGTTGAACTACTGAGAGGGAAGGTGGATGGAGGAGATGAGTTGATAAAAGCAGCTCAGGATATATTCAATTTTCCTATTAGCGGTGGAATAATTGGAGTTATCTTACTGAGTCTGAATTGTGAGAGCTATGCGTTTCAGTAATTCTATAATATTTCCCTCCAGCTCACTTTCAATGGTTGACACCTCTCGTGAAATTTATCGGCAGTCAATTACCTATACGTTCAAAATTTGTGACAATAAAGAAAATAGCATTATCATTTGTACAAGCCCGTAAAGCTAACCCATCCACAAAAGTCAGTTATTAAAATATTATCAGCAAAATAGTATTCTTTTGGTATTATTATAGAATAAGGATTTTCTTCAGCTGATAATAGATGCTAGAGTGGATGATGAGAGTCAGGACACACCAGACACTTCCTCACAGACCAAGAAGAAGCTCACTGATGAGGACATTGTAGCTGTTGCTACTAGCTTCATGCTAGCTGGCTATGAGACTACCAGCAACACACTCGGCTTCACATCTTACCTGCTGGCACTCAATACTGACAAGCAAGACAAGCTGTGTGCAGAAATTGATGCTTACTATGAGAAGAATGAGGTACGAAAGTCAATACTTGTAGCCAAAGTAATATTTGTTCTAACAGGAGTCTAGTCTGTACGATGCTGCTATGAATATTGAGTATCTAGACTGGGTAATACAAGAGTCCCTCAGGATATACCCTCCTGCTGCACTGTAAGTATCTATGCTGCAGTCATGTATTGCAGAAGATGTTGAGGTGGCTTTACCTGTTTGAACTAATTAATATTCACTAAATATATATACGTCTGTAGCAGCAAAAAGAAACATGCTAGATTATTCAATCCATCCTAGTTAGTTGTTTTCCAGAAGTAAAATCAGTAAGCAGCAGACACAGCGGCTGTCAAACAAACGAGGCTAAAATTGGAGTTTCTTGCGTCAAAATTCTCTCAAACGATTCGATGGCAGCCAGCAAAAGTAACCTTTAATAGTTCTCCTGGGTACTGCCCGATATTTTATTGGTTACTTTATTACTGATGAATATAGCCAAAGTTGTGGGCGAACATGTCTGAACTCACCTTAATCTAGTGGCGTCCTTCGCTGCATAACTAGCAAACTGTTACTTTTGTAACAAGTTTTATACTCATGGGCCCTGCTCTGGACTTCATACTACTGAACTAACCTGGAAAGACAGTTTGTAGATGAGCGCTGTTTGTAAATTTTGACGCATGAATTGACCAATCATTGGTACGCCATTTCCATCAAAGCGTCCACACATTATGCTCACCACACCACATTATGCTCACAGTATTCATCATTCCAATGACTCCCATGGGCACAACTGGTAATTGTCACATTAAAACTTGTTGTCATATGTTTTGTTTTCTTGGTTGATAATGAATCAAAAAGTGTGACTGAAGGACTGACTCAACAGTGAGACAGCCTGAAAAATGATTAGGATCCAACAAACTGTTAGAGAAAGCAGAGATACAGTTAGTAATTGTAATGCTCAAGGAAATAAGTCCAAAAGTAGTCTTTGACAAGAGATATACATGTAGTTGCCGATGTAGAAATGTTTGGTCAAAAACAGGCAGACATTTCCAAAGACGGGGTAATCTCTTAAAATAAAAGTGAAAAGAAGTGTAAAAGAACAATGAGAGTGATTGAGCTTGTGACTTGAGGAGGAATGAGTGTTTGATTTACAGAAACTGACATAGTCAAGAGGTAGCTATGTTATCATCAATTTATCTGGAGCTGTCTATGGACTACCTGTTAGAGTAATGCTGGAGTAGTCGTGTACTAACTATGTAGATCTTAGCTCGGCACACGGGTTTGTGTTCATTGGAACTCTAGTTATTTATACAGCCTGGAATGTGAAGTTGGTGGTCGTATTCTATCTCAGCACTGCATTTTATTTTCTGTAGTCCCTCCCGTTTCTGTCAGAAGACCTGTACTATTAATGGAGTGACTTTTCTAAAAGGATCTCAATTACTAATTCCTATCTATGCTCTTCATCGTTCATCTGAATACTGGGATGAACCTGATCAATTTAGACCAGAAAGGTTAGCTACTAATACACTCGTCTCTATAGGTTTCTCTTGCTGTATCTAGGTTCCATCCTGATGAGAAGGCTAAGCGCCATCCTTCAGTACACATGCCATTTGGCATGGGTCCTCGTAATTGTATTGGAATGAGATTTGCTCTGATGGAGGCTAAGATGGCTCTGCTCTCAATCCTTAGGAGATTCAAATATGAGAGATCACCAGATACTGAGGTACATGGTGGACATTTATCATAGTAGCAGCACTCTTTACTCAATGACTATTCCAGTGAAATAAAGATAGCATAACCTGTCTGTCTTTTACCTGTACGTTAAATCACAGGTTCCTCTCAAGATCAGACAGGGAATCACTATTGGTCCTGTCAATGGAATTCATCTCAATGTAGTACAGCGAAGCAGTGTGGTCTAACCACTTGGCTTGAGATAATATTTTGCATTTTATTCAGATAATATTGCATAAAATTTTTGATGATTTAGTGTTAACTTTGTATTTTCATTGTCTACTAAATTAAAAGTGGGAGGGGCTAGAGTACTCCGTCACGTCCATCATGTCAGTCGCCAACATGGACTGGTTATCTGTTGCTAAAAGCGTCCTGTCTTGTCCAAGTTACGCTTACATTTTGTTAGCTGTTCTAGTGGCAGCCTATTTGTGGTACAGGTGAGCTAGTAATAAACGATATACGAATGTGAAAAGCCAAATTAAACGTGACATCTTACAACAGGATAGCTTACATGCCTTATGCTGTCTTCACTAAGCTGGGAATACCTGGACCACGACCCAAAGCATTCTTTGGAAACTTCATCGAGATTAATAAGGTGAACTGCTCTACAATTTAATAGACAATACAATTTTGACACTGTTTGGCTAGCTAATTGGTAATAAGTGTATGGTAAGTGTGACCACACTATAATCACCTTTTAAGCGTGATATTATGTATAATTAAAACCAATAATAGCTCATCAGAAGTCTACACTTGTTTATTTTCTCTCATAAATGTTGCAGGGTGATATCGACATCTTTGTTCAGCTTACACGAGAGCATGGAAAGGTGTGGGGGTAAGATTGTACGTAATGATAGCAGATTTGTACTACTCTGTTAATAGTGGAAGTCTGTGTGTAACTATCGTACCGTAAATCGGGAATATGATTTTTTCATGAAAAGTTTCTCAGTTTTATATGGTGTCTGCTAATAGTGCTATCTATCACACTAATGCTACCACGAAATTAATTTTATCACCAAGCTTCGTCTGGCACCTGGTTTTGTCCCCATTGTGGTTTGTAAGAACTCTTTCTTTCCTTAGTATACTTGTAGATACCAACTAACACTGCTTTAGGTTTATGTTTTTGTGTGTTTTCAAAATGTTGTGTGCGCTAGAGTGCTATAATGAGAGACATCACTGTACCAGTCATTGATGCTCACAGAGTGGTGTGAACGACTAACTTAAACTGTCTATCAATACTATTATTCATTTCTACTTTTAGATTATACAAAGGAAGAGTGCCTATGTATGTAGTAGTTGATCCTGACTTGCTCAAACACATTATGATAAAAGAGTTTAGTCATTTTGTCAATCGAATTCCAGTAAGTCATTTTAAGTTGTATCTTAATAATATTATCATTTTTACTAGCCATTTGAAAGTAATGGATTAAGAAGTGGTTTTGGTAAGACAGGATTGGTGTTTAGAATGGGAGAGGACTGGCAGCAGACACGTCACATTATAACTCCAACCTTCACTTCAGGAAAACTGAAAATGGTACGTAGTGGCATGAGTGATAACGATATGGGTATTGGCAGGGACATAAAATATTCATAAGTTTTTGGTTGTCTAATTACTCTATATTTGGTACAGTGAAACCTGCTTAATAAGACCACCCTTTTGACCAACCTTAATAGAGAGTGCCTATATAAAATCATGTATAGAATGATTGAATTTGGCCTTAAGTGGTGGGTACCCTTTCTATATGAATATTAATGAGTCAAATTGCTGTCGCCCGAAACTTTTCACACAGACGGCCATGTAGCGCGAAACTTGCTGCGAAGCATGTTGACGTGCGTCCCTGCTTTGCCAGCGACTTTCAGTGAAATCTATAAAGCGCGAAGTGCACACGATCCCCGAAATGATGTAGCAATTTTTCGCACCAGATTTCTTGACGTGTAGCGGTAGCAGGTCTATAAAAAACGAGAAGCTTCAAGCCAAGGACGTTACCTAGGGCTGGACCGAGCGTTTTTTTGCTATTATCCTCGAGTCGCGAGTTATCGTCGATGAACGGACATTTTTGTGTAGTGACCCAAGTTTTAACAGTCATAAAATATCTATAGGAGCAAATTTTCAAAAATGCCTCATCTGGCCCTCCGCAAGTTGTTCAGCTACAATACATAGCGTGACTTACAGGCAAAAAGGTCTAAACTCGCCATGATTTTGTGGCGTTCTCGCAGACATTTCACTGCATAACTCGCGCTATGTTTATCAGTAGCCGAGTAAACAGGCTCAGGCACTCGAGGAGGTCCTGGAGCACTGCTAGATATTACTTTCGCTAGCTGTCATCGAGCCGTTTGAGAGAATTTTGACGCAAGGAAATGCGTTTTTAGTCGCATTCGTTTTGCCCACTACCAGACGGCGCGTTCGATCTGCTGCTTGCTTATTTTACTTTTGGAGAACAGCTGACTTTGGCGCATCGAATAGTGGTCTGCACAATCTTATAGCATGCTTCCTTTTGCTGCTACAGACGTTTATATTCTGTGAATATTAATTAGCTCAGACTGGTAACCGTCACCTTAATAATTATAGAGGTGGTCTTATTACACAAGTACAGGTTTCACTGTAGTAACAGGTGCATAGTGGGTAGAAAAGCTGACACAGAATATCTGCAGAGGTTTGCAATGTAGCTTCAGCTGTTTTAAGCCTCAAGGTAATCAAATTTATAGCCGTTTTTTGACTTAATTTTCATGAATAAATGAATATCAATTACATTTTTCTTCTCATGTGATCACTTGTGCATCCCTTTTCAAATTTTCTGGATCCTCCCCTGCATTGCTATGTCTGAAAACTTAACGTCATTATTAAATATTTTAGATGGCCCATCTGGTCGAAGAAAGCTGCTCAGCACTTACTGAGAGAGTTCAGAAAATATCTGAAGCCCACACAAGTGAAGACATTTGGAGGTACTTGCCTGTTCATAAATTGCATGTTACAGCCAGATTTGCGACTGCTGACTTATTTTCATAGGAACCAATAGGAACCTTAATTTTAAAAATTAAAAAGATTTCTATCGAAATCAAAAGGATGTAGTGTTGTGAAATCTACCACTGGTCAACAATGTAAACTAACAAGGAACAAGCATGGAATGGTAACACGATTGACTTGCTAACAGACCATAGATCCCTACATCAGTGGCTGCTGTGGTTGGCTATAGCTAGTTCGGCTAGTTCGGCTAGTTGCTGTTGACTGACACCTGACGTGCATTCAGCTTGTGACAGCTTATTTACAGCCACTGATGTAGGGATCTATGGTCTGTTAGCAAGTCAATCGTGTTACCATTCCATGCTTGTTCCTTGTTAGTTTACATTGTTGACCAGTGGTAGATTTCACAACCCTACATCCTTTTGATTTCGATAGAAATCTTTTTAATTTTCTTGTTTGTGTCCTTTTTTCTTTATCAGTGAAGTTCAGTTCAATATCATGCAATTACTGTGCCGTCTTTGTTTCCACCATTGGTTTGGTTTTCCTGTTGTTGATGGCTTTTCTTTATTATTAACAATTTTAAACTTGTAGCTAAATAATTCTTATGCTTTAGATATCAGCTCGCCTACGCATGCATGAATACAGTGCATACGAGCCCCGCCCACACGTGTTTACGGCGGTTATAACTATCTGGCAAGGCAGAATGGTGATTCTGCGCTTGCTAGCTTACCGTTCTTCGAAGACTCCAGACAAATATGTGTTCTCCGTGATCTATACGGCGTGGCGATACTCAAACTAGTGCTTGGTCACGTGCGCTAACCACAGCTTGGTCACGTGCGTATTGCGCAATCACATTAATGGCGTCTAACACTTAGCTGACAATGGATCACGATCGAGAAATCGCGGAATTTATATCGCCGTTTCGCTAAAAACTAAGTTCAAAAGGCACATGCCAGGAGAATTTCACGACTGTTCGTGGGTGTTTTGGTCTCGGCACTGCTCACGTAAAGGTGCTAGGCAAGTGGAAGAAAGAAAGAAAACGAAGATGACGAACGTCGATTTTCACCGTTTTCAGGTTCATCACTTTAGTAACAATCTCGAGCAATCTCCTTGCTACTGTAAGATGGGGCAACGCCAGATAGCAGATTTAAGTGTCTTTGGACGTATAAAATTCATCACCAGGCGAAATATCAGCGTTTGAACGCTAATACATTGTATGTTGCCGCCATCTTGTTTTCTCGTTCAACCCTACATAGGGAGGCACTACCGTGCCTCCCTAATAATGATTATTTATGTTCATTCTGATCTAACTCTAGGTTGTATGGTGAGTTCACAATGGAGACCATACTGGCTACAGCATTTGGCTACAAGGTTGAACTACTGAGAGGGAAGGTGGATGGAGGAGATGAGTTAATAAAAGCAGCTCAGGATATATTCAATATTCCTTTTGGTGGTGGAATGATGGCTGTTATCTTATTTAGTTTGAATTGTAAGACCTATAGTGATTTCTTGGACAGTTTCAGCTATTACTTACCATATTCCCTCCAGCTCACTTTCAGTGGTTGACACCTCTCATGAGATTGATTGGGACCCGTTTACCTGTGCGCTCAAAAATTGTCACTTTAAGAAAAACGCCGTTATCATTCGTGCAAGCACGGAGAGCCAACCCAGCCACAAAAGTGTACTTAAACAATTCAGTGAATATTTTCTAATTTTTTTTATTTTAGAAAAAGGATTTTCTTCAGCTGATAATAGATGCTAGAGTGGATGATGAGAGTCAGGACACACCAGACACTTCCTCACAGACCAAGAAGAAGCTCACTGATGAGGACATTGTGGCTGTTGCTAGTGAATTCATGCTGGCGGGTTATGAGACTACCAGCAACACACTCGGCTTCACGTCTTACCTGCTGGCACTCAATACTGACAAACAAGACAAGCTTTGTGCAGAAATTGATGCTTACTATGAGAAGAATGAGGTACAAAAATCAATGCTTGTAGCCAAAAGTATTTTTTCCTACAGGAGTCTAGTCTGTACGATGCTGCCATGAATATTGAGTATCTAGACTGGGTAATACAAGAGTCCCTCAGGATATACCCTCCTGGTTCATTGTGAGTGTTAGCAGATAAGGGGGTTTTAAGTGTTCAACTGTGGATAACGAATTCTAAAGTCCGCCGCTTGCGCTGCAAAAACCTTCCTTATAAGGTAGGTCATTGCTGGCCGCATAAGACAGCGATCATGGCTCTGGCTAAACGCTCGCTTGTTTTAGCTGGAGGCGGGCAGGACGAAGCATGGATAAATGTATACGTAGATAGGAAATAGCAAGCCACAATGTGCAAAGAAAGGCCTGAGTTCCAGGTAGTAACAGCGGATTTTAAACTCCGATATTACAATAGCAAATACGGCAGTTGAATGCTCCTTCCCCTTATACACTCCTGGTATTAGTGATTTATTAGCAAGAAGTACAAGCAATACTTCTACATTCTTTCACTCCTTTTTTCCAATTACCATTGCACAAAGTCACATCCTTGAAAGTGATCCTTTAGCTATATTGTGTAAGTGCATTAAAGATTTCACCAGTATGTGTTCATACAGAATGAATGGGATTACTCAATGTCGTTAAACTGCCAATCAGTGCTTACAGCACTTATTTCATACAAGCCTGATCACTGTAAAAGTGTAGTGCAGTGTACTGTACATGTGTTCTATAGTGCCATTCGTCATTGTCAGAAGACCTGTACTATTAATGGAGTGACTTTTCTAGAAGGATCTGATTTACTAATTCCTATCTATGCTCTTCATCATTCATCTGAATACTGGGATGAACCTGATCAATTTAGACCAGAAAGGTTAACTACTAATACACTAGTCTCTATAGGTTTCTCTTGCTGTATCTAGGTTCCATCCTGATGAAAAGGCTAAGCGCCATCCTTCAGTACACATGCCATTTGGCATGGGTCCTCGTAATTGTATTGGAATGAGATTTGCTCTGATGGAGGCTAAGATGGCTCTGCTCTCAATCCTTAGGAGATTCAAATATGAGAGATCACCAGATACTGAGGTACATGGTGGACATTTATCATAGTAACAGCACTTTTTACTCAATGACTATTCCAGTGAAATAATGTTACCAGATAGCATATTAACCTGTCTGTCTTTTACCTGTATATTAAATCACAGGTTCCTCTCAAGACCAGACAGGGAATCACTCTTGGTCCTGTCAATGGAATTCATCTCAATGTAGTACAGCGAGCAGTTCGGTCCTAACCACTTGGCTTGAGGAAAAAATTGCATTTTAAATCTTTTAATGATCATTACTGTTTGTTACTGTTAACTTGGTCATTAAGTATTTTCATTGTTGACAAGCTGTTCGAAGTACACTGTATGCATAATGCAAGCAAACTGGGAGGGGCTGTACAGTATCTCGCTCGCGTCACATTCTGCCAATCACCAACAATCATGGACAGGTTATCTGTTGCTAAAAGCGTCCTTTCGTGTCCAAGTTACGTTCTGATTTTATTAGCTGTTCTAGTGGCAGCCTATTTGTGGTACAGGTGAGCTAGTAGTAATTTAATCGATACGAATGTGCGAAAAGGGAAGCAATGTGCCATCTTGCAACACTTACAGGATATCTGGGAATACCTGGATCACGACCCAAAGCATTCTTTAAAATTCTATCGAGATTAATAAGGTGAACTGCCCTACAATAATTAATAGAATCTTGACAGGTCATAAATTTTGAATGATCAGCTACCCATTTATTACCCTTATACCATAGACAGTGCTTATACTACCCTAAAAGTGTAATAAGCTAAGTGTTAGTGTGGTATGGCAATAAAGAATGCATTAGTTTGGTGCATTGCAACATATGCTCTCGAAAACTTCACAGTATTTTCTTCTTCATCCTGATGAATAAAAAGGAAGAGTGAAAGGGGCGCAAACAAGACTGAAGTAGAGAGTTGTTGCGTTATTGAATTGCAACAGCTGAAAATGAATTGCAACAGCTGAAAATAACTCATGATCAAGTTACGCTCACAAGTACTTTGTAGCAAACACTGCATGTTATACAGCACTACCAGCTAGGCTTGTTAACTATATTGAGTTCTGAGAATTAAACTACAAACTGTACTGTGCTTGACAATAGCTGCATGTGTGATGATGTAGCATGCTTTTTCAAATTAATAGCATATTATTTTCCTGACCTCCTGCAAATATTTTTCTTTCGCACATTGTTTTGAAATCACGTGAGAAATGTGCAAGCATGACGTTTATTTACAGTATACAGCTTTATTTTCTCATTAATATTTGTGTTGCAGGGTGGTATCGACATATTTGTTCAGCTGATACAAGAGTATGGAAAGGTGTGCGGGTAAGATGTGCAGAATTGTAGTTAAGGTCTGTGTGTAACTCGCATCAACTATCGTACCATAAATCGGGAACACAAAATTTTCTTTTTCACAAAAGTATTCCCATTTACAGTTATGCTAATGCTACCACATATTAGTATGTTGTTTATCTATACTAACGACCAATGTCTGACAATGCTGACAAAATTGATTTACCATCAGGCTTCACATCTTTAAAGCTGACACCCATAATTATGGTTTCAAAGAAGTCTTCCTTTCTTGTCGTCATTTTACAAATTAGCATTGAATGGTTTATGTTTTTGTGTGTTTTCAACATGTTGTGTGCACTAGAGTTGAGAGGCATCACTGTACCAGTCGTTGATGCTTGCAGAGCGGTGTGAATGGCTACCTTAAACTCTCTATTTCATCTCTACTGTTAGAATATATAGAGGAGGAGTACCTATGTATGTAGTAGCTGATCCTGACTTACTCAAACACATTATGATAAAAGAGTTTAGTCATTTTGTCGACCGAATTCCAATAAGTATACATTCATAAAATTATTTGGTTGTATCTTAATAGTTTATTTATTTTTATTAGCTGTTTGAAAGTAATGGATTAAGGAGTGGTATTCGTAAACCAGGATTGGTGTTTAGAATGGGAGAGGACTAGCAACAGACTCGTCACATTGTGACTCCGATATTTACTTCAGCAAAACTGAAAATGGTATTAGTGGGAGGAGTCATGATAACTAAAAGGTGCAATTGTAAATTGTTCGTTTTGGCGTCAGAATAATTAAGCTACAAACTTTCTTTTTTGGAAGTTTTTAAAATCTGTAATTTGCGCATGCATTTGAAGATTTTTGTGCATGATGAAGATAATGCTACAGACTGAAAGCAATACTCTCCATTGAAGTACCGAGCAACTTGTGACAACAGATCAACATGTACATCAATACAATTTCTGACTACAATTCGTTAATGTCATTATATCTGATTTTTATGCAAAATTAGAGGGGCATCTTGTAGGCAGTGTTAATAATAGTTATTCTGTTTCTGATTGTTCCTTTGATGTACTGATGGTAGTGGGCACAGGTGTAGTTGAAGTTGTCTGAAAAACTAACATTATTAACTATCTTAGATGGCCCATCTGGTTGAAGAAAGCTGTTCAGCACTTACTGAGAGAGTTCAGAAAATATCTGAAGCCCACACAAGTGAAGATATTTGGAGGTATTTGCCTGTTACATTATATATGCATGTAACTGTAGACCCATTTTAAAATAGGCCAATCAAAATTTTTCGCATACAGTGTAGTTCATGCAGTGCCATAGGAAGCTAATGGAGACAGAGGGACACAAATAGTGGGCACGTAAAGTGCACCAAACTAATATTCATGAGCTTGTTAGTTTTACACATACAATTTGCTTCTACAATAGCATCATCATATGCTAATTGATTGCAGTTATTTATGGAGTTGAAACTAAAAAAGTAGTGTTTGCAACATGTGTGCCAGGTATCTCAAGCAGTAGTGTAAGAATGTCGCTTAGTTCTTGGGAACTGCTGAATAACTGCTGATACACATTCACTTGCAGTACCTTAGTCACTACAACGTACTGTGCTTAGAGAGTCTGATCCATAACATTTAAACAACAGATTATGTCCTTTCTGATTTATTTTAGGTTGTATGGTGAGTTCACAATGGAGACCATACTGGCTACAGCATTTGGCTACAAGGTTGAACTACTGAGAGGGAAGGTGGATGGAGGAGATGAGTTGATAAAAGCAGCTCAGGATATATTCAATATTCCTATCGATGGTGGAATGGCCTCTGTTATCTTATTTAGTTTGAATTGTAAGTGCTATAATATCTTGGACAGTTTCAGCTATTACTTACTATACTCCTCCAGCTCACTTTCATTGGTTGACACCTCTCATGAGATTGATTGGGACTCGCTTATCTTTGCACTCAAAATTTGTTACTTTAAATAAAATACCATTATCACTCATACAAGCCCGGAAAGCTAACCCAGCCACAAAAGTCTGTATAAAAAGAACATGATTTAGCAAATACTTTAACTTTTTTGCAGAAAAAGGACATGCTTCAACTGATAATAGATGCTAGAGTGGATTATGAGAGTCAGGACACAACCTCGCAAAACAAGAAGAAACTCACTGATGAAGACATTGTGGCTCTTGCTACTGGCTTTATGCTGGCTGGTTACGAGACTACCAGCAACACACTCGGCTTCACATCTTACCTGCTGGCACTCAATACTGACAAACAAGACAAGCTTTGTGCAGAAATTGATGCTTACTACGAGAAGAATGAGGTACGAAATCAATGCTTTTAGCCAAAAGAAATAATTTTTTCCTACAGGATTCTAGTCTGTACGATGCTGCCATGAATATTGAGTATCTAGACTGGGTAATACAAGAGTCCCTCAGGATATACCCTCCTGGTGCATTGTGAGTATTTAGCAAAAGCAAGTAGTTCACGCATTAGCACAAGCCATAATGTGTTCTATAGTGCCATTCGTCATTGTCAGAAGACCTGTACTATTAATGGAGTGACTTTTCTAAAAGGATCTGATTTACTAATTCCTATCTATGTTCTTCATCATTCATCTGAATACTGGGATGAACCTGATCAATTTAGACCAGAAAGGTTAGCTAGTAATACACTTGTCTCTATGGTTTCTCTTGCTGTATCTAGGTTCCATCCTGATGAGAAGGCTAAGCGCCATCCTTCAGTACACATGCCATTTGGCATGGGTCCTCGTAATTGTATTGGAATGAGATTTGCTCTGATGGAGGCTAAGATGGCTCTGCTCTCAATCCTTAGGAGATTCAAATATGAGAGATCACCAGATACTGAGGTACGTTTTTACGTTTACATTTGCACTTTTTAGAATTACAGTCTTTGTCTTTTAACTGTATATTAAATCACAGGTTCCTCTCAAGACCAGACAGGGAATCACTCTTGGTCCTGTCAATGGAATTTATCTCAATGTAGTACAGCGAAGCAGTGTGGTCTAACCAATAAGTCTGTCATCTGAATAGACTTATCGTCACATGTATTGGTGTGTTACAAAACCGCTTTAGTGATTGGGTACCAATTTTCCTTATGGATTTTAATGTACGTTTTGTAGTCTCTGTCTATGATGATATAATGGTGCTGTAATGCACTATAGCTTAAACATAACTATAGTAAAATCATACATGTATCACTCCTACGAGGGGTTTACAGTCACGAGCTTGAGGGCGCAAGCGCCCAAGTGCGAATGACAGTTAATGACTCTTAATGACTAGGTAAAGATACACAATAAAATTGATATATTTTTGGAAAAAAGAAAATTAGTTCAATAGGAAACCTGACCCTCAGAAAGGGCAAGATCCAAGTTATGTCAGGAATAAATGTTGATCTTGAACCACAAAGACAACGTATTGCTGAGCGTAGTAGGGTGAAACCAATCTGACATCAGATGGAAAGGATAGTTTTGCTGTAGTTATCATTTCGTTTGGCAGAGAGGAGAGAGGCTAATCTTTGAAAGACAACAGATGCAGTAGGACCCATGCCACCAGCAGTGGTGAAGATGATAGGTGAAAAGGAGCCATGTATTCTGTCTTGGTATTCACTGGTCTCTTCCCGGCCTCCAATCAACGATAACAGGACTGAAGGGCTTTTTTGCGGTAGCTAGCTGCGATTTAGTGGGTTAAAGACCCACTAAATCGCATGGGTTAAAGACCCATCAAAATAAGCATGCTGCTGCTGACTGTGGTCCCCAACCCCCTCAGCTCTCACATCATGGCAGAGCGAGCATTATCGTCCACTATGGCAAAGCATGAGTGAAGTGTCTCTTCAGATAGTGGTTGCATTGGATCGAGAATTGGTTCTATTGTGACATTATGACAAACCTCCTTCATGAGTGAAGCGGTGATGTCCCTTAGTTCATTATGGTGGATTGATGGAAATCCACCCCAAAGGACATGCAGTTGAAGGCATGAGAAAGGAAGTCCACAAGCACATGTGTCAGGTAAGTGAGGAGGACCCCAGCAATACCTCAAGCAGAGGCCATCCCAAATGTGTAGATGGTATCCTCTTGATGGTATCCTAGATAACCAGATTGAGGAGCCTCTCTCATTAGCAATATCTAATGACTTCTGGATGGGAGATGAGAGGCTTTCTCTGACTTTGCAGCTTTCAGAGATGAGAGGCTTTCTCTGACTTTGCAGCTTTTTTGCAGAGACTGTGCCTTATTTGATCTAATGGTTAGCTTAGCTTCATGCTGTACAGTATGGGGCTCAGGTCACTTTGATCAAGATGAAGAGTAGAGAAATAAGAGGGGAAGATACAAGCACAGAATTTGACAACTGAATGGTAGAAACAGAGACAGGGTAAGGGTTGTTCAAACCTCCTAAACAACAAGAGAATGAACCTCCGGCAGAGCATACCAGACCTGCTGGATCAGATTGGAACTGCGAATAAGTGTGAGCGTACCAAGGGCATACATGTCCATAGCCATAGGATCGCCCTGCATGAGTGGTGCCTTTAACAGACATGATGAATTCACTTCCAATGTACATGTTTACTCCAACTCTGTAAACTCTGCCAAAAGAGGGGTACAGGTGAAGGATATTATGAAGGGCCAATTCACGATTGAGACTATTGAAGGCGTTGCTTGCACTGACGCCTTCTATGTTTTTAAAGGTCGTGTACTTGATCTTGACTCACACATCATTCCAGATGACCTTTGTTCCGTGATTTCCTCCATGAGAAACACTTTTTATCCCAAATAGTCAAGAATGGTAGTATACATTGAAAAACCAGTATGCAATTGCCGTTGTCATACAATTCAATGCCACAATAGATTCCTATTTATATAGTATTACAAGTCTTTCACCGGTACATTAGACCATATGCAGGTTGACCAGACTAGGAATCACTCTTAGTCTTGTCTATAGAATTATTTATAGCACAGCGAACCAGTGTGGTGTAGTGTGTTACTGATCTGGTACTATTTTTCTTGTGTATACCACTGCTGTTTGTTTCGAGTAGCTAGCCTCTAATACATTATACAGCAACTGTGCTGTAATGCACGATAACTGAAAACATAAATTATAATTGTTCACTGTTACAACATAGATAATTTATACTACGTTACGTAGTATAAATTACAATTATTATCAGTGATTATGGATTATAATTATTATCTGTCAGTTATTGCAAGTGTGGGCGTGGTAATAATTGGACAAGCCATGGCCAACATGGACTGGTTATCTGTTGCTAAAAGCGTCCTTTCGTGTCCAAGTTGCGCTCTGGTTTTGTTAGCTGTTCTAGTGGCAGCCTATTTGTGGTACAGGTGAGTGAGTGATCGACACTGAGTGAACAATATCATCATCTCCTCACTGCAGGATAGCTTACATGCCTTATACTGTCTTCACTAAGCTGGGAATACCTGGACCACGACCCAAAGCATTCTTTGGAAACTCCATCGAGACTAGAAAGGTAAATTTCCCGACAAATAATGAAAGTATATGAGTCAACCAGTGGTCTATAAAGTAAACCAGGTAACCGAAGCAGTTCTGCGATCTCGTCTGGGATACAGTGTGCATTGGTAATTGGAAGGTTGGGCCGGCTTATAACTACAGTAAAAACACCGAATGTAGTAAATAAAAACTATTTAAAGAGCAAGATAACAACATGCAAAAAATATAAGTTATAGAAGGGTTGCAGTGATGTAATCCGTAATGCATTAATAAGCTAGTGTACAGCTGGTGTACAGACAGAATTAGAACAGAAATATGCGGGAAACAGCAGCCTTGTTGAATTACTTGTCAATCGATTGATCGATCTTCGGATTCACGAAATTGTTTCTATATTATGCTGGACAGAGCTAAGAGCTGCTCCTCTGCATAGTTAGCAGGTACCAAATATTGTATCTGAGCATAAAGCATTTAGCCTTTGTGTATCATCAATACTAAATTAATGTATTACAGTTGTAATCCAACATGGCCGCCAAAAATGACATTAGGTCAATGCTCTGCCTACTGCAACTATAGAACATGTCTGCTGCTACAGATCGAGAAAGTGGCGATCACCTGAGTGTAAAAACCTCAGAAATAACTATGGACAGGTTCTACTGTACTAGTTATAAATGTAGCCCATCAATTTCACTTTAATTTCCTTCCTTGTTGCAGGGTGGCATCGAGATCTATTTTCAGCTCGTACAAAAATATGGGAAGGTGTGCGGGTAAGATTTTAAGGATGACAGATTAGTAATAACACAAGTACTCTGTACAACTACAACTAATCGTATCTGCTGCATCTCAGGACGTACAAATGAAGGCAAACGCATGCGCCTGGTGAATCTGCTGTGTCACTCATTATTGGTACCATAAATTTATAAAAATTATTCATCTCTACTTTTAGAATATACAAAGGAGGAGTGCCTATGTATGTAGTAGCTGATCCTGACTTGCTCAAACTCATTATGATAAAAGAGTTTAGTAGTTTTGTCGATCGACTGCCAGTAAGTATAAAATCGTTCTGGCTATTAAATTTAACTAATTCTAATCATTGTAGTCATTTGACAATAACGGAATAAGGCGCGGTATTACTGCTGGTAAGTCAGGCTTGCTATTGAGAACAGGAGAGGAATGGCAGCAGACACGTCGCATTATTTCTCCGACCTTCACTTCAGGAAAACTGAAAATGGTATGTTGGTATGCAAAATAATTTTTAGTGATGGTTATAAACCGAGATGGCTACCTAGGCGGTACACAAATAACTGAGGGCAGTAAAATTAACCCAAAGGTTATCACGTACTGCCAAGGTGCCATGGGTTAACCATTTTGTAGTCCAGGAAGCTTGAAAATACTGCTCTAAACAAAGTACTCAAGGTAGTAGAGCCTCCATAGAAGCCATCAGGGGCGAATGACAGCACGTTACTAAAAGGCATCAATATAATCTTGCGTGCGTTTTTTGCCGATGCTATCTTGTTGCTACAGTGTTGCTATGTGACATCACTTCCTGAAAAATACTCTTATTGCCCATGGTATACAAGATATAGCCACTGAGCGACTCTTTTGATATTACGGTTGCCTGGGCTACAAGAGAATTTAGACAAAAATAACTAAGTCCAATGCTATAATCTGATTGATTAGCCATAAATTTATTTGAACATAGACACCAAAAATTCCCATATGCACAGAAAAATACCAATTTCGACTAATATCATTGTTGTACCACTCAATCAGGTGCACAAGATGCCAGTAACAGCACATTATAGACCCCTTGGGCGCTAACAGCTGACCGCAATAATTTCTAAAAAACGTCATCGTGCCACGCCTTAGTCCGCCATTTTCAAGGCCTAGAAAGTAGTGAATATCGAACAAACAGGAGCAATTCGCCGATACTCTTGGGTGTTACTCATCTCTTGGGGGCTCTCTATCATAGACAAACGTAGATATATGGAAAGGGTTGAAAAAGATGGTTCTAAACGCTCCAGGGCCATAGCAAATACCTGGTAGTAAAGTGTATTCGACAGTTCTAGGATCTTTGGAGTGATTTCAGACTGAGAAACAGATAGCTCGACATTTTATCGAAGGTAATGTGCTACATTTCGCTGTTTCTGAGGCTTACCGTTGATAAAACGGGCGCTGGAAGTCACAATTGTGAGTTTTGACTCCAATCAAGTTGCGCTTGTCAGTGCTTTTCCGAGCTTGTTTCCGCTTGGCATCACAAAAGAACTCATAATAATTGTGTTCCACGCTTTTCTTGACGGTCTTTGTAGCAAAAGTGTACTAGTAGGACTCAAAAATGGCGATTATGAAATTTTTTTCCATAGAATTATTGCGGTCAAGTATTAGCGCCCAACCGGTCTATACAGCAGTATTCCAATACTACACCTCAAACGTCACACACACCTTATTTGTGAGAAGATAACAGCTGTGTACACTTGTAGAGTAGATGTCTACTACTTCCTTCTATTGTGATATGACCTGCCTGGCTGTCACAAGAGCTCTGAGAGCTGCTTATTGAGATCATAATACGCATGCACAGTCCTTGTTTACGGTCAGTCGTTGCATTGCATTTGTAGACTAGTATACGATTTTGACATCTTTGTCCTGGGAGTGTGGCACCGGAAGGTTAAGAGCTTGGCTCTGTTTATATGTGTGCATTATCAAAAACTTGATCTTACTGCTCAAACTCCAAAGATCACCATGAAATAATACTCTACTGCTTTGATGTTTAATGTTTATTATGCCGAGGTGTGGGCGGAGCCACGAGGCATACAGTAGTCTGTTCGTTTGTGTGTGTGTGTGTGTGTTCGCAATGCGTAACTCAGCAACCGCTTGCTACTAAGCGCTGAAACTTGCACTACAGGTAGATCTCGATAGTTTATGAAAATCAAATTTGACAGATTTGCTATTAAAGCCTTTGTTTTGAAGTTATGGCGTGATTTGCTAACCTAAACAGCCGTCTTGAGCGCTCGGGCCTCCTTCATAGACAAAACTGTCTACAGATGGCTACAGTGCAACTTGAAGGCTTGATCTGTGACAGTACAGCTCGCGCGACTCCATTGGCAGCAGTGAAACTAGCGAGCGATAGCGTGTTTGAGTTCACTTAGCTGCTCGACAGGTGAGCCGGAGCGAGCAGAGCAGTTACAGTCACGCCCAGCTACACTTGAGCATTATTCTGTTTGGCTTCAATACAACTTTTGTACGACAGCTTGTACAGTTGCTGGATAGCTGCTACTAGCCTGCACTTCCATAGCACTGTTGCTATATGATCTGCTGCTGGATAGCTGTCACTAGCCTGTGCTTCCATAGCACTGTTGCTATGATCTGCTGCTGCTGGATAGCTGTCACTAGCCTGTGCTTCCATAGCACTGTTGCTATGATCTGCTGCTGCTGGATAGCTGTCACTAGCCTGTGCTTCCATGGCACTGTTGCTATGATCTGCTGCTGCTGGATAGCTGCCACTATAGCCTGTGCTTCCATAGCACTGTTGCTATGATCTGCTGCTTGCCTGAATGTTCCATGGATCTGCTGGTCACTTCTACTGCAGCTTCAGTGCACATTGCGTGCTTCCATGGAACTGTTTGATGCTTCCATTGATCTACTGCATGCATACGTGCTCAGTGTCATATGCATCTGCTAATTGCAGGCTAGCATACATGCTACTGCACCGAGGCATCTGCATCTTTGGTGCTTTATTCTTAAAGTAAATGCGCGGGTGAGATCAGTGCTACTGTACATCACGTATTTACAATAAGTCTATATTGAATGGACAAAAACAATCGTTGCGCGATTTTTTTGGACGCACTTTCAGACTAATTAATATTCATAGTTAACCACAAAACATGCCCACACATACAGAAGCACTATAAAGGCTTTTTTGTAGCATTAACTGGTCAGCAGGTTCCGGTGGCTCGGTGGTTTAGTACTGTTACATGTACTTGTAATGCAATCGTTCAAGGTTTGTTTCTTACTGTATGCATTTTTTAGCAGAAAACTCGCTGAGAAAACTTAATTTTTTAGCAATTGCTTGACGATTCTTAGCTAAGGCCAAAAGCCAGACCCTCCTGACGATCCTTAGGCTTAGCAAGGGTCGAAGGCCTGGTTTAGGACGACCCTCCTGACGATCCTTAGGCTTAGCTAGGGCCAAAGGCCCTGTTTTAGGACAACCCTCCCGACTTTGCACAGTTAGGAGAAGGTTCTTTAGGGTTTAGGGTTCAGTACATAGCCCAAGAGTAGGTGTGGTTATCACATTGCTAGAGAGACTAAGTTGAAATTACGTCCCAAAAAATTCGCTCGGTGCGCACGATATGCATTATACTTTAAACCACTTAATGTAGGTAAGTCGTGCTCTACGTGATTTATGGCATGAGGGGTGTGGTCGAGTGGCTGATACAACACAAGGCGAACATTAAGTAAAATGCTGTTCCTTGGGCAGAATCAGTATGTATGAAACAAACTTTATGTGTTTTGCTACTTTTCATGTCAATCTTCATCTGCGCTGATTAATTTTGTAGAATAACGTAATTGTATCTCTAGATGGTCCATCTGGTAGAAGAAAGCTGCTCAGCACTTACTGAGAGAGTTCAGAAAATATCTGAAGCCCACACAAGTGAAGATATTTGGAGGTATTTGGATGCGTATTATTACATGTATATAATGTTTACTGATTCTAGGTTGTATGGTGAATTCACAATGGAGACCATACTGGCTACAGCATTTGGCTACAAGGTGGAACTACTGAGAGGGAAGGTGGATGGAGGAGATGAGTTGATAAAAACAGCTCAGGATATATTCAGTATTCCTAATGGCGGTGGAATGGTGTCTGTAATCTTATTTAGTTTGAATTGTAAAAATTTTCTTTCGTCCATTTCATTCATTACTTTCTACATGCCCTCCAGCTCACATTCATTGGTTGACACCTCTCATGCGATTCCTCGGCACTTGTTTACCTGTGAGTTCAAAATTTGTATACTTAAGAAAGACGGCACTGTCATTTGTGCAAGCCCGGAGAGCTAACCCAGCCGAAAAAGTTTGTAAAAGTAATGTATTATTATTAATTATTTTAGACAACTTTTGCAGAAAAAGGATTTTCTTCAGCTGGTAATAGATGCTGGAATGGATGATGATGAGAGTCAGGATACACCAGACACTTCCTCACAGACCAAGAAGAAGCTCACTGATGAGGACATTGTGGGTTTTGCCACTGGCTTTATGCTGGCTGGTTATGAGACTACCAGCAACACACTCGGCTTCACATCTTACTTGCTGGCACTCAATACTAACAAACAAGACGAGCTTTGTGCAGAAATTGATGCTTACTATGAGAAGAATGAGGTACAAAAGTCACTGCTTGTAGGTAAAGTAATATTTTTTTCTAACAGGAGTCTAGTCTATACGATGCTGCCATGAGTATTGAGTATCTAGACTGGGTAATACAAGAGTCCCTCAGGATATACCCTCCTGGTGCATTGTGAGTATTACTGCTAACAATTAGCAAGAAGTAAAAGCAATAATAGGTTTACCCTTGTTTCACTCCTTGCCATTGCACAAGCCACATGCATGATCTTTAGCTATCCTGTACATGCTATCCTGTACGTCACCAGTTAGTGTTCATGTAAAATTTATCCATTTAGGTACCTAGCATAAAGCTTTAATTTCATGCTTTAACTAGAGTTCTAATGAACACATACCCGTGCGCTGAGCTAGGAGCTAAACACCTGCATTACTGCAACAGACCTAGCCCATAGACAGCTCCAGAATAATAGATGATAGCATACATGCACTAACAATTGATTGGCACATCACAGAAGGCCTCAAGAAAGGCTGATACACCGTAGCTATAATAAGATTTTGCGCACGCATCTCTGACGTACTGTACATGTGAGACTGAGTGAGGACATCGACATGGATAGGAGGTTGGGTGACACACCCACAATACCGTAAAGTGCTCTTACAAGGACACGTAGCTTTAGATAGCCATGAATTAGCCGCTCGAACAAGGCTTGCCAGCACAGAAAGCGTCTTCTTGTGACTATAAATTCAGTGAAGAAGCTGCAGAGAGAGTTTTTGTGGAGATTTTCGAGCGGTGAGACGTAAACAAGCGTGTTTTTTGTCCACACACAAACACACACACACACACACATACCGACGGACACAAACGCATAACCCTGGCGCATACTGCGCACGGGTAACTATTGCGTACAGGACTGATAATAGTATAGTGTTGCTAACATACATGTATTCTATAGTGCCATCCGTTACTGTCAGAAGACCTGTACTATTAATGGAGTGACTTTTGTAAAAGGATCTCAATTACTAATTCCTATCTATGCTCTTCATCGTTCATCTGAATACTGGGATGAACCTGATCAATTTAGACCAGAAAGGTTAGCTACTGATACACTCGTCTCTATAGGTTTCTCTTGCTGTATCTAGGTTCCATCCTGATGAGAAGGCTAAGCGTCATCCTTCAGTACACATGCCATTTGGCATGGGTCCTCGTAATTGTATTGGAATGAGATTTGCTCTGATGGAGGCTAAGATGGCTCTGCTCTCAATCCTTAGGAGATTCAAATATGAGAGATCACCAGATACTGAGGTACATGGTGGACATTATTGTTATGCATCTAACCATGTAGTCAAGAATGGTAGCATAATCAGTGCCAGTGGGTATTTGTCTGTCTTTTACCTGTACATAAACTACAGGTTCCTCTCAAGACCAGACTAGGAATCACTCTTGGTCCTGTCAATGGAATTCATCTCAATGTAGTACAGCGAAGCAGTGTGGTCTAACCAATAACTCCACTTGGCTTAATTGAGATAGTTTTTTGATGATTTACTGTCTGTTTAAGTATTTTCATTGTCTACTAAATAAAATTATAATTATGAAGTACAAACAAAAGTGGGAGGGGCTAGACTCCGGCTAGTACTTCGTCACATCCATCATGTCAGTTGCATAATTTATTACCACACATAATCAATACCTTTAATCAACTTATAAGCGTGCATGATATTAAAACCAATAATAGCTCATCAGAGGTTTATTTTCTCTCATAAATTTTACTCAGTTACCCGATTTTAGCACCTTGAGCTCAAAGTTTGTCCAATTTCTCAATCACTACAGCAGGATGAGGCAGCGAGACTCCGGAAGTGACGTCACGTTTAATTAACTCCACCCATACATTCCATTGGCTTATTTCATGCTTATTAATTTTTTTGATTGCACCGTGTACAAGATATTAACAAGAGTTCAATGGAACACATACCCTGTGCGCTATGCAAATGTGCAGAAATTGTTGTGAATGCTAGTTGTATTGTGTACTGTGATCTATTGTATCGCCCATTAGAACAAAAGAATATTTTCACTACTGTAGACATAATTATAGTGTTCATGAAGTTCTGAGCTCCTTTTGTGGCGGAGAATAATTTTTCTCTGAATCAAGGCAACACGAACTGCATTGCGTGCTGACATACTTTGCAACCGAATCTGCCGCTGCTCTGGTGTCTCAGAGGCAAGGCGAACTGCATTGCTTGCTGACATACTTTGCAACCGAATCTGCCGCTGCTCTGGTGTCTCAGAGGCAAGGCGATCGGATCTGTTTGGCGTGCTGACATTTCCAACTGGCAACAGCACAGGTGTTTTTCCTGTTACGAGCCATCCGTTTTGTTTCTCTGAGCAAAAACTAAGTACTGACATACGAGAAGCAATACTCACCGCAAAAATTCCTCTGCTTCCATAGCCTCTACAGCCTTCCATGAAGGCATTCTTTGTCTCTTTGACATAAGTTTCAACGCTCATGCGGGAAGGTTGGGCGACACACCCGTACCGTACCGTACCTCTAGTGAGTTACCGTATAATGTTCATAATTATTAGCGCTGTATTATTAGATACTATGGCCATAGCACGCCGCAGAAGAGTCTGCCGACTTTGTAGACCACTTTAGAGGAGTAAGAATCTCTCAACACAGCCGTAGAGAAGTATTGTATGGTAAGTCCCAATCGACAAACACCAAACTGCCCTGTTTTTTGTACACACACATATATACATACATACATACATACATACGGACATGGACAAACGCTTAACCCTCCGGCGCCTACGCGCCCAGGGTAATTAGGTGGGAGTGGCAACAACAATAATTCGACAAGCCAACATGGACTGGTTATCTGTTGCTAAAAGCGTCCTTTCGTGTCCAATTTGCGCTCTGATTTTGTTAGCTGTTCTAGTGGCAGCCTATTTGTGGTACAGGTGAGTGAGTGATCGACACTGAGTGAACAATATCATCATCTCCTCACTGCAGGATAAATAGCTTACATGCCTTATACTGTCTTCACTAAGCTGGGAATACCTGGACCACGACCCAAAGCATTCTTTGGAAACTCCATCGAGACTAGTAAGGTAAATATTATCTCAACTAGATAGTACTACAGCTGCTTTCTGTTACAGGGTGGTGTTGACATCATAGTTCAGCTAGTGCAAGATTATGGGAAAGTGTGCGGGTAAGATTGTAATGATAACAGAACTGTACTACACTGTTGATAACACTAGTACTCTGTACTACACTCACTGAATTATTATACAAATTAAATCTATGGGCCTATCTGATGAGTACATGTTATATATGTGGCACTCTCTACTATTAGATTATACAAAGGAGGAGTGCCTATGTATCTAGTAGCCGATCCTGACATACTCAAGCACATCATGGTGAAGGATTTTAGTCATTTTGTTGATCGAATTCCGGTAAGTATTATTTATTTGTTTTTATTCTGTAAATTATATTATTTTAGTCTTTTGAAAAAGAGTTTAACGAGTGTATTACAGGTGGTAAGTCAGGTTTGGTGGTTAGAATGGGAGAGGACTGGCAGCAAACACGTCGCATTGTCACTCCGACCTTCACTTCACGAAAACTGAAAATGGTACAAAATGAACAGTGTTTCACAATGTTAATTTACACCATTTTTTGTGATCTCTAGATGGCCAATCTGGTAGAAGAAAGCTGTTCAGCACTTACTGAAAGAGTTCAGAAAATATCTGAAGCCCACACAAGTGAAGACATTTGGAGGTATTTGGATGCGCATTATTGCATGTGAACTTGCTATGCACATGTATCTCCAGGTTGTATGGTGAGTTCACAATGGAGACCATACTGGCTACAGCATTTGGCTACAAGGTTGAACTACTGAGAGGGAAGGTGGATGGAGGAGATGAGTTAATAAAAACAGCTCAGGATATATTCAATGTTCCTAATGGCGGTGGAATAATTGGAGTTACCTTAATGAGTCTGAATTGTAAGAGCTGCTTACAAATAATTTCATTCAAATTTATACTGTTCTCACCAGCTCACTTTCATTGGTTGACACCTCTCTTGAGATTCCTAGGTACTCGTTTACCTATGCGTTCGAAATTTTTGACTGTAAGAAAAACAGCATTATCATTCGTACAAGCCCGGAAGAATAGCCCAACCACCAAAGTGTGTATGTCATACATACACTTAAGATAAACTTTTCAGCCCATTTTTTGTAGAAAAAGGATATGCTTCAACTAGTAATAGATGCTGGAATGGATGATGATGAGAGTCAGGACACACCAGACACTTCCTCACAGACCAAGAAGAAGCTCACTGATGAGGACATTGTGGCTGTTGCTACTGACTTCATGCTGGCTGGTTATGAGACTACCAGCAACACACTCGGCTTCACATCTTACCTGCTGGCACTCAATACTGACAAACAAGACAAGCTTTGTGCAGAAATTGATGCTTACTATGAGAAGAATGAGGTACGAAATAATGACATGATATAATTAATGTTGTCCAACTGCTCATGCATAGTTATTTGTAAGAATAGTGATGCCATATTAAGCACTGGGTTCCAATAAACTTTGGGTGTGAAGTTAACCCTTCAAGTGCGGACAGCAATTCTAGCCTCTATTTTGTGAATTTCACTAACCTTTGCAACCATTAGACAGGCAAACTAGCGCTGTGATCACCGTTAATATGCAAAATCAACTTGCACAACGTGCGGGCTTGT
Source organism: Haliclona indistincta (assembly GCA_964017065.1). Classification (NCBI taxonomy): domain Eukaryota; kingdom Metazoa; phylum Porifera; class Demospongiae; order Haplosclerida; family Chalinidae; genus Haliclona; species Haliclona indistincta. The sequence continues at coordinate 5,806,378 of OZ024790.1, read as the reverse complement.
TGTCAATGACAATTGCAGTTAACTACGCCCACTTGACGATCTACCAACTGTCGTGTGCTAGAATCACTCTCACTGGAGCAAAAAACGCCGCTTCTTTGGTCAAAAAAGCACGTGTTAGACAAAGTTAGTGCATGTATGGCTGCTTTTTATGTCAAGAAGCCCCTGTAGACCCAGTGGTGCTAGGTAATCCCGCCATAGCCCCGCCATGCCAATGGCTCGCCATCACACCCCACATAGCTGTATTTGGTCTATAGGTGAAATAAACTATCTTCGAATTTTAACGCCCACTTCCGGTGACGTCAAACTTGCTAGGCGACTATAGTCGCCCGTCGCTTGTGAAGGGTTAAGCTTTGTATTGCAATCGTGTGCAAATGCATTGTGTAGAAGTTCTGGGTAAATATTCCCAGGCGATTAATTAACTGAGTAATTCTTCTTGGTTTTTTTCCCTACAGGAGTCTAGCCTGTACGATGCTGCTATGAATATTGAGTATCTAGACTGGGTAATACAAGAGTCCCTCAGGATATACCCTCCTGGTGCACTGTGAGTCAACACACAGTGGATTTCACCTCCGCATACTATAATGTGTTCAGTCTTTGCTATGCCAAAATTAGTGTATATGTATAGAGCTGTTACATATATTATATGTATTCTTATTCTATAGTGCCATTCGTCATTGTCAGAAGACCTGTACTATTAATGGAGTGACTTTTCTAAAAGGATCTGATTTACTAATTCCTATCTATGCTCTTCATCGTTCATCTGAATACTGGGATGAACCTGATCAATTTAGACCAGAAAGGTTAGCTAGTAAACAGTATACTCATCTTTGTTCTCTTGCTGTACCTATAGGTTCCATCTTGATGAAAAGGCTAAGCGCCATCCTTCAGTACACATACCATTTGGCATGGGTCCTCGTAATTGTATTGGAATGAGATTTGCTCTGATGGAGGCTAAGATGGCTCTGCTCTCAATCCTTAGGAGATTCAAATATGAGAGATCACCAGATACTGAGGTACATCATGTCGCAATATTAAATTGAAACTGCCTTGTTATACACATTTTTATTCCATTATTATTTTAATGTTACTAGTCAGGTATGTTAGCATAACCACTTTTACCTGACCACAGGTTCCTCTCAAGACCAAACTGGGAGTCACTCTTGGTCCTGTCAATGGAATTCATCTCAATGTAGCACAGCGAAGCAGTGTGGTCTAACCAATTTCTCTGCTAGCTTGATAGACTTTGATATTAATTCATGTTGTGTGTAGTTGTCATAACTAACATGTTGACTGTCATTGTATCTACTACTCCATCCATGTAGCCAGCTTCAAGAAGGGAAGGGTCAGAACACCAGTAATAAGAAAATTTTGCTGAATATCACGAAGTTGTAGCTTTGCATAAATTCAGGCTTTGCTTTTTGTAGTGCCTAGAGCATGGTAGGTGTTTAGGTGACTTGACACATTAGTGACTGCAAAGGGACACTTTACACTCAAATTTTCCTTGCAAGAAGTCCTTTGTAAACTGTGACTCATAAAAGTGAAATTCAAAGCATGCTGGTAGGTCAGTTATTATGGGCTTGCTACTACATGTATAATGGTACTACTTCAGTCATCATTGCAGTCAATATCTGTCGGTGTTTTACAGTGACATTTGTCTAACAGATCATAAAGTAACAAAGCTCTAGGGACACAAATATAGTAGATGAGGGGTGGGGTAGTTGGTGAGAAGGAGGTGGAGAGGGAGAGAGTGGGTGTGGATGAGTGAGTTATAAATGCTATTGAATGGAGCATCGAAATAATACGGCTCAATGTCTAATCTGCACTTGTGTCACTCCTACAGCGAGGGTTACTAAGTAATGAACAGAAACTACCATGATTAAATACTTACTCCTGGTCAGCTGGTTCTGTAGCAGCTGGGATGTTATTAGGATCCAGCTGTACTGTGATATCCTTACCAGCTGCTGGTGAACTATAATAGTGAATTGATTGATGTTATGGTCAATAAAATAATATTGTTATCACTTACACTGATTGCACTGATTGTTGAGTGTGCTGCAGTTGAGCACGAGTGATTGTTTCATGAAGTATGCTCTGTTGTAGCTGTGTATGCAGCATTGTTAGGTTACCATCCACAGCTGCTACTGGTAGATGTATGTACACAACACAACTATGATGACAGAAAAGTATGAAAATAATTCCAATGCATGTCTAAGTGCGTTTTTTAACCGTTGTTGATTGTTATCAATGGGTAATGATGGTACGTAGGACACATTGTGTTGCAAGTACTCTATATCATCAATATCATTCAGCGGTTTGATAGTAGCGTATTCTGGCCTGAAAAATGACGAACAGATACTAATCGTTGAGAGAAAATCTTACAAACAGATATCATGCATGTCTTTTTAGTGTCAGCTCATTAGCTATCTCACTCATTAGATTGCATGTTCTCATCATAAGTAGCATTGGAATCATTGTGCTGTATCTGTGATTCAGTGTCTGCTGGTATAGTAGTGTTTCTGCATGACGAATATATGCATGTAATGACACATGTTGAGTTGACTCACTGTGCAGCTGAATAGCTTGCATTGTAGTGCAGCTCAATACAATCAGTACTGGCATCTTGTGATTGCTGAACTATGTTATCCTTTTGACGCTTTCTTCTCCACCAAAAAATCAAGATAACCACAGTGACCACAATCACTGATACAATGATCAGTAACATAGCTGTAATAATGATGACGACGTTAGGTGTGGTCATTGATGACATTGGCATTGTTAGCAGTGACATTGATGGTATTTCTGAAGACATTGATGGTGTTTCTGAATTCGAAGTCTTGGTTGGACTGACTGCAACTGCATCACCAGATACTTGCACTGAAATGAGAAATTATAATTTTATGAATTAGGGGAATTCACTAAACATGTAACATTCTTGGTGTAATTAATCTTATTAGTATGAATAGCTATCACGCCTCCTCACTTTACCATTTTTGCTCACTCCTCTTGTGCGGTTTGTAAAATACACAGCTAAGACTTGTACATAAAGAAACATTGAAAATTCTGGAAATGTTTTGAATCTGAATTTGGCAGTTGTTCCGGGAAGCTAGAGCACCACAGAAATGAATAGGAACTGCTCTACTATGTGTTAGCTCCAAGCTAGCTACTGGAAGAAGAAAATACTCACTCACGCACTCGTACACTTAGATTATTTACAGGGACCGGTTAATAGCCACATAGAATGCTAATTTTATGTGTATATGAACTCACCAATCTCTACGGTAACCAGAGGATAGTCATAATCACTGTTTAGCACTGCTCTGCTGATTTCCTGAAGATTCAGTGGTGGATTAGAGTTAACATTAGCAGGGTATTGATAGTTAGCCGGGCCTGTTGATTCTTGGTAATATACTCTGTTGATAGCCACACCTTGTTGCTGGTACACGCCTAGTATATCACCTTCCATAAACTCTAGTGGAGTGTCAGGCAACTCTTCCAATAGACCAACTGAGTGTGTGCCAACTGATAGTACAGTGGTACCTACCAAAGAATATTTATCTTGTCCCATGTTCCTCCATATTTGCAGCTCAGCTCCAGCATTGATATTAGTTTCTCCTCCTAACATCCATTTTGTAAGGCTGCCATTGCAAGTAAAGCGAATGTCAGGAAATATTCTAAGTTCCCTCTCCCTTCTGGTCACTTCATTGATGTTTACATCAAGCACTTTAGATCTGAGTGCTTCAAAATCTAGAAAACCGTTACTGCACTGAGGATCATCTATTGATGGTAAAAATAAGTACAATAGTACAAAATTTGGAGAGCTAGTGTACCTGTAATTACTGATAGCAGAACGTATTGTTGTGAAAGTATGGTTGCAATTGTAGTAGAGATGATGGTGGGGCGCCCACTTATTACATATGCAATTGGAGCCTCTAGATCATTATTTCTGAAGTACAATTCCACCACGGCATCACTAGGTTGATACACTCCCAGCACATCGTTTGCTTCCACTGAAAGAGGTGGATTTATCTCATATCGCAGCACACCTCCTGGGTTGTAGCTTCCTGCGTTCATCACTATCATTCTACTGTCTATCAATCGGTATTGATCTCCTTCAGCAACTTTTCTCCATATCTGTACTTCAGGATACTGTGGTGCATGGTCTTCCTCTTCCTCAATCTCCACTCCTAGCAGAAGGCTAGTGATATTACTACTGCAGGTGAAATTCCAGCCTGGAACAAATCTCAACCCATCCTTCAATTCGTTTGGAGATTCTTCTCCGTCGGGAATTTTCTCAGCTCTCTTCATGATTAAATCCAACTCCATGAATCCGCTGGTGCAAGAATTAGAATCAGCTGTGGCTGTGAGCAGTAGTTTGACAATCATACTACTATGCACTTACCTTTCAACGCGTGAAGTGATATACACAGCAAAACACAAACGGCGATCGACATAGCTCTCTGCAACTTGCGTAAGCTAACTGTAGAATCATACTATCTACTACTATTTCTACCATATCTGCAGCCCCGCCCTCATCCACTGAGGTGGGGGCTCCCAGCTGTAATGATTTGCGGTGTCTCTCTGTCTGTATCCAACGCCCAACTAACAATGACTACGCTTGTCAAAAGTGTATTACACAGTGACGATAACATGAAGAGCAGTATAAACAATTAGAATGGCTGGCAGAGATATTAGAAATGATGTCATTATAAGCAGATTAATCAGAGGCATCGTCTTCTCCTGAATCCACTTCCTCTTCTTCTTCCCCTTCCGTTTCCTCTTCTTCTGCTTCTTCCTCTCCCTCCTCTTGTACATTTACATCTTCTACTTCCTCCACTGGTTCATGGTCTTCTGATGTGTCTTTTCCGTTCTGCTCTACAGTACTCGAGACTTGGTCGCTTGGTGATGGGGTAGATGATGTGGGCAGTAAAGTATGATTGGTGGTACTGCAAGAGATAACAAAATAATGAGTACAATAATAACACCGGACTGGACCGGGGAAATGCTTGTGCTTTAGTATGTGACAAATGTTTAGTTCTAATGAACAAATACCACGAGCACTACTGACATGACTACTGTAGTCAGGCAGAAAGCGCGAGACAAATTTTTAACTTTAAGGTGGCGGGTACCCTTTTGATATGAATATTAATGAGCCAAATTCTTTCGCCCAAAACTTTTCACAGAGACGCCCATGTAGCGCGAAACTTGCTGTGAAGCATGTTGACGTGCGTCCCTGCTTTGTCAGCGACTTTCAGCAAAATCTACAAAGCGCGAAGTGCACGCGAAACCCGAAACGATGTAGCAATTTTTCTCACCAGATTTCTCGACGTGTAGCGATAGCAGGTCTATAAAAACAAGAAGCTTCAAGCCAAGGACGTTACCGAGGGCTGGACCGAGCAATTTTTGGTTATTATCCTCGAGTCGCGAGCTTTCATTGATGAACGGAATTTTTTGTGTAGCGACCCGCATTTTAACAGTCATAGAATTCCTCAGTATAGGAGCAAATCTTCAAAAAGCTCTCCAGCCCTCCGCAAGTTGTTCAGCTACAAGTAGGCACTAGTGACTAAAATCAGTTTGCTACACAACATGAAAAATCTTGTGAGAAAATTCTGAATTTTATCTCCTCCATTGACATGTATTGCGTTGTACTGTGAGCCCCGCCCTTATAATGATATTCACAACGCGTGGGCAAAAGGGTACCCGCCACCTTAAGCACTATGATGACACACTATAAAATTTCTCAATCATGAAGATAACAAGGCACTAACAGCTAATGCACTAGATGGTAGAAGCAATGTACAAAGTAGAATTAGTCACACGTGTGTACTTGGATTGCTTACGTTTTGGATGCTTTTGTCCTGGACTTTCTCCTGTACAAAAACAAAAATATATAACAGCACTTCACTTACACATAAAATACCAAGCAATAAAAACAATTACGTATTTTTAGAAAGAGAAAATTAAAGCTAAAAATCCTGACCATACCAGTCATTTTGTGAAACATGCATAATCTCTTTCACTATACATGTAATTACACAATCACTTTTTGCTCACTTTAACAAGTCCTTGGCTTCAGGATGTATTGAATAAAATTCGAGTAGTCTCTTCTTATAATCTGCTTGTGAGTCTTCATAATGACGCTGATACTTTGACTACAACAAAATAAAGTAGAACGAGTAAAAAAGCAACACATGTACATAACCACATGATAGAGAAAATACTATGAGGCAGCATGGAAATTCCATGATACCTCAAGTGAGAGTTGGTAGGTCTATAAAAATAATTGATAGGTCTAGGGTCTACTGGGCAGGCATGTGAAACAACAATATTGAAAAGTATTATACACTTATTTTGACAGCGTACTTAATGCACTTACAGCAAAAGCAGTATTTTTTTGCACAGGAATGACTAACCCGTTCATCTTGTCCCAATGACTTCCACTTCTTCCCTAACTTGACAGTGACCTCTGTAGGACTGAGCTCAGGATGACGAGTATGGACCTTGTCTCGCTTTTTGTTACAGAAAGAGATATACGCAGATACTGGAGGCTTTGGAGCTATGGACCTAAGCTGAAAGAGCAGAAAGAGTTGACGGAGAACAATAATGGTGGAGTGTCCTACATGTTTGAGTTTTTCTTCTTCTGCAGTGAGAGGCACAGGCACTTTCTTAGATGACTTAGCTGCCTTTGTCCTCCTATAAAACACAATAGAACAGTATGTCATTATGCACCAATCGTTATGATGTAGCCAGTATTGCGCAATGGTGCATTTGTCTATCAAGAGATTGCACAATGGTGCATTTTTCTATCAAGAGATTGCACAATGGTGCAGTTGTCTACCAAGAGACATTGATCACAGCATATTTTAGCCACATAATGTTAACCAGCGGTGAGCTCACAGTTAAATCTAGTTATATTTTCTTAAAACAGTGTGCCATGAAGGCTGCACATTTAAAAGGATGTGTTGCAAGAGACCTAGTATTGTGTACGTGTCTTGAATCTTGTCTCTCTTAGTTGAGAAGAAACTATAACACACAGTAAAAAATTCAGTGTGAGAGGGTAATTATTCTTTCTAATTACTAGTTCCTTTAGAGATTGGCTGGAAATACAATTCGCAAATCTACACGACAAGATTGACAGAAATTTTAGTGAACTAGTTCAAATAAAGGCGATGATCACCAAGCAGACTGTAGAGGTTTGTAACTTTAAAATTATAGAGTATCTCTTTGAAACGATGTCTCTTTGTTAGGAATCATTTGTTCAAGAGTCAAGTGAGATAAGTGAGGAGGAACACGAGATAGAAAAAGATAGTTATTCAGGGTAAATATTGCTAGCAGTTTGTGAACAGTTTTTACACCATTGTTTCTATAGATCCTCTGATGGTTTGTTGCGGTGATGCTGAGCAGAAGGACAAGCATGTTTATTTGACTTTACCTTCTGAAGATGCCCTGATCGCACTTCGTCAGTTAAACTATAATCCTCCCAAAGATCCAGCAAAATTTGCTTTAAAACTACTAACCTTATTTATCAGTGAAGAGGAACTGGGTCAGTCTAACTGTACCTGGGCTGAGGGAAGGAAGCTTATTGACCAGAAGATACTCCTTGGTATTAAATGTAAGCTTGTTTCTGATAATAATAATTATGCGAATACTGTTTATTTGTCTCACTTAGATCATACGAATTACAAGTTTCCAATTGCAGCATCAGCATGTGAAGAAGCTATCAGATGGCATAAAATAGTTACCAACAGCTTGAATGCTAAGTGCAGATCCATTAGAAGGAAACTCAAGCTAAAGAAAGAGAAAGACTGTCATTTTCTTCAGCATGAATGACCACTCTAGACCTTGGTTCAAGCATAGATACTATGGTTCAAGTATCTTGTTTGTATTTCTGTACTTCTACTAGGACTATCAACTTCTATCAGTTCACACATGTCCTGTGTTACTTAATTTGAAGACAAGAGAGAATGCAGTGAAGAGATCAAAACGAGATCAACTAATCATATTGTATACCCAAAGTTACACCCCGTTCACACTGGCGCTTGGGCTCGATCTGGTTCGAACCAGTTCGAATTTGCACGTAGTATGAACACAAGCTGAATCGAACCGGATTGATCCAAGTTGGACTACCTCAGGATGGCGGTCTGTTGCGAATCAGAGCGATCCGATGTGCTCGTGTGAACGCTTTTCGAATTGTGTTGAAACGAAAGGGCGTGGCATATGCACACGTGGTGGACTTGACGAGTCATGGGAGCTGCATGGAGCGACGCTGAGGTCTTTAAACTAATCGATATATGGAAAGAAGACGGAATACAGACGCAATTAGAACGATAAATAAACATGTTTACTGCAAGATAGCTGCTGGTCTAAACAAGGCAGGGATAAACAAGACCGGAGAGCAATGTAGGTCCAAGATGAAGAAACTTCGGCAAGATTATAAAAAATTAAAGATAAGAATGGGAATACTGGAAGGGGCAGGACAAAGTGGAAATATTATGATGCTCTGGATGAAGTTCTGGGACCCAGACCAGCCACCAGACCACCTCTAGTTATCGACAGTACTTCAGAAGATAGTCCCACCACAGAAGCCGAGTCAGAGATTTCTCGATTGTCAGATGAGGATGAAGAACAGTCAGAAGGAGGTAACGATGGTGATAGTTCTGATAGCGGAACTGTAAGCAAACAGCCCAAGGACGCAGTTGAAGGTAGTAACACAAAAACACCGACAAAACCACCGATTAGCAAAGGAACAAAACGTGCGTTAGCTAAGGCTGATGTGTTTGAAGGAGTAATGACCAAGACGATGAAGATAGTAACAGAAATGCAAAGAGAAAGTGACAAAATGTACTTCAAACTGGAGGAGAAGAGGATGGAGATTGATGCTCAACAAAAAAGGGAAGAGCGACAGTTTCAGCTGCAACTAGCACAATTGTTCAATGGGTCGGCAAATCAACAGCAGTATTACCCTCCCTGCCCTCCAAACTATCATCACTTCTACTCACAACCAAATTCTCAAGATGAATAGTTTAGCATGAACAAACAAAAAACCCAAAATGTGCGAGTACAATGTATATACATGTATAATCAAAGCTGCACTTTAGTTCAAATTGGATTTAACTGAAAGTACTGCATAAGTAGTTTACATACTTCCTCTCCTTCATCATGAGATAAGCTCTGTGCTGATGCGTTAGGAGGAGTAGTACTAGTATCAGTGTTGGGTGGAGTTTCCTGGAGCCATTCCTCGTTGAAGTGGTCTTGGTGTATTTCACAAATGTTATGTAACACACAGCAAGCTGCTATGATGTATGGTACATTGGTCGATGTTCATATCAATCTGTTTACACAACCTGCGCCAACGGCCCTTTAGTCGTCAAAATGCAATTTCCACTACTACTCGTCCACGCGAAATCCTATAGTTAAATTCCTTTTCCTGATTGGTTAGAGCAGTAGTAAAGGAAAAGGGCTTTATCAACCATGGTAAGAGGGGATATGCTGAATCTCCAACTAAATATGGTAGTAGTTTCTGGCCATTTACATTAATGTGATCACCTTGAAGTAGCTCACCATTCATGACCTTTGTATGTAATGACGAATTAGCAAATACTCGAGCGTCATGAACGCTTCCCGGCCATCCAATGCAAAGATTTCTAAATAAGTAGTCATGATCTACCACCGCTTGAACCAACATAGAATAAAATCCTTTGCGGTTGTAATAGTCAGTGTGATTCATCTTCGGAGGAGTTATCGAAATGTGAGAGCCGTTTATAGAACCACCACATTGAGGAAGCGCCCACTTCTCTTGGAAGCCATCTATGACATGTTTCAAGCCATCTCCAGTTGGAAACTGCACATACAATGGGAGGAGCTTCTTTACAATTGCCAAGCATGTTTCGTGAACAATTACGCAGACTGTATTTCTGGCTATTCCAAAAAGATGGGCAATGCTTCTGTACTCAGATGTTGTTGCCAAAACCCAGAGTGTGATGGCTACCCTGTGTTCAACTGCTATGGGCCTTCTCATTCGAGTATTCTTTTTCTTAATGATTGGCCTCAGTTGGTCGCAAAGATATGTAAATGTTGCTTTACTCATCCTAAAATTTTCCATCCAGTCATAGTGGCTAAAGGAATTCAACACAATGTCTTCCCACCAACGAGAAGATCTTGGGTACGTCCAAACACTCCTTGGAGAGATAGCAAACATCTCACTTCCAAACAAGCTCAGAGCAGTCATTATAGCAACTAGAAGCATCATTTTCCTCTTTGAAATTCTTTTTCTCATCTCAATACATCTTCTTCTATGGCCTTCTAGTCGTCTACGCGACTGCATAATCAGATATTGGGCAAACATTACACGGTGTTCTCTTCGACACGCCATTTTTACGTTACGCCCACTGTCACACCTCTTATACACACCCACTTTTCAATGTACTGGCGCTGATAGCGATTTGAGTGTGAACGCAGCCACAGATCGAACTGAATTCGAACCGAGTCGAATAACCCTGGATCGATCTATAGTGTGAACGGGGTGTTAGTTGGAAGCTCGCTAAAAGGCTATACTCTTGGGAAGCCCATCCTCAGTACAAATATTATTTTAGAAAGTATTCTGCAAACCCAGGCCTAACCACAATAAAAGGACCTCTTGATAGAATTTTAAAGATTTTTGCACAACTGTGATTTGGCTTTTAAGATAAATTTGCAGTCCTGAAAAGCTCCCATCAATCTCTTTTTTACCATACAAAGTGTATTAACCACATCGCTACCTCTATACATACAATGTACTAACAACACTCACTTGGGTGAATCAGCCAGCAGTTTAGCATCTGGGTGTTCTTCATAAAATCTCACCATATCCTTCAAGTACTCCTCTTTGAGTTCCACATATCTTGCTTGATATCTCTTCTGTTGTTCTGGTTCGAGGGCTTTCCATTTTTGACCAAGCTTTACAGCAATTTCAGTCTGTGATAGCTCGGGATGTTTTGCTCTGAATTTAGGCAACTTTGAATTCGTAAAAAGAAAGTATGGCGAGTAGGGCGGCTTAGGCAACAAATCTTTGTACTAAATAATGCGAGAGAGAGAGAGAGAGAGAGAGAGAGAGAGAGAGAGAGAGAGAGAGAGAGAGAGGGAGGGGAGGGGAGGGAAGGAAGGAAGGAGAGAGAGACATAGTAACTACAGTGTAGCGGAGATATGATTAAGATTACCTTGGTCTTCAGCTCTTCTTTGCGAATGTCAGTAGCAGTGACTTTAGAATATGGCTGCATCTCTTCTAATACTTTAATCAGTGGAACACTAGGTGGATACTGAAGCAAAATACCAGTATACTCAGATGTACAGACGATAAACGAGTATTTACACAAAATTATTATTTGAAAGTAGATACAAGTACATGGTATTTAACCCCTCATACATACATTAAATTTATCTACTGTAGTTTGGAAAAAGTTTCACCATGTAAAACTTTTTGTAGTGGCCCAAAGCTACAAAAATAAATTACACGAAATTTGTGTATAATGAATTTTTTAAATCCCCAGATCCCCAATAAAGATGACTATTTTAACGCACCCTCCTAGAAAAATTCTCTGAATTGGTACTCAAAGGGTCATGGTCAAGTCTATAAGCACTGGAACATCGCGTGCTGCATGGGTAAGTTGATTTTGTAAGACATTCAGCAAGCCGTAAGGCCGGTTATTTTGCAGCATAACATTTTTATTTGGCTGGACAATCTTTGCGATTTTAACGAGCACAAAACAAATTTTGGCACACTGTTTAATTTTTGTGACTATCTTTCCGTCACGAGAAATTAAAAACTAGCTCTCGTGTTTTAGTAAAATTTTTGTGGGTGCACAGTAGGTACACAGGTTGTAGTACAGATTTTTGTAGGTACACAGTACTCCTACATAAATATTCAATTTACCTCACGACTAATGTATAGCCATATCTTCTCCATATCATCTCCACTCAGTAGTTGTGATCCTAAACTATCAAAATTGATGTGATCCATGTGTTCACGAGGATCAATAGCATTGTTCATAGCTTGAGTGACTACACGATTGATCACTGATGCAGCTATATGTGGTAGCCATGCTGGAGATAGAGATTTAATAGTTACTGACAACCTACATGTCTGAGGTATGACTTACAGCCAGCTTTGGGTTTAAGAGCGTTTACTTTAGTCTTGGAATGGAGAAGAGAAGATTTCTTAGCTGTAATGAGAGAAAGTTAACAACACACTAACCATATACATGCAAGGAAGCTATCACTTACAAGCTGTCTTTGCCTTGCTACGAAGCGGTACAGCTGCTTCTGGAGGTGAATCAACTGGTGGGCTGCTTCTTGGTGACTCCAACTTTAGTTTCTTCTCAGGAGAACCTAGCGTAAAAAAAATAAAAAGTCTAGAGCTAGGTAGTGTAGTGTAATTGATTACACTACACTAGGAGCTACCACTATGTAGGAGCGCACTAGGAGCTACCACTGTGTAGGAGCTACCACTATGTATTATTGTACCATGCTATACAGTATGCCTCGGTGGGCGGAGCCACGAGGCATAGTGTAATCACGTTGTCTGTCTGTCTGTCTGTCATTCATTCATTATGCCTCGGTGGGCGGAGCCACGAGGCATACTGTAATCGTGTTGTCTGTCATTCTGTCAGTCTGTCTGTTACACCATTTTTGCTGCGCACGCTGAACGGTGACCTCTGAAACTTGCAATGCAGGTATAACTCGACATTATCTCGGTTGTGTATTAGCGAAAGTTCGATGCAAAGCTTTGTTCTAGAGTTATGGCGCGGTTTGCTCACCTATAGATGGCTTTGCTGACGATCAGGACTTCTCAGAAAACAAAACTACTCACAGCAGACTGCCTAGTAGCTTGTAGGTTAAATTTATACTACATGATGGCAGTGCAGGTCCGTAGAAACTGCGTGAGAAAGCTACTTGTAACCAGAACCCGGCAGGTTACTGCCATTCAATGCATAGGCACGCCCAGTTAATTAAAATAATATTAATAATAATTACTCAGCACTGTTTGGCTTCTGCAAGTTTGCTATATTGCTTAGATCTGCTCGTGCATGCTATAATAACATGCAGGAATGATGGAACTATCTTCCGGAGCACATAACTTGATTTCCCACAAAATTCAGTCGAGCGTACTAAACTGAATGCTAATAGATATCTCAGTTTGATAATTATTTTGCGCGATTGGGTCGGTTTTTGCAGACACGGTCACTATATTCGAATGCTGTCAGCTGAATATGAATATTACTCTGTTATAGCATTACATGCTCAAATTTTAACATCCACCGAGGCATAACCAGCACCAATGGTGCATTTTTCATTCTGTCTGTTCCACTATTTTTGCGGCACATGCTGAACAGTGAGCTCTGAAACTTGCAATATAGATAGAACTCGATATTATCTCGATTTTGAACTAGCAAAAGTTCGATACAAGGCGTGGTATGCTCTATGGTTTTTGGTGACGAACAGGACTTCTCCGGATCCGAAAACAAACAAACTGCCTAGTAGCTTGTAGGTTAGATTTATACTACAGGATAGCAGCGCTGGTCTAGAAACTGCACGAGAAAGCTTAGCAGGCTATGGCAAGCTGTTCACACGAGTAGATTGTAGACACGCCTAGTAAAATAGTCACACCATGTGGTCAGCACTGTTTGGCTTCTACCAAATGCTGGCATTGTGTCTGGAGAATCATACAGTGTTGTAGCTTTAGTTGCTGTGTGCTGTCAAAGCATGTTCAGTGTGCAGTAATTCTACCGAGGCATCTGCACCTGTGGTGCTATTTTTAATTCGTCTTTTTGTCTCAGACCATTCTTGTACAAAAAGCTCCTCAGCTACTGGTATCATCGCTTCAGTAAAAATGATGAACTTTATGCAACTAACAGCTAAAGCAAATGAGTAGTAAATGGGAATCGCAAGCTAGCAATGAATTCCACAAAAAAAGATTCGAAAATCTATGGAGTCAGTTTTTGCACAATTTGACTTGACAGAAACAAAATATCACAATTCTAATGGATGCAATAACATGTATTTGAAATCACTTGGAAGAAGTCAGTTCTATGGTATGAGCTGTACAACTGTAATAATTTGCACAGTAACGGTAAATGCTGAAGTGAAAAGTATAGAGAGTAGCACGATTAGAAGCCGAACACACTAATGATTAATACATGAAGGCGACACTTATGCAGCAGTAATAAGTCTTGAGCTTAAGCTGGTCCTTACCTAGCACTGCTCGAGTGTCAGTTGGCAAGAAAATGCACTATCCAAGGGTACTGTGCAAAGTATTCAATAATTACGACATACTCGATAATGTTGAAACAAATTATGGCACTATCTTTCTGGATTATACGTTCATTATCATTAAAAATGTGACGAAAAGCTGTCCACCCGTCCCTGCTCATAAGTGTATTATTGTTGGACAAGGACAGAACGAAATTTACATACAAACCATCAATTACAGCAGATCAAGCCGGTCAGTAGATTGTTGATACAGGGCAAGCTGTGTGCATGACGAGTAACAAGCTAGACAGGAATGGTCAAATGATCTGTGTTGGCGTGCTAGCTATGTGTGTCCGTGGACGACCAATGTCGCCGCCAGTGATGAACTCACTTGTTCCGGGATCTGCCGCTCGTCGTTTGACTGTAGTCTTCTTGCCTTCTTCCATCGTTGTCTCTGTCGTTGTCACACTAGTAGATCTACACTGTCTCTGTGATCCTCAACACCTGAAAGAAAGCTCTGGCGCGTATTTTGGTGTCGATGGTCGCCGTCGGGAAATCCGGTTCAAGCACCAATTCAGCGGACAGGTACGGAGGAGGCGTGTCTACAGGCGACAGATTTCCCTGGGCATTTAGCGGTATTTTGTGTGAAGTAAACCACGTGCATGCAAAACCGAGTGCAAAACCGAGGCGGCAGCACTTATCAGAATTAATGCCAGTATTTACAACTCGATGTCGGAAGAGAACTTTAATACAGAAACTGTAGCATATTAGTGGCATTGTTCTGGCTATAGTGGCTAGTCTATGGTCCAAGGGCCATGGCGGTGTTGTTTGCGACTGTGTGGGAGGGGCTACAGTCTGTTCCTCTTGCGCTTTTCAATGGAGATGCTGAGTTCGTTCGCTGCATTTCTGCTAGATCTGGTCTTGCTGATCTTGTTCGTCTCACAGACAGCAATCTATGTCGTGTTTACAGTGTTAAGGAATCCGCTCACTTCACTGAAAAAGAAAGTTCGGCAAGGTAACTTGTACTACCTCTGATGATAGAGATTACTTCACTTTTATACATTGCAGTACCTCCAGCAGCTGTACTAGTTTCGTCACTAGGTACACACAAATACGTGACTGCCAATGGCATCAAGTTCCATATCGTGGCAGCTGGTGATCAATCCAAACAGCTCATGCTATGTCTGCATGGTTTCCCAGAGGTATCGATCACTACATCATGCTGCTACTAGCTAGTAACATCTAATATAATGCAGCGCAAATGGCATGATTTGCACATTGATTTTAATGAGGGTGCTTAATTAAACCAGCCACATCCATTTTAGTTAGTAAAAAAACAAAGCACTAATCTGGTTTTAAAGTATGCAGTTTTCAACAGTACTAATTGTGGTAGCATAACCAGATACGTACCTGACAGTATAAAACTTCCTGAGGTCTATGCTGATAACTTACTGTTTGACACTAACTACCTTCCTACTCTTCTGAGACTACAACATTTGTACAGTTTTGGTTTTCATGGCGTTATCAATTGAAGGAGTTTAGTAAAGATCATTACGTGGTTGCTGTCGACTTGAGGTAAACAAAACTGCACTACTACCATGCACCATTGTCAGAATGAACACAGAGGTTATGGAGATACAGAAAAACCATCTAAAAAATCAGACTATACTCCTTCAAAGTTAACACAAGATATTGTTGAGCTGGTAAGTGAAAGCGATGCATGATGTGTCTATTAGGTGTGCAGGGACCTTGTCAAGCCAATCATACTTTAGGGCCATATAGTTACTTAGCTTGCTAATTACTATTCAATTTTGAGCTTGGAATTGTATCTATAGCAGTCCCCAAAGCATAACAGGTGTCTTTGAAATAGTTATCTTACTGAGTCAGTAGACTGCAATAATTTATATGGACTCATAATTATGGTGACTCCCTTGGATACGAGCTTGTACCCCCAGGCTGGTTGTTATAACTGCATCTATCTAGAGTAAATAATATCAAATTAGCCTTGCATAACATGCTATTGGCTATTGTGTGTATGCAGGTCAGTGCTCTAGGTTACGATAAGTGCACTCTTGTGTCACATGACTGGGGAGGAGCCATTGCATGGTATACACAAGTTTCAAGAAACTGTCATCTCTCTGTTCATGTATTTTCAGGAATTTGGTTCAAAACAATCCCGGTATAGTCAACAATCACATCGTGATGAACTGTCCTCATCCAAAGTATGAAAATAACTGTAAAATAAAAAATTTGTAGAGTATTTCAGAAGCATATCGCAAAGTCATGGAAACAAGTCTTCATGTCATGGGTACATGACGTTAAATAGCTGCATGTTATTTCATTCCTGTTGTAGTATATGCTAATGTTTCAAGTGCCATGGTTACCAGAGATAGCTTTGTCTCTAAATGATTTTAGTCAACTTGAAGCTCTGTACCAAAAAGTAAGCAACTACATACTAATACGGTTCATACCATATTTGCTCCTTTGTTGTCAATTTTGGTTCAGAATGCTCGTAACAAACATGCTTTTTCTGACGATGTGATTGAGGCATACAAGTATACATTTTCTCAACCAGGTGCTCTGACTCCGCCCATCAACTACTATCGCAGTATGGATGAACTGGAGTTTATCAGTGATGCAATGATTCAAACACCAACACTCATACTATGGGTCAGCAGCTGTTAACCTCATTCCCAGTCCCTCAGAGCAGAAATTAGGGGCATGGCGAGGGAGAAATGCGAAGTCTTGCCTCCTCGATCCATTGAAGGGTCTGGGGACGAGACTAGCAGCTTTTGTAGTGTGCATTATGTGCAATATGTATTATTGCTATACTAGGGCGACGATGATGAGTACCTGGACTGTGCAATGGCTGACCTTCGTGCTACAATCTGTATCAATGTTACTGTTAGGTCAGTTCAACTGCTCTGTCTTTAGCAATGATCTGTTGCTTGCACCATGCAGGCACATTCCTGATTGCAGTCACTGGATCCAGCAAGACAGACCTGAGCTAGTCAACCAGTACATGAGAGACTTCCTGAAACAGTGTCATTAGCGCCATCATTATTTACCAGCCCTTTATTTGGCACGCAAAATAATAATTAATGTTTACATACTGAGCTGCATGCAGTGCTTTTTTATATAATAATTTGCAATAGCAGGAAAACACAATAGCCAGTAATGCTAATTTTAAGTGAACCCTAAAGATAAAGTTAAACTAAAAATTACAAGAAGATAAGAGTAACTTAATTTAAAAGAAGAGAGTAGAACAGTGAGTGACATGAGAAGGGAGAGAGGTCCAGAGAGAAACAGTACTAGGAATGAAAGAGTTCAGATGAGAAGAGGTTTTAACAAAGGGTTTGGATAAGTTGAAGGCGGAGTGATGAACGAGTGTCATAGGATGAGGGAGGCTTCTTCACAATGAGGCCCTCTGGAAAGAAACATTCTGATGTTAGGATTTTGAACAAGAGACACAGGGACAGTTCAGACCGCCTCCTCTGTAGTGTAGGAATTTGAAACTTAGTTAAAAGAGCAACGTATCCAGTATTCCATTCCCCAGACACGATCTTAAGAGCAAGTTTCTGAACACGCTCGATTTGGACAGTCAAAGTAACTGTGTGAGGAGACCACACAGGACAGGCATATTCCAAACGTGGTCGAACTAGGGAAAGATAAAGTTTAAGAAGCGTATCAGGATTGCAGTTGGCATAAAAGCGTCTATAAATAAGACCCAGCGTTCTACGAGCCTTGCTGCAGACAATGTCTACGTGATTTGACCAAGTGAGATTGTTAGAGATTGTAACTCCAAGATACTTAAAAGAGTTCACCTTTTCAAGAGCACTACCATTTAGCAAGAGTGAGACAGGTTCAAAAGAGCAAGACCTCTTCCTGCTAATAAGCATGACTTTGCATTTTTAGGATTGAGTGTTAAGTAATAGGCCATTCCCAGTAAGAGCAAAGTATGCGTGGAATGTATGCGTGGGCGTACAGCTCTTGCCTACCTGGGCTGGGCCAGCACTGGAGTGCGAGATGATTACGTAATGGCTGGCGTTTATACACGAATTTATATGGCGCTTATGAGAAATATAGCGATACTTTTAGCGTCTGTGTAGCGATCTCCGTATACCGCACAACCGCGTGGCCTTGCTTGCCGTCTTCGTCCAAGCACGCTCTTTGGAAGGATAAAGATTCCGCGAGGATAGGCACCAGCGTTGGCGAGCTACAGACGCACAAGCAAGGGCTACTTCGCCGAAAGATGGCCACTACTAGTGCAAGCTGCTCTCAGGATGCAGTTGCTGTGAATCTGGAAGACGGAGATATTGAAGGAGCTACTTTGGAGGAACCCTTGGAAGCCAAGACAATCCCACAACTACGCTGGTGGCTTGTGTGTCACGGGAGAGAGGCTCCTTCCAGCTTAAAGAAGCCTGGTTTGATTGAGAGGTAAGTAAATAAGTACTGCAGTGCATGAGTATGTGTATTATTTGTCTATGTTTCAGGGTGAGGCAGTCAAAAATTGATAAGGCTAGTGTACTAGATATCGATGGCACGTACTTGGAGCGAAAGCGCCAGAAGCTTTTATCGTCAAATGTACGAGTTGCATCACTACCTAGACCTGCATTTCCTCTGACTGGGTGGCTGACTGTGGACGAGAAAAGTTCTGAAGAGGTGACAAAGGAGATGCCAATAATCACACAGTCAACGATGTACACTTACCTTGCTGAAGGGGTGGGAAACGCCAAGGGTTCATTGTCTTTTCGTTCTTTAAAACGCGGGTATATACACTGGGCTTCTGGTCGTGTGAAGAAGATTGAAATACAAACACGCAATCCTAATTATGCATTCGTCCGTTGTACAATGATACCATCTATGCGTTCTGGGACCTATACAGTTAAGGTTATGCTTAAGAAACAGAGTGTCTTAGACAGTGTCATCGGCAAGATTGAACAAGCTTCATGTGATTGTGCTGCAGGGTAAGTTTGTATAATACACTTAATTCGTGATTACAGTCTTGATATTGCAGGTTATCTGCTAGCTGTGTACATGTGTCTGCATTGCTTCATGCCCTGGTAGCACTGAAGCCTGCAACGTCAAACTGTTTATCTGGAGAAGAGGATAGTGATGACGAAAATGCTCCTGTCACTTCACTACCTTGTCAGTGGAAACAGCCGAAAAAGCGCAAGGCGGCATCAATGGAGGTGTCAGTTGCAGAGTTTAAGAAGCACGAGTATGGTAAACCAAAGAAATACAACATAGAAGCTCTTGACAACTATGATCCCCGTCCACCTGAAATGCGAGGCACAGTGGGTGAAAGAATACCTCAGTTGTTGACAGATTTGAAAGGGAAGGGCATATGTGTTTCGTTGTTACTGGATCCATCAGTTTGTGTTGAGACAGCAGAAAGACAAGGGCTAGTGCTAGCCAAGACGGAGCTTCTTAAAAAGGTGGAATCATTCAAAGAAAAGCTTGTTGTTTCTGATCAAGAAATTAGAAGTATAGAAGAAAGCACAAGAGAGCAATCTAACTCACAATCATGGTTTGAAGCACGAAAATTTCGCCTTACTTCATCATATTTTGGTCGTGTGAGACGTTTGAAATCATCAACTGCCCCTGACAGCTTGGTTTTGTCCATCTTGGGTGTTAAAAAAATTTGGGGGCCTCAATTGGATTATGGAAGAACAATGGAGAAGACTGCACTAGATGAATACGTCAAGTACCAACATGATAATGGCCACTGTGACCTGTATGCTACTTCCTCAGGTGTACACATTTCTCATACTCACCCTTTTCTTGGAGCGTCACCAGATGCTAATGTGTATGATCCATCATGTACATCAGAGCCATTCAGATTTGCTGAGATTAAGTGCTCCTACAAGTATCAAAATATGACACCTGCTGAAGCTGCAAAAAACTCTGACTTCATGCTTCGAGAGCAAAATGGTAATTTGATCCTCAAGAGAACACACATGTACTTTTCCCAAGTTCAGGGCCAGATGGCTATTGGCAGACGCAAATGGTGTGATTTTATTGTGTACACTAAGAAAGGCATAAATGTGGAACGTTTAGGGTTTGATCAAGATTTCTGGGATAATGATCTATTACCGAAACTGTGCAGCTTTTATGACCTATGCATTGGACCAGAAATAGTCTCTCCTCAGCATCCTTTTGGTCTACCTATCAGAGATCTTCGCCATGAATAATTATAACAAACTTAAATAAATAATACTATTATAACTACTGTTTACTGTACATTCTGAATTCAAAACTATTCTGAGTCATCACTGTCTGATAATTCTCTCTTGATCTCACTGGTTTCACTCATTCCATCTTCAGACTCTGAGGGGGTAGTAGGGACAGGAACTAGAGCAGGATGAAAGTTTGATAAATAAGCACAAATGGTCACTATCTGATTAGCAATCCTGGCCATTTTCAAGGGGAAAACACCTGTGAGGATTTTGTGTTGTTTAATCCGCCCAATAGCCCTTTCTACATGTATTCTAAGAGCTGCAATTGAACGACCACGCTGCATTTCGTCTACTGGTAGTTGGCCACGTCCTTCCATGAAAGGTGGTAGATTTAGATCAACACCTATTTTACTCAGAGTTTCTTTAATAGTGAATCCTCTGTCTGCCATGACTGCTACACCAGACATGTTGTCAAGTTTCTTTATAAAGCCACATTCTTGAGTTAGCATTGGATCTGACACAGAGCCAAGATAGAGAGAAGAGATAAAGGATATGGCACCATTGGGTGTACAAGCAACTAGAAACTTAAAAGTGTTATGATGCTTATAGTTACTCCAAGCTGTAGATTGAAGCATTAGATCAGATGGTGTCTCTACGAATATCTCGCTAGCATCAATTATTGCGATTGTGGTAGGATACCGTTCTCTGAATGCATATGGAAGTGTACCAGCAACTTGCTCCTTTGAGGGAAACCATGGAATTTCTTTAAGCTCATGATACAAAAAACACACCCAGGTAATGAAGTAACGTGATATTGTACTCTTCGAGATCTGAAATCGAACTGCTAGGTCTCGTGTGTTTAAATCTAACCTGAGCTTCACTAGAGTCATGAATAGTTGATTCAATGGATTTAGCTTCATTCGCCGTCTCACTCGGGTTTTAGGCTTTGTACCCCAGTATTGCAGGTTATTTACAGCAGGGCCTAGAAACTTAAAGAAGGTCAGTAGAACTTCATAAGAAGAAAAACCAGTATAAAGTGATATGAGAGAATCACTTGTAGCAATACACTCCAGTCTAAATGGTGCTTGTTTTGCCTCTGCCAGTTGTTGCTTTAGTTTTTTATTATCGGCTTTAAGCATCTCTATCTGAGAAATCAAAGCTACATTTACACTAACTTGAAAATCCATTGGAGATAAAGGCTGTGACTGCAACGAATGTGGTGTATCACAGCCAAAATATGAACTACAAGCAGATTCATTCTCACTCATTGTGAAGCTAGAATCAGTGTCTGCGTAATAAGTTGATCGGGATGGTCCTGGTAAAGAATAGAAAGAAAGACTGGCTGGTGTGAGCACTGTTGAGCTAGAGCCTGTGTCTGGTGGTAATGGGAAGCTGGAAGAACCTGCGATTGAAGGTTCAGCACTTAGTAGTGAAACAGAGACGCTAGAAGTATCTACACCAGGTTGTTCGGTATCTGGTGGTGAGTGAGAGTTGGAAGTATCTACACCAGGTTGTTCGGTATCTGGTGGTGAGTGAGAGTTGGAAGTATCTACACCAGGTTGTTCGGTATCTGGTGGTGAGTGAGAGTTGGAAGTATGTACATCAGGTTGTTCGGTATCTGGTGGTGAGTGAGAGTTGGAAGTATGTACACCAGGTTGTTCGGTATCTGATGGTGAGTGAGAGTTGGAAGTATGTACATCAGGTTGTTCGGTATCTGGTGGTGAGTGAGAGTTGGAAGTATGTACACCAGGTTGTTCGGTATCTGATGGTGAGTGAGAGTTGGAAGTGTGTACACCAGGTTGTTCGGTATCTGGTGGTGAGTGAGAGTTGGAAGTATGTACACCAGGTTGTTCGGTATCTGGTGGTGAGTGAGAGTTGGAAGTATGTACACCAGGTTGTTCGGTATCTGGTGGTGAGTGAGAGTTGGAAGTATCTACACCAGGTTGTTCGGTATCTGGTGGTGAGTGAGAGTTGGAAGAACCTGCAACTGTATTTGGTGGTAAGAGTGAGGAGGAGGAATGATAAGGCTCTGATGGGTTAGTACTTGACAGAGAGTCTAACTGCTTACGTAAATCACGTGATGTTTGACGCTTGCCTCTTGGAGTACACTTAGAAGGAAGCTGACAAAAACGTTTCCCCAAGCAAGCAGAAGGAATATTTTTGGAGTTGCCATCTCGAAAATGTAAAGAGCAAACACGGGATACATTTTTAATGTCTTGAGGTATCAAACATAGTCCCTTGAGCCAGGCATTTCGGATTTGTGTGTTTTTGGGAATGCGGAACAAAGATATTTCAGGATTCTGTTCTTTTGTCAGTCCACAAACGATGCAGTTGTCAGGCATCTATGCAAAGAAACAGGGTGGTACAGTATAAGGTACCGCTAGCTGATATGTAGTGCCCAGCTAAAATCCTGTCTGTGCGCTGTATAGATCTACTTTATAACGTACCCTTCAAGTTGCTGCTTTTAGGCTAAGTAGCCCTTGCTTGTGCGTCTGTAGCTCGCCAACGCCGGTGCCTATCCTCTTGGAATCTTTATCTTTCCACAGAGCGTGCTTGGACGAAGACGACAAGCAAGGCCACGCGGTTGTGCGGTATACAGAGATCGCTACACAGACGCTAAAAGTATCGCTATATTTCTCATAAGCGCCATATAAATTCGTGTATAAACGCCAGCCATTACGTAATCATCTCGCACTCCAGGCTAGCCCGGAAGCCAATTTGCCAGTCATTAACGCTAATGAAATTCTTTAGGCTCTTATTGGGAATGGCCTATTGTCATCAGACCATTGTTCCACAAGATAACTAGAGTTCTAATGAACACATACCCGTGCGCTGAGCTAGGAGCTAAACCCGACTACTCCTGCTTTACTGTACTGCAACACGCACATTACGTAATGGCTCTGACGTACGGTACATGTGAGACTGAGTGAGGGCATCGACATTGATAGGAGGTTGGGTGACACACCCACAATACCGTAAGTGCTCTTACAAGGACACGTAGCTTTAGATAGCCATGGATTAGCCGCTCGAACAAGGCCTGCCAGCACAGAAAACGTCTTCATAGGACTATAAATTCAGTGAAGAAGCTGCAGAGTGTTTTCGTGGAGATTTTCGAGCTGTAAGATGCAAACAGGCATGTTTTTGACGACACACACACACATACAGACGGACACAAACGCATAACCCTGGCGCATACTGCGCACGGGTAAATATCATTTTGGAGCTCAATGAAGCAAGAATAGAATGATGGAGCCTGCAGTTTGTATAGCATACGATTACGCTTTAGCGAACTCCGCCCCCGCCCCACGCCCAATCGCCGTTAACTTGTCTTTGTTTAACCCTTTAACCCCTATTGTTGCCTTTTGGCGACATACATACTTCAGACACCATAACTTTATCAAAAAGTGTTAAAATATCCCAAAATTAAGCCAAATTGAAGAATACAAATAACCGCAAAAAATTGACCGGTTTTCGGCGCGCCCCCTGCGCTAAACGTATTGGCTTCGGCATTTCTATGGCTTCAGTGCAAATTTCACAACATTTTAGGAAAAACAAAATGGCTGCCAAGAAAATTGGGACATTTTATGGCTTCAGGGTGCTCGCAAACACATTTTTGTGCATTCTCTATGATCTGGGCTACATTTTGCACTCACCTAAACCACTGCTATTTGTGTGTACTTTTCAGCAGCCAGCCCCAAAGTACTAACTTTGAGCAAAATTTGACGAGGTCGTCGCACTTTATCGGCTTCACTTTCGAAGTGGGAGGGGCATATTGACCGACTTGAGTGTGGGCAATTGCGGCTACTCACTGGGGTAAAAGGACGCAAATTTGAGACCAGTAGCACTAGCACAAAAGACACACGAGATATTCACGAGAGAAGCGGTCAGCATTTACGAGGTTAAAATTTCAGCTGGATAATTTAGTAATTAAAGGGTTAATGGGTAGCGCTAGGTACAGTCATAGATACAGTATACCATGTACCAACAGGGATTAGCAACGCCAATACATTTTGTATTACGAGGTGATTTACATCCTCGTTACGGGTTAAATATTAACCGTTGCCTTGCAACGAGCTCGTTGCTAGGCTAGCTCTAGCCTCGTGACCAGGCTCGTGACCAGACCAGGCTGGTCACGAGGCTAGGCTAGCTCTTGACGACCGTGCTAAAAAGAGTCACAGGCTCGGCACATTGTCGAGCTCTGGTGATTGACTAGTACGTTCTGCCTACACTTTGATAGTAAAGGCGACTTGAGTACTGTTTCGTTTTGATCGCTAACCGGCGAAGCGGTTGTTGGTTGCAGGACGAGCGTTGTAAAACGCTAACAAACAGTTTGTTTACTCTGCTGAAAAGTGGTTCTGTACCCGTTACTAGTTTTTAGTTGTGCTTCAGTCCATTCTTTGCTGATAACATGTTAGTTCGTACATGTCCTCGTGAGAATAGCGCATTTTCTATTCTCGATCTCACACAGTGTAGCGCTGTCGCACTATGCAAACTAAGGCGTTCAGCCCTACGGTACGGGTCTTTCTGTACCTCTTCTGACAATAGAAACACTCTGGCTGATCTTGTTTTCAGTTTATCCTCGAGAAGAAAGGCCGTTCTATGAGAATAACTGTGCTGAAAGAAGATCTTGCTTTTAACATTGGTTTTCTCGTGCTTTGAATCCTTCGTTGTACTGAAAATTTTCCTGCCTTCGCGTTACAGCAGTCCTACCCACACACGCGATTTGTCAAGCCATGCTATTTGGCGGGCACTACTCTTCGCACGCTGTGCTCTAACACGTTGGAAATTTAACCCGTAACACGGATGTAGTTGAAATTCCTGTCCGTTGCTAATCCCTGTGAGTATATTGTATCATAGATACAGTATACCAACAGGGATTAGCAACGCGTGCACATTCCAATACATTTTGTATTACGAGCTGAATTTACATCCTCGTTACGGGTTAAAAATTAAACGTTGCCTTGCAACGAGCTCGTTGCTAAGCTAGCTCTTGACGACCGTGCTAAGAAGAGTCACTGGCATGGCACGTTGTCGAGCTCTTGTGATTGACTAGTGCGTTCTGCATACACTGTGATAGTAAAGGCGACTTGAGTACTGTTTCGTTTTGATCGCTAACCGGCGAATCGGTTGTAGGTTGCAGGACAATCGAGTGTAAAACGCTAACAAACAGTTTGTTTACTCTGCTGAAAAGTGGTTGTGTACCTGTTACTAGTTTTTAGTTGTGCTTCGGTCCATTCTTTGCTGATAACATGTTGGTTCGTACATGTCCTCGTGGAAATAGCGCATTTTCTATTCTCGATCTCACACGGTGCAGCGCTATCACACTAGACAAACTAAGCCGTTCAGCCCTACGGTACGGGTCTTTGTGTACCTCTTCTGACAATAGATACACATTGGCTTATCTTGTTTTCAGTTTATCCTCGAGAAGAAAGGCCGTTCTATGGAAACAACTGTGCTGAAAGAAGATCTCGCTTTTAACATTGTTTTTCTCGTGCTTTGAATCCTTCGTTGCACTGACAATTTTCCTGCCTTCGCGCTACAGCAGTCCTACCCACACACGCGATTAGTCAAGCCATGCTATTTGGCGGGCCTTACTCTTCGCACGCTGTGCTCTAACACGTTGGAAATTTAACCCGTAACGCGGATGTAGTTGAAATTCCTGTCCGTTGCTAATCCCTGTGAGTATACTGTATCTATGATTGTATCTATGATGGTACAGTGTCTATGTCGCATTACATCACCATTACGTGTGATAACGTGACGTTCAATGACGTCGTTAGGCGCACGTGATGATTTGATTTTGCGCGCGATAGGCTATTCTTAGTGCATAGTATAATAGTTAATAATGCCTTCTGGTTACCATGAGCAAGCAAGTCCTTCAGGTAATGATTATTATGAATGATGTACAGTGTTAAATCCTTAACAAGTGCATTTTGGCACTAAGTGATCAATAGAGACAAGTGTCGTGTACAACAACAACAACATCAAAGAGATAATAGGTTTGCAGATTTAGGTACGAGGCTAGACTAAGGAGAACACAGTCAGTAAAATTACAGAAGAGAACTACAGCACAAGCAACCTAATGGTATTAACAAAAGAAATGTTTTCATCATCCAAGATGAGGCCTCTTGTGTTAAAACAAAGTGCCTGGCACATGAAATTTCCGAATGCTCTGAACAGTTGAGTGGTCTTACAGTAGAACAACCTGTACAGGAGGAAGAGAGTAGAGAAGATAACATGTATGCTACTGGGTACTTAGATCACTACACACCAATTGCGTGGGATACGTGGCTGAACACTTTTCAGCTACAAACATCAACACGGTACTCCATTAGGCAAGGTAAACAAACAACAGTCAAATAGGAATCACGGCCTGATTAATTATCATGACAAGGTACTTGGCTACCAAGTTCAGTACAGCCAGACGTACCACTGCCATCGTGGTGGTAAGGGGAGACTTTGAGTCCCACCTTACCACATCATGGCGGTAAGGGGGGTGAAAATAGAGATCCACTGAAGTGTTGAAGTGCTCTGGGTAAATGTATGGGATGCCCTGCCAAAATTCACCTGCATCGTCAGTTTTCTTTTGCTTGAGAATGGCAGCGAGATAGCAGAAGTCAAGATACCTCGTTTGTCACTTCATAGCAACATGTCCCTTCCTCAGTTGTTGACTTTCAAGATCTTTGCCCACTTCCTGAGATTGAGGAGAAGGTCAAATCACAAATACAGCAAGTATACGTAAGACCATTGATATTATATTGCCTACAGACTGGGATTGGACACCGTGTACTCTCTGCGTTGCGCCGGAAGTGAATTTTGCCATAGCACTTGACAGGAGACTATCTCGACTTCGCAGGCGTCTTTCAAAGAATAAATATTCAACAACCAAGCTGTTGAGAGCTATTTAAATTCATTACAACTTTCGCAGTAAACAGCCACGTTTTTTGTACACACACACACACACACGCATACATGTAATACGGACATAGCCAAACGCTTAACCCTCTGGCGCCTACGCGCCCAGGGTAATAAAATAAAAAGGAACATGACAAGACAGATAAAAGCAAGAAGCGCTTTAATAACGAGTTAAACGAAGGAGTTGTGGAGATGGAGACAATGTGATTGGGAATACAGTTCCATTTGTTGATGATGTCAATGAGGAAAAGAGTTTTTGTGAGACTTTGCTGATGAAAGTAACACTTCAACATTATTATGTCACCAGGAGCGCATATAAACAAGGGAGCATGTAACTCTGAACACTACCCCATATAACGGCGAAATCCTAATATGGCTGACTTGCTATTTTAGTTACTTCCATATAAAGTATACCGGGTGGAGGCGCGGTTGAAATTATAGACCTTATATGGATTATAGTTCTTATAAGGAAACTATTATTTTTAGAACAGCCGCCATTTTAGGATTTCGCCGTTTACAGAGTTACATGCTCCCTTGTTTATATGCGCTCCTGATGTCACTTATTGAGTTTTTACTGTGCTGTCATCCTAGTACTACTGAGACAAGCCACAATGGAATGAAACAAAGATTTATGCAGCAGAGCAGCCTTGGTGAACTTACGTATGAGAACAGTTACGTTGTATGTCAAACAAAAGTGTAGTGCGATAGATTTCGTGCGCTGAAACCTGCTCACGATTTTGTGAGGTACTCGGGACAGGTTTTTGTCATCAGTGTTACCAGGCCCTCTCAGTAATTGTAAATTAATTAGAAGGTGGGGCCTGGGGAGGAGGCTAACCTAAGACAGGTAGCACACAGGGGGGTACGACAAGCTAATTTATTCTGACATAATGCTGACATACCTTCACGTAGGCAATGATTTAGTAAACCAGAATACATTGAGTCTTTCCTGGTCTGCTATGCCTTTAGAGGACAATTTGACCGGTAAGTATGTTGCTAAATAGATTCTACTGCCCAAGACCTTTCGTTTAAGCTACCGTACCCCATCCGTACCTCTTTTAGTTTTTGCAGTACAGAGAGCTGAAGATAGAGAATTGGTTGGCAAAATATCAAAACAGCATTGCCTTGGTGCCTTCACCAATGCTAGAGAATCATTCGGTTAATAATAATGTCATTATGACACATGACCAAGTAACCCAAGACACATGTCGCATGACCGAGTAGCCCAAAAAGTTATCAAAAGAGGAGATACTACAGATAGACAGGTCTTTGTTTGTAACAATAACAATAGTGATTCTAAATGTTTACAGGAAATAGGCAGTGGCAAATTTCTCTTGCCTCCCCATACATTTGATTGCTTATACACCACCAGCATCTTGAATGATTGCTTGTATTATCAGTCACGCAAGTGTCACAAAGTGTCTTAGCATGTTCCCGTCACCAGTCACTTTGTGACACTTGCGTAACTGATAATACAAGAAATCATCCAAGATGCTGGTGGTGTCTGGGAACTGCTTCTACAGAGCATGTTCCCATCTACTGACAGGGGTACACAGTAAGAGTCAAGAAATCAAAAGCGCATTTTGGTGCAGATGAGCCGATCAAGAACTGATTTAGCATGATCAAAATAGTATTGGATACATTGGAGTCGCAGCCCCCTGACTGACACCCACCACACAGAGGCTACGGCAGTTACTACAACAATAAATTCAAGACAACTACTCTAAGTATGAGACATACTGGCTAGACCAGAGTGTATAATCCTACTCTTAGTATGTATAGCAGTCTACCAACAACAGCAGCCCTAACATAGCTTTACCTTTGTCAGGTCTGCGGCCGATTCAGACACTCGAGATCCGCGCTCAGATCATAGCAGCACAAGAGATCACCATGACAGCATTGTACCGTACAGGGACCAGGCACCACCTTTCCTTTCCAAGCTCCAGTAATCCTAGGTGCCTCCATTGGCAGTTGACTTGATCTCAGACTCTTAGAGCCTGGCGCTGCACGTCGCACCTTATTAGTTTCTTTCTTGACAAAAGGTGTGGTTTAGGGGCGGGCTTAAATCTCAACGTCACGTTTGGGGGCGGGGTTATACACAACGTCACATTACCATACGTAATGGTGATGTAATGCGACATAGACACTGTACCTAGCGCTACCCTTGTTGAATTTACTTGGTCCGATCGGGATCGTAACAATGTCGAGATCCAGCTGGCCTGTAACATTATGTGAGTATCTGAATTGCTAGTCTGTGTCGTGACTTGTGAAATCTTTTTCTCTGTAGCCACCAAGCCCACATACGCTCAGCTGGTAAATCTCAATGGTCACAAGATAGTCGAGCACATAACCTCACATAAGCATTATCAATGTGTCGACTTTGCATACGTCCTTCTTAATAACGACCAATTAGTGAGAAAATGTGAAAACAGAGCCAGTGATGATGATGACTTTGTATACAAAGTCTTGAGAGAATGGGTTAGTCGAGACACATCTACTTTGGGTGAACTTGAACGGTGTGTTAAAGATGCAGGTCTAGATCGAACCCTCGCCAAATCCATCAGAAAGGCTTGTACTTCACCAGGTGGGTTGTAAGTCGCTCAAGATTGCAACTATTGGCATTATAATATAGAAAAATTTCAGGAGAGTGTGACTAATATTACTGTCATTGCAGGTCCAAGTAGTGGTCTGCCACCTGTGACGTCTAGCAGTCCATCTTTTATGTCAGGTATAGCATATCTACAACCTGTGACTCCAGTACTGACCAGCAGTGTAGCTAATCCACCTCACCCAAGTGTAGGTAAGTACACAACTGCTATATAGGCGGTGGAACCAATAGGGCTGGAGGCTTCAGGCCCCCCAAAGATCATTGAAGGGTCTGCTATTTTAATTATGAGTACTAATAAGTTCACAACTTGGACACACATGCAAAGATGGCTAAAGCAGATCTAAGTATGGAACTGCAAACGAAAGTACTAGTGATGGCCAAAACAACAAGTCGTGTAAGGCCAAATATGCCCTCATGAATATTCCAAAATGTTCAAAAATGTCCTCGTCGTGATATTTTAGCTCTCTCTAACCTGGTTTCTTTCCACCACCCATGCAAAAAGAGCTTGCTGCCACTTAGACTTGGAATGCGTCTTATGTTGGTATCATACACACACAGTGCTATACATTCTTCGTGTTTTACGCCATGTTTGAATTTTGTATACACAATCTCGCTGGTTTGACTGCAATAGTATAATTCTGTTTTATCTAATACACATACCCAAAGGTATACTGTATAGCGGGAAATTTTTGCGAATTTCGCGAATTACAGGCTATTCGCGAAAATGTTATCCGCGAATGTCTTGTTTTTATCGACAAAGATAGGACAATAGAGCTAATTCGCGAAAATATTATTCGCGAAATGCTCTATCTCGCGCATTCACAAAATTTTCTCCCGAGAAAATTTCATGCTATATGGTATGATGCATGATATGTGCAATTTTATAGTTTTGTCTCATTAATTTGTAGAGATAGACCCAGATGACATAGACCCGGATGTTGCCAAGGCCTCAATGGGAGCTATTGTTAAGATGGAAATCACCAATGTTGGTACTCGGGGCTATCCTGGTGTTGGCAAGACATCTGTTCTTGATCTCGCTACGGGGAAAGTTCCTGCTCCCACGAGAACTAGTACAGACTGTATTGATCCACCCTCTCGCTACTTGATGATTGACAGTGCAAAAGAAGGAGTCGAGTGGGAGCATGTCACTAGAGACAAGATGTTTGAACTGTTGTGCAAAGCAATGAAGGAGGCTATCGAAAAAGAACGAATAGGCACGACAGTAATAACAACCGACCAATCTACCAGTGACACAGAAGATGATCAACTGCTTTCTCAAACAAACAACTCTACTACAGCGCCACTTGATGAACCTACCTCTTCTGTGTTTCCTGACCTGCTCAAGGAGCTTTCTAACACAGAAAAGTCAGGAGTAATCTTTGACTCGCACTGGATGATGGTCACTGATTGTGGCGGCCAACCACCATTTCTAGATGCAGCTGCTCTCTTTCATCGCAACAGCTGCCTTCAAATCTTTCCTGTCAAATTGAACGAGCGTTTGGACAAAACACCAGATTTGACTTATTTTGTAAAAAATGAGCGTGCTTCTTTTGATGAAGACTGTGTCCCTTTGACACACAAGCAGATAATCGAGACACTGGCCAAGTCAGTAGCTTCTATTCAGCCGCCACACACACCGTCAGCAACAAATTATCCAAAGGGAGCTAAATTCACTATAGTGGGCACATTTGAAGACAAGGCTCATGAATGCAGAGATGAAACTATTGAAGAAAAAGAATCGATTCTCAAGCAAGTCCTTAAACCATATGAGCCATTTCGAGTACAGCTGGGTAAGAAGGTCATTCTGCCTGTCAATGCTGCTTTGGGCAAAAAAGCTGATGACACCGAGGTCGTAGATGCTGTGGTCATAGAGGAGAGAGCAAAGTTAGCTAAGAGGCTTAGACTACTCTTTAAAAAGGCAGATGTCAGCTTGAAAGTCAAAATGAATCTACGGAGGTTTGGGCTTCTTCTCAACATACTCATGATAGCTGAGAAAGAAAAAAAAGCTGTACTTACACTAGATCAGTGCTATAAGCTTGGCAACACTTTGGGTATGGGCCAATCAGAGACAAAGCAAGCCATCCAGTTCTTTCACGATATTAGCCTGATCATGTATTTTGATACTCCAAAGCTCAGAGATTCTGTCATCATTGACACCAAACCAGTGCTCTGCAAGCTCTCTCGATTGATTAGTGCATCGTTTCTAGAAGAATTGTTCCTTTTTGACCACTATGACATTGTGCTACCTAATGGAGCCAAGGAACTGTTGCAATTTCATGGACGCTTTAGTGTAGACACATTGAAGAAGTGTGATGTTAAGTTGAATAAGCATATCACGCTGTCATTCTTTCTAGATATCCTGGAGCATGTCAAGATAATTTTACATGTCGCAACTGACAAAGAGTATTTCATGCCTTGTGCTCTTTCTTATGCTCCTGAACCAAGTGTGTCTGAATCATCTCCCCCGTGGGTGATCAGACTGCAACGAAATGATAAAGAGATTGCCATTCCAATCCCAGTGGGTTATCTACCTGCTATAGTAGTCTTCCTTCTCACGGAGTTCTCATCACATTTTTCAACAGATCGGTGCAAACGACAATATCGGAATCTAATTACATTGCGATACAAGCGTTTAGGAGATGTGTACTTGATCGAGCGACATCTTCAACTAGAAATCTATTTTTCTGGTTTCAAGCAACTTTCACAAGATTGCATGACTATCCGAGATCTTGTTCTGAAGTCGATAAAGTTGACTGAAGAAAAGCTCCACATCATTCAAGGTGCCATCACCAAGGTGGACTCCTTTCTATGCTCGTGTGGCAAGGGCAGCGCTCACCACACCTGTGCCTACAACCCTCTCTCAGGGATTCTGGAATGCGAGGAGAAGGAGATAGGAGAGAGCTGTAAACTGGATTCCAGCCACATGCTCTGGCTAGGTATGTGCTTAGCACTCACTAGTTCATCGTATACTTTATAACTGGTACAGCAAAATTAATGATGCAAGGAGTTACACTATTTTCTCCTGCTACAGGTAGCTCATCTATTTCTAATGACACTAAATCTCAAGCAGCAGATAGTCACCGCTCTGTGCCAGGTATGTGCATGTAATATAAGCTGTGCACACTAGGTTTCAGAACCAGGTTTCTGTGAGCTTGCATTGGCTAGTGTAGCGTATAGCACTCTCCCTATAGTTTGGTGAATGTCAATGGGTCCACACTCTGTAAAAGCATGCCTGAGAGGAATTTATAGTCATCGCTTATCTTGTAATTTGTGTACACACGAAGAAGGCAATCTAGTCGTGTACGTACACAACATTGTAGCGCGCACAGTATTTTGTAGGCACACGTAAAACACAAAAACAGAAACCTAAAGCATGTGCCTTTGTACTACCTTAAAACCAGTAATTTTAGCGACCACTTAATTTAGCGTTTTGCGATTGAAGACATTTAGCGTGTACTAATTTTATCGTTTGGCTGCTATTATAATGAGATTCATGCTCGTTAACAGTCATTATTACTGCAAAACCACAGCCTATGCAGAATGAATCTCATTAAAATTGCGCTTGCTAAATTTAGCGTTTATGGCCTCACTCGCTAAAAATGCTAAAATTAGTGGTCGCTAATAATAGTGGTTTTAAGGTAGCTTATAACTAACGTGCAGGAAAGCTTGACGAGAGAAGCGAGAAGTCTTTGAAAACCATACGGGAAAACCAGGTGCCAGCCGTTGTAAACGGGAAAATTGAACGCGAGGCTGGGGTTAACGGTGGATCACGTGCTAATTTGTGACGTCAGCATTGCCAGACGTTTACCGTTAGTGCAAATAAACGTGTAACTAAAACTCTCTAATAAATGAAGTTCGCTGTACTGACGTCTAGCAGTGCATCTTATATGTCTTTACCAACTGACGGTGTAGCATATCTACCACCTGTGACTCCAGCACAGACCAGCAGTGTAGCTAATCCACCTCACCCATGTGCAGGTACACAACTGTTACATTTACTGCTTGACATGAGAGGAGATAATGGTGCAAAACATAGGCGGCGGAACCAATAGGGCTGGAGGCCTCAGGCCCCCCAAAAATCATCGAGGGGTCTGCTATTTGATTATGAGTACTAATAAGTTTACAACTTGGACACACATGCAAAGATGGCTAAAGCAGATCTAAGTATGGAACTGCAAACGAAAGTACTATAGTGATGGCCAAAACAACGAGTCGTGTAAGGCCAAATATGCCCTCATGAATATTCCAAAATGTCCTCCTCGTGATATTTTAGCTCTCTCTAACCTGGTTTCATTCCACCACCCATGCAAAGAGCTTGCTGCCACTTAGACTTGGAATGCGTCTTAACAATCTTCTGAGTGTTCAATAGATATGTACTCTTGTTCAGATTCATTTATTGTCACAATTAATTATTAATTATGATTAGATGGAGTTTGTTTTCTATGTTCTATAGATTTAAAAAAGCCGCCCATTGACAGAGTTTTCGGTCACAGTATTACACCTTACGATTTGAAAAAGGCGATTGTGGATGTTCCAGATCCAGCCACTTATTGGAAACTTGATGACGAAAGCATCCGCAAGTACACTGGCAAAGGAACCACTCTCCTAATGTTTGATACTGGTATCAAGGAGAGCCTTCGATCGTTTGGTTCAAAAGAGCTAGACTTTATAAACTCCCCTTGTGATGATGAAGATGGTCATGGTACTCTTTGTTCAGGAATAGCATGTGGCAACCCAATCGAAGACAAACTCAATGGAAAAACAGTCAAATGTCGTGGGGTAGCTCCTGGTGCTCAACTAGCAATTTGGAAGGCATACAAAGAGGCAACAGACGATATTGATGCTGAGCCTTGGGTAGAAGAATTAGAACAACTTGTAGAGGAATATGATGGTGATGTGATAGTCATATCCAGTGGCACTAAGTCACCTAAGCCACACATGGAGGATGCAATCAAGGCTCTTGATCAGAAAGGGATTATCGTGATCTGTTCGGCCAGCAATTCTGGAGGAATCGACAAGGAGAATGTCACATATCCAGCTCGTTACCAAGCAACAATATCTGTTGGCGCTCATGATCGATTTGGCAATCGATGTCGTTTTTCATCTGTCGGAAAAGAATTAGATTGTCTGGCACTAGGTGAAGATGTCATTGGTCCAAACCTCAACAATTCTTTGACACAGTCAAGTGGCACGTCTTTTGCAGCTCCAGCAGTTGGTGGGTTAATATGCCTGATTCTTGAAGCAATTCAAGAAATATGCATGAAAGAAAACAACGTAGAAGTGTATTATCAAATGAAGAACAATCGTGTCATGAAGCAACTTCTGCTGGAACTAACAACAGCAAGAGGTGAAAACAACTGTATTAGTCCCAAAAAGCTCGGCGACTTCTTTGCAAACCCCAAACACTTCATTGAACGCTTGAACATGAACGGAACTATTTGAAACAATAGTTGCAAGTATTTTGTATTGTACCAGGTGCTTATACTTTGTTGTATCTTATACTTTGTTGTATTTTGTATTGATATGTATTGTACCTATATAATACTGCTTGTATTTTCATATTGTAAATTTGTATTTTCTTTTTCAAAATTGACATATTTAAACTTTTGCTGCAAAAGTTACTGTGTCTTAATTTGTTGACTCCATTGTACTGCTCTATGGTTTTACCTGAAGATCTATGGTTTGGCAGAAATTTCACTCGAACATGGCTGCCGGTTCACAAACACATCAACTTGCTATTGAAGATAGATATGTTCATATCAACAGTTACAATCATGTATACAGCAGATGATATAATAAGAGTAAAGGAGTAATAAATGATGCAGTGGTTAGATGTTTAGTGTGGATTGTCTGCGATCAGGAGCGTCTAGACGTAGCACCTTGGTAGATGGACCATACTTGATGCCCAAGGAACTAAGAAAAGAAACATAAGAGCAGTGAAGTGATTGTACATACACACACACGCACACACACACACACACACGCACGCACACAGACACACGCACTCACACAAGATTTACCTCATGTCTTGAGGAGTGAAGAAAATAAATTGTCTGTTCTTTTGTTGATCGGCACTCTCGATCATCAGCTGCATACTGATCCTTCTATTCATCAGATCCTGTACAGCAAGAAAACTACTAGTAAAACACACAAAACAATATGATTTTCGTGAAGCACATACCATGAAAACATCAAATTCATCCAGACAGCGAAATGGACACTCAATGGCTTCCCAAAGAGCCATAATGAAGGAGACAGTAGCGAATGACCGCTCACCACCAGAGAGTGACCTTGTATTCTTTGTCACTTGATTGTCTCCACTCACCTTCACCTGATTAAAAACAATTATAAACTAAAGTCAAACGTACAGTTTGATAAAAACAACGTGTGAACAATAAATCATCATAATTAAAATTAATTTTGAAATCAACATACGATTATCTCCAACTGTTTGTTAGGAATGTCAAACTTGAGAGCTCCCTGGTAACCACGTCGACGAACATAGTTGTTAAAGTACAAAACGCAGCGTTGTGCAATGCGGCGCTGCATTTCAGCATAGTCATTTTTACGCCGATCAAGACCAGATTGTAAGCCCTATAAATAAGAGAATGAAGAGTATTATAACAAGTAGTCACAGACACAACAGTGCATACAATAAGTACCGTCACGAGCTTATCATTCCAAGTAGCATCTAATAGTGCAATGGGGACAAATATTTCTGGCGCTCGGTGTGCAAAAACGAGCCGTACAACCACATATGAATGCACACTGTACTAGGGTTGCATAAAATGGTCCATATATTTTTCGTTGGTCCACAGTTGTATGCTCCAGTCCTTAGAATAATAAGCTCCTGGTACTGTTTATGTGTTAAGTATGTGTCTAGAATACCGTCAATGTCTTTTTCTCAAGTCTAATCTCATCAACAGTCTTTTCGTACTTGTCCATAGCTGCTACATACTTCTGTCTGATCTCAAGCTGGTTTTGTCTCCTGAATCAAACACATGTACTAGTCAAAGCTAAGTCAACATTGGTAATACACCTGCTCACCTTTCTTGCTGAGAGTGAAGATGTGACTCTAACTTCCTGATCTCAGATCGGATACTATCAGGTGCTCTCGAGGTTACTATCTCAGGGCAATGTTGTTCAGCCTGTTCCTTAGCATCGTCCAGCTGTCGCTGGGCCTCATTCAGTTGATTCTCTTCTCTTTGGAGCGTAGCAGTGTGAGTTGCTATTCTTTCTTCACATTGCATCTTAAACCGTTCTGCCTTGTCCTTGTCCTCAACTGCCGCTCTCAGTCTAGTTTTCATTCTCTCAACTCGACCGTGAACATCCTCTACGTTCCTCTTGTATCGATCCATCTCTTCCTTGTGGTTAGCAAGCAGCTGTTCAGATTGCTTCAATTCATCATTTTCCATCTCCCTCTTCCTGGCAAGTTCCCGCAACTTGTCTTCACACTCCTGAACTTCACTTTCCTACACAGTACAACATCACATTATAAGTCAAACACTGTACATTCTAACGGGAGCATATTGAGCCCACGAAGTGAGCAAGGGAGCGTATTCTCAAAATACAATGACAAAATCCAAACATGGCTGCCATCAGAATCGCTTTCTACTGTCTACAACTGCTAGGGTATACATCGAAAAGTATCCTAAAGCAAGCACTGTGATCTGAAAGGCACCTTGGCAGACTAAACGCTGGGTATGGTCAACGCATTTTCTCCCTATTAGGACAGTAAACACCTTATATGGAATGTCACTATGTTTAGCATCAGGATTTCGTCGTTTACAGAGTTACATGCTCCTTCGATGGGTACTTATCTAAGAGCTCCTGACCCCACATGAAGATCTCAGTAGCGAGTCATTGCTCTACTCTAACTGTTCCCTTCTCACCCACCCAGGTAATAATGTCCTCTTCAGCATTTTGATCCATTTCCTCCAACTTTGATTTCAGTTTGTCTAACTCCATTCTCCATTTATGCCTGCCGCTCTGTGCTTGCTGGATGCACGTCACCATTTTTCGTATTAAAGCCTACAGCACCAATACAAAGTATACACAGACACAAACCACACCCACCTTCCCATCAGACAATTTTCGACCGATCAGGCGGTCTTCTTCCTCAGCAGAACGAACATGTTGTGCAATTCCCTCGCGTTTATTTCGCTCATATACAAGACTCTCCTTTACGCTAGCTCTCACAATCCCTTGTGAACGGCTCTTGTTGGAGTAATATCGTCCACCAGCCATAACCTGGTCTCCTTCTATTGTATACGCCTAGTAAAGAAACACACAATGAATGCAAACAGGATTATTTGTAGTCATATGAACATCATTATATGCCTCGGTGAGAGGCATACTGTGTGCAGTAGTTGTGTTGTCTGTCTGCTGTTGGATATTCAGAGATATTTTCTCGCTCAAGCTGGAAAAATTGATATTTGCTCGGATTTGAATCAATTTAAATCAAGACGTGATTATGGTGTTTCGTGGTTAGCAATGATTTTTTAATGCAAAACTAGGTTCCTTGTCATTGTTATAAGCTGAAATCTGGTCTACATCTGTGCTAATAGAGTAGGTAAGTTTCAAGTGTTTCTCTATAACAATTTAGTTGCTGCTAATGCACTTGGTTGTGACGTGTTAGGCCCAGGAAAAGAGTGTCAAGAAAATTCTGCACGATGGCTAAAATGATGATTGAGTTTTCAGCAAGTAACTCTCTAACTCCTGCATTTAGCCTCTTTCGTTTGTGGGATAGACGGAGAGAGACAAAGTGCACTAGACTAGTAACAGCTGCAAGACTGTTGTAAATGTCGGAAAATAATCAGACAAAATTTTATTACCACTGCAATCACTCACTGAGGTTGAATTAGTAGGAGGATTTCCATACATAACACGTCGTGCTTCAGCTTTGTCAGCAATCAGTAGTACTGTGTCAACATTGTTCAGATCAATCAGTGTGTTCATCACGTCAGGATCATCTACAACAATCTGATCAAACACAGTCGGATAGGGACCATGAGAACGCTATGAAGACAAAGATAACAATTTGTTGTATTTCTGATTATAGAGTACTTACAGTTTGTGATGTATCAAAAACTCTTCCCTGAAGAAAGAAAAAGTGTAAACTGTATAATTATGTCTACTACATAAGAAACTTCACTACACTCTGTTTCATACAATTTTTATCGGGAAGAATTTTTCATGAATTTTCCAAATACCCCAGGATTTTTTTTTGCATTTTGAGGCCTTCAAGGCAATTTTTGGACACTAAAGCAGCACAAAATTAACTCTTTGACCATGGGACACTAGAACTAGAGGAAATCCTCCTTTACCAGGGTACTGTGTATAAATCTCTGATTACCTCAAATGCAGAACAGATACAGCTTGGTGGACGACGAGCTCCTCCTCCATGACTCATCCACTGGCGCACTAGGCGATTAAAAGTGAACTCATCTTGACGGTTGTCGACTATAAATGAATAGAGGCTGAAACCGATGACTGACTCAACAGCAGTGCTCCACTTCTGCTCTCTAAGGCTAATGGCCGCTCCGAGAGGACCCTTTGGAGGTCGGCGGAACTGACGCTGGTTCTGCTGGAGGAAATTGACAAGATCTATCATCCAACGTGGATATCCCTGGAGTCTTGACTGGTTTTGATTGCCTTGCAACCTGGCAACTATATCATCACACTCTGACAACTGCTGGCGAAGGTCATCCAATTTAAACCTAAAAAAAACCCACAAAATTCAATACAAATACCAAAATGCACAATAAATTATTAGTATACTCAGCACTAACCGATGGCGTCTATGTTCCTCAGACACAGTATTCAACTCCTCTTCTTTGTTTCTTTTATCTCTCTCAGCAGTACTCAGCCTCTGTTCAACATTCACTAGCTGCTGTTCAGCTTGTTCCATCTGCTCTTTTACTGCCTCCTTTTCGCCAGCTATGTCACGCTGACTCCTGAACAAAGACAGAATAATGATACACAGTGTATCACACGAAGAGAAGCAAAACTATGATTTTGATATTTTGCTTCATTTCTTAGGAACCAAGTGTCCTACGACCATGGAACACTGTATAATACCACTTACTTTAGGCGGAGCTCATCAAGCTTCTCTATGTATGCTATCTTTTCTCTCTCCACTTTACCAATTTCCTTCCTAGTGGACAGCAACTTGGTCTGTGGAGAGAAAACATTTCTAAGTCGAGGCACATGAAGAATGTCACTCACCTTAGTGTCTCGCACACTCTTCTCCATCCCTCTCTTCTCTTCAAGTTGCTTAGTCAATTGCTGGTCCACTTGTTTCACTGAATTTGTTGCTTCCTCTAACTCGCTCCTGACAACACCAAGATGATCCTTCTTCTCATTCACCTTAGTCTGCAAAATATTATAGTAAGCAAGTATGATATTATTGTAAATTACTGACCTGAGCTTTTTCCAATCTCTCCTCATCCTTGGATACTTTCTTGCGAGAAGTATTAACATCCTGTTCAGACTTGTCAACTGACTGTTGCAGCTTGCTTACTGCAGCCCACATCAGCTCCTCACTTAGCTGTTTAACTCTTTCCTCGGCCTTTACTAGCTGGTCAATAGTACGCACTTCTTCCTCCCACTTCTTAGCTTCAAGCTGCAGATCAGAGAGCATTTCTTTCTTTCTGGCTATCTCATTTCTCATGATCTGCTGGTGTTCCTCGGACCGTGCGTAATCATGAGCTATCTGTTCAAGGTGAGTGCCTCTCATAAAGAGCTTGAACTTGGCTGCTGGGTTTGACGAGTGTAAGAAGTTACGACTGGTATCTTGGTTAAGCATCGAAACAGGATTGTTGATCTACATGTGCATTGGGTGTGGTTAAAGTGGGTTAACCACACCTACTAGACTCACCTGTATGTTAAAGCACTCTAACATACGAATGAGTTCGTCTTTGGTGGTAGATACAGTATGACCTGGGGGGAGGTAGTGTTCAATAATATCATGATGTCCCTTGCTGCTGGCACAGTTTCAAGTGCCACTGTAAACGCCATAACATGAAACAGAGAGAATTAATAGTACCTTTGTTGCTCTTTAGTTTGTAAGAAGTAGTGCCATCACTTCTGATTTGTCGTACCACTATAATGGTAGAGCCATACTCTGCCGGCTTGTATGCATCAGTTCCTCGATTGCGTAGCTTGAGAGTGATCTCTGCTTGTCTATCAGACAATGACTGTAGCAGCACAGAACAATGATGAAACTAACCGACAAGATGTTCTAATAAATTGCTTGAGAGAGGAGCCACGTTGAGTAGATGCAGCTTTACCACCCAGCGCTACTACAATGGCTGTCATTATAGCACTCTTACCACCTAAAATGGATGACAGATAATCGAAAGTACAGCGGTTTCACTACTTCTTGCAATGTAAAAGCGTCAACCGTAGAGCGTAAACCGTGGTCAACCGTGATCACGCAATGTAATAAACCTTCCAAATAAGGCACGGATCACGCTTTGCGCTTTTGTGGCTGTTTTAAGGAGTAGTGAAACCGCTGTAAATAACAAGAAGTCAAATGGTGCCTCCTGAGTACCATGACCACAGCATGTACATCACATCATGAATACCTGTCCGCAGTGTAAACACCTACTTAACCTAATGCTCACAGGTGGATTGCATGAACTCTAAACCAGATGGATCTAGAGAAAACTGACCATCAAGATCCAGTACCTCACTATAGTCCGTTTGAGTTGAGGAGTCACAAAAGTTAGCTGTCATAACTTTAGTGTATTTGTGTGAAATTTAAACCGTTGCATTCGTCATCACGACGGGAGTATAGTGATATGCACCATTTACTGATATCATAAAGTATATCTGTTGTACCATATGCGCCTGTACTTTAGGTGCAATGTAGATTGGTTTACATTCCAATGATGAAATGAACTTTCATCGTGACTCCTCAACTCAAACAGTCTATAAACTACATGGTGTTGGGCAATTTTTTCAGTGGTGTACAATTTTCACAACATCATACCCTTGTCTGTATGATGAGTCACACCTACTATACATACCTAGCTGCTACCAATTAATTTCACAATTTGAATTTTTGTGATTCAACCTGTATGATACAAAACACCCAACAGTACTTTATGATCCCTGTAAAAGAATGAGGGATCTGACATGATCAAGAACTGTTGAAATAATTGTGTTCACTTCACTCGTTGACTTCTTGCATGTTGCTGACTTATTATATATCATTACTTTTCGGTATAATATTATTGGGGCGAGCCTGAGCGAGCCCCACATTGATGGTGATGTGCGTCCCACATCGCGGGGAATGTTTGTATATATGTATGTATCTGGCCGCGTGGTGCGTTTGTCCTCCCATGTTCCCGAGAAGTCACGTGCGCGTACACATTGACCGCGCCCCATGATGTAATCCTCACGTGGCGCGATTCAAAACAAGGCAGTGCATTGGAGACGCCTGGATCAACTTCTACAAGGTAAGAGTACTGCCAGGAAGCGACAACAAGCAGCAGAGTCGCCTGATCATAGAGCTCTATGACTGGAGCGACAACGGAAATACAAGAGCAGAGGGCTTACCGTCATGCATTAGAAAAATGGATTGTTCTTGAATTGTGCAGGATATAAATCAGCTCAGGCTCGCCCCCAGTATTTTATAAATGTACTAGTTTTATTGTATCACGTGATTCTAGCTGACATCAAGGAGAACCGAGTTATTTCTTAGGGATTTCAATTGGGTGTTCAGAACAGTGAGAAGAAAATGGTATGGATGGGATAACCGGCCTACAAGGAACTTGATTGCAACTCAGCCAAGAAGCCTGTTGAGACTGGCAATCATTTGGTAAAAGCAGACGAGAAGGAGCCGTCACTGAATCAGCATCAGTACAGCTCGGCAGTTCTGATGTACCTAGCCATGACTACGAGACCAGACATTGCTTTTGCTATCAGAATACTAGCCAGGTTTTAAAGCAAGGCGAACAAGAGCCACTGGACTGCCCTAAAGCGAGTTCTGAGGTACTTGAAAGGAATGATGAATTATAGTATCACCTTTCATAGAGAGGAGTGCAGAAACTGTGTGTGCTTTTCAGATGCTGACTGGGCAGGAAGCAAAGATGACAGGAGATAAACCTCAGGATTTGTTTTCCAGATTGCAGGCGGAGTATCTGGCACTGTCTAGTGCTACTCAAGAGGTCATGAGGATGAGAAAGCTCAATT
This sequence comes from Haliclona indistincta, assembly GCA_964017065.1. Taxonomy (NCBI): domain Eukaryota; kingdom Metazoa; phylum Porifera; class Demospongiae; order Haplosclerida; family Chalinidae; genus Haliclona; species Haliclona indistincta. The sequence goes on along the minus strand of OZ024790.1, from coordinate 5,763,259 downwards.
CCGATCTAGGAAATCAACCTACAATAGTTCAAGAAGACAACCAAGCAGCTATCTCGATGTCTAAAGATGCACAATTTCACGAGCGAGCGAAACACATTGACATTCGACATCATTTCATCTGAGAGCAAGTCCAGAATAGTGTGGTTGTGCTAAGTATTGTCTTACCCAGGAGGTGTTAGCTGACATATTCACGAAAGGACTTAAACAGGAAAGTTTCTCTGCACACTTCGTGACAAGATTAGAATCGGACCGTTAAACATTGAAGCATAAGTGAGGAGTGCTCAAATAATTGTGTTCACTTCACTCATTTTTTGACTTCTTGACTTATTATATTATTTCGGCAGTATATTTTATTGTATGTATCACATGATTTTGTCTGCCTCGTGCTATAATCATATTTCAATCAGCCTTGTGGTGTACCCACTCGCTAGTATAACACACAATCTCAATAAGAAAGAGATTTCATGATTTCAAGGTAAGAATCCCCAGATTCACAACGTATCCTAAAGCCCACAACTCACTTCCATTTTGTCCTAATATAAAGTTGACATTAGGGCTGAGAGAAACTGTTAGCTTCTTGTGACACATGAAATCTACCAATGTCACCTCCTCTACCACGCCAACATCCGCTTGATGTTGCTAAGAAGAAGTGAAGACGATAATGAATAGAAAAATCATGAGATCAATGACTCACACATAGGTCCATAGCTGCATCGCGGTGGCGAGACTCAACTGGCGATAGAGACACTTGAGAAGCGTCTAAAACTTCTTGAGTCGATGGGCCTATCCCTCCGTCGTCTGGCTCCTCTGTCTCCATAGCGTCCTCCTGATCTCGACTTGCCGCCATTCCAGCATACGCACGTGCAGTAAATCTCGGATCGCACGTGCCACACGAGTCATGTGAACTCTAGGCGTGAAAATTGAAGGAACATGGCGACTCCGCAGCAGTCTGCAATCGAGCTGGAGAGTTCTAGTCTTGGAATCAGACGCTGTCAGGTTACTGTTTCGAAAGGATCTTTGCGAAAAGATTTAGTTCTAAAGGAATATGAGCTTTGTATCTGTGACAACAAGGAGGGAGAAACTCGTAGAATATTGTTGGAAGATCTGATTGGAGTCTCTGTGCTTCCAGAACCACTTAACAAAAATGAGTCCAGCTGTCACTTGATATTAAATGAATACTCGCCTGCAAAAACTCTAAGCGACTCGTGCGAAAAACGAACCGGTAGCGACCGATCATTGACTCGCATTGGCATTGATTTTGACTCTGAGGAAAGCTTTGACGACAATCATCGCGTCGCACTGGAGTGGAAAGATGCTGTTTTATCAGAGTGCAACAAAGCAGTTAATAAAATCTTTGAATCTGCAGGTTAGAGCTACTGCATTATGCAAATAACTATAATGCGAATGCTGCGCAGGTGATACTAAGTTATTTTTACGACATCATCTGCTGGTGTTTGTATGCCCAAAGTCAGGCAAAGGAAGAGCAGAAAAACTATTCAAAAAGCATGTCCAGCCATTGTTTGATATGGCAGAAATCAATCTTACCGTGATAGTTACAGGTATAAAGAACTCTAGAGTCTAATTTTTTGAATTGAGTCTTCTTGCATAGGCTATCGTAACCATGCTCGTGATGTGGTGAAGAAATTTGATTTATCTTCAATTGATGGTATCGTTGTTGTGTCAGGAGATGGTCTAGTCTATGAGGTACAATGTGTTTGATCACATCATCAATATTATGTTGATTTAACAGGTGGTCAACGGACTGATGGAGCGTGTGGACTGGCAAGAATCAATAAAAACTCCTATTGGAGTAGTGCCTGCAGGATCAGGCAATAGTCTTGCAACATCTACTCTCCATTATGCACTGTAAGTCATTATCAATGACTTCTACAGTTAACATGTACACTACACATGCATGTTCGGTGTACATGTTAACTCGCAGTGTACATGCACTACATGCCAAATCAGACTTGTAGCTAGACACAGTGTTGGTGTTAATGACCTTATAATACACAAATTATTTGGTTTGTAGAGAAGAGGTGAACATCACAAATGCAACCTTTGCGATCATAAGAGGAGGATTAACATCTTCTGATATTGCCACTGTACAGATGAGCAATAGAACAGTTCACATGAGTCTTTTATCAAGCTGGGCCATGGTTAGCGATATTGATATTGGATCAGAATGGCTCAGGAGTTTGGGAGAACTGAGATTTCTGATTGGAAGTATTAAGCCTCTTGTTCAGAAAAAGTTATATCATGGAAGACTCTTCTATCTTCCAGAAGATGATGAACAAATGAAGCCAGCAGCAGCAAACGATGAGGGAATACACGGGGCATCCTCAAACAGGCTTGTAGCTCAAGAAAAGTCGAAATCAACAAATCAAAAAATCAACACAGATCTCCTTCCATCTCTTTCTGATCCAGTACCCACCAATTGGAAATGCATCGAAGAACAGTTCACCACTTTCCACACAGAATTGGGGCCATTTTATGGACAAGGAGATCTTAGTCTACCATTTGGGTCAGGCAAAATGTTGATAACTTACTTCACTGAAGACTGCACTAGATCAGATTTACTCCATGCTGTTCTCACTTACAAGGAAGCTGGCTATCTTAAAATGGAGAAAGTTCATAAAATACAGACCAAGGCATATCGATTGGAGCCTCTATCACCTCCCGGTTATATAGCAATCGATGGTGAGCAGATCGAATATGGTCCATATCAGGTACAGATACAGCCAAAGATGATCCGTTTTATGACCAGAATAAGAAGAGAAAAGAACAATTAGATATTGATCGACTCTTGTAGTACAGCAGTTATGATTTGAATATAAAGCGTTACCTTGCGTCACTCATGCGTGAAGTCACTGGTATTTATTCACACGATGGAGCATGATCAAAGATTTGATGGCATTTTAATGCATTAGTGCTCCACGCTTTATGGTCTATGCTCTACGGTTTACGCTTTATCGTTGCAAGAAGTAATAAAACCACTGTATTACATGTGTATTGTGCACTTAACAATGAAGAGTTTATAACAAGTCTAAAGAAAAGTGAATGTATTCAGCGCTTCACTGCAATGAGATGAATTCCATTGACAGCACTGAGTGTGATTCCCTGTCTGGTCTTGAGAGGAACCTGTGATTGCATGAGATAAAGTACTCACTGGTAGTTAATAATAATAATAACTAGGCACCGAAGGTGCTGATGCCTCGGTGGAGCACACAGAGGGACAACCGACAATAAACTATACAATTAAGCAACAGCACAATTCCTGACAGCAATTCCACAAACACAGCAACTGCAGATGCAGATGCATGTATACAGGATTTCTGTACAGCACAGTGCTTTAGTTATGCAATCAGAAGCCAATCAGTGCTGACCACAATTTAACTGGGCGTGTCTACAGTGTTCAGCATACCACGAGCGAGTAGCTTCCATAGCTTGCTTACACGATTTCTCTGGACCTGCGCTGCTATCCTGTAGTAAAATTCGAACCTATCAGCTTCTAGGCAGTCAACTGTGGACAGCTTTGCCTTTGGAGAAGTCCAGATCGCCAGCAACGGTAAACAAAGTAGGCAAATCACGCCGTAACTCAAGAACGAAGCTCGTATACAATTTTTACATGTTCAATAGCGAGATAATGTCGTGTTCGACTTGCTTTGCAAGTTTCAGACCTTATTTTTCAGCGTGTGCTGCAAAACTCGAGTAACAGACGGAAAATGCACCATTGGTGCGGGTTATGCCTCGGTGGATGTTAAAATTTGAGCATGTAATGCTATAACAGAGTAGGATTCATATTCAGCTGCCAGCATTCGAATATAGCACAAGCAGAAGCAAAGATGCATAATTATGACAGCACGTACATTACATATGCATGCAGTAGATACACGGAAGGATCAAAACAGTATCATGGAAGCATGCAATGTAAGCTGCAGTAGAAACAAGTTAAAGTATACTGCAACAAGACTATTGCACTCATTGCTGTGAGAATACTGCTACAAATATCAACAAACACAACTATCCACCATTCTACAAACACAGCAACTGCAGATGCATGTATACAGGATTTCTGTACAGTAGTGCTTTAGTTATGCAATCAGAAGCCAATCAGTGCTGACCACAATTCAACTGGGCGTGTCTACAGTGTTTAGTACAGCACACGCATACCACGAGCGAGATAGCTTCCATAGCTTGCTTACACAATTTCTCTGGACCTGCGCTGCTATCCTGTAGTAAAATTCTAACCTATCAGCTTCTAGGCAGTCAACTGTGGACAGCTTTGCCTTTGGAGAAGTCCAGATCGCCAGCAACGGTAAACAAAGTAAGCAAACCGCGCTATAACTCTAGAAAAAAGCTTTGCATGGAACTTTCGCTAGTTCACAACCGAGATAATATCGATTTCTACCTGCATTGCAAGTTTCAGAGCTTACCTTTCAGCGTGCGCCGCGAAAATGGTGTAACAGACAGACAGAACGACAGACAGACAGACAACGCGATTACGGTATGCCACGTGGCTCCGCCCACCGAGGCATAACTAGTACATTCAATGAGTGCAGGGGCAAGCCTGAGCTGATTTATGAACACCCGTGAACACCAGTGCCAGTAGCAAGCAACTTGCAATGCACAATAACAACATACATGTACATGCCCTACGACATCTGCAAGCTTCTTATTTACCGAGAGCCCTCTCAATTTACAACCCTCTCGTGCAACTGAACAAGTAGCTGCCTCACAGAGCAGCCAAGCAGCTGAAACGTTTCTGTTCAAGTCCGACACGGTCGTCTGTCTCCATAGCGTCCTCCTGATCTCGACTTGCATGCCGCCATTCTAGCATACGCACGTGCAGTAAATCTCGGATCGCACGTGCCACACGAGTCATGTGAACTCTAGGCGAGAAAATTGAACGGGAACATGGCGACTCCGCAGCAGTCTGCAATCGAGCTGGAGAGTTCTAGTCTTGGAATCAGGCGCTGTCAGGTTACTGTTTCGAAAGGATCTTTTCGAAAGGATTTAGTTCTAAAGGAATATGAGCTTTGCATCTGTGACAACAAGGAGCCGGGAGAAACTCGTAGAATATTGCTGGAAGATCTGATTGGAGTCTCTGTGCTTCCAGAACCACTTAACAAAAATGAGTCCGGCTGTCACTTGATATTAAATGAATACTCGCCTGCAAAAACTCTAAGCGACTCATGCGAAAAACGAACCGGTAGCGACCGATCACTGACTCGCATTGGCATTGATTTTGACTCTGAGGAAAGCTTTGACGACAATCATCGCGTCGCACTGGAGTGGAAAGATGCTGTTTTATCAGAGTGCAACAAAGCAGTTAATAAAATCTTTGAATCTGCAGGTTAGAGCTACTGCATTATGTAAATAACTATAATGCGAATGCCGCGGCAGGTGATACCAAGTTATTTTTACGACATCATCTGCTGGTGTTTGTATGCCCAAAGTCAGGCAAAGGAAGAGCAGAAAATCTGTTCAAAAAGCATGTCCAGCCATTGTTTAATATGGCAGAAATCAATCTTACCGTGATAGTTACAGGTATAAAGAACTCTAGAGTCTAATTTTTTGAATTGAGTCTTCTTGCATAGGCTATCGTAACCATGCTCATGATGTGGTGAAGAAATTTGATTTATCTTCAATTGATGGTATCGTTGTTGTGTCAGGAGATGGTCTAGTGTATGAGGTACAATGTGTTTGATCATATCATCAATATTATGTTGATTTAACAGGTGGTCAACGGACTGATGGAGCGTGTGGACTGGCAAGAATCAATAAAAACTCCTATTGGAGTAGTGCCTGCAGGATCAGGCAATAGTCTTGCAACATCTACTCTCTATTATGCACTGTAAGTGACTTCTACAGTTAACATGTACACTACACATGCATGTTCGGTGTACATGTTAACTCGCAGTGTACATGCACTACATGCCAAATCAGACTGGTAGCTAGACACAGTGTTGGTGTTAATGACCTTATACACAATTATTTGGTTTGTAGAGAAGAGGTGAACATCACAAATGCAACCTTTGCGATCATAAGAGGAGGATTAACATCTTCTGATATTGCCACTGTACAGATGAGCAATGGAACAGTTCACATGAGTCTTGCATCAAGCTGGGCCATGGTTAGCGATATTGAGATTGGAACAGAATGGCTCAGGAGTTTGGGAGAACGGAGATATCTGATTGGAAGTATTAAGTCTCTTGCTCAAAAAAAGTTATATCATGGAAGACTCTTCTATCTTCCAGAAGATGATGAACAAATGAAGCCAACAGCAGCAAACGATGAGGCAATACATGGGGCATCCTCAAACAGGCTTGTAACTCAAGAAAAGTCGAAATCAACAAATCAAAAAATCAACACAGATCTCCTTCCATCTCTTTCTGATCCAGTACCCACCAATTGGAAATGCATCGAAGAACAGTTCACCACTTTCCACACAGAATTGGGGCCATTTTATGGACAAGGAGATCTTAGTCTACCATTTGGGTCAGGCAAAATGTTGATAACTTACTTCACTGAAGACTGCACTAGATCAGATTTACTCCATGCTGTTCTCACTTACAAGGAAGCTAGCTATCTTAAAATGGAGAAAGCTCGTAAAATACAGACCAAGGCATATCGATTGGAGCCTCTATCACCTCCCGGTTATATAGCAATCGATGGTGAGCAGATCGAATATGGTCCATATCAGGTACAGATACAGCCAAAGATGATCCGTTTTATGACCAGAATAAGAAGAGAAAAGAACAATTAGATATTGATCGACTCTTGTAGTACAGCAGTTATGATTTGAATATAAAGCGTTACCTTGCGTCACTCATGCGTGAAGTCACTGGTATTTATTCACACGATGGAGCATGATCAAAGATTTGATGGCATTTTAATGCATTAGTGCTCCACGCTTTATGGTCTATGCTCTACGGTTTACGCTTTATCGTTGCAAGAAGTAATAAAACCACTTTATTACAAATAATAATGTGTATTGTGCACTTAACAATGAAGAGTTTATAACAAGTTTAAAGAAAAGTGAATGTATTCAGCGCTTCACTGCAATGAGATGAATTCCATTGACAGCACTGAGTGTGATTCCCTGTCTGGTCTTGAGAGGAACCTGTGATTGCATGAGATAAAGTACTCACTGGTAGTTAATAATAATAACTAGAGTTCTAATGAACACATACCCGTGCACTGAGCTAGGAGCTAAACACGAACCACTCCAGCATTATGCAACACGCACGTTACAGCTAGCCCATAGACAGCTCCAGAAAAATAGATGGCAGCATACATGCACTAACAGTTGATTGGCACATCACAGAAGGCCTCAAGAAAGCGGACTGATACCGTAGCTATAGGTCTCAAGAAGCTCTGATGTACGGTACATGTGAGACTGAGGACATCGACATGGACAGGAGGTTGGGTGACACACCCACAATACCGTAAAGTGCTCTTTCAAGGACACGTAGCTTTAGAAAGCCATGGATTAGCCGCTCGAGCAAGGCTTGCCAGCACAGAAAACATCTTCATAGGACTATAAATTCAGTGAAGAAGCGGCAGAGAGTTTTTTCGTGGAGAGTTTCGAGCGGTAAGACGTAAACAAGCGTGTTTTTTGACAACACACACACATAATTATACCGTCGTACGTACACAGATGGACACAAACGCATAACCCTCGCGCATACTGCGCACGGGTAATATTAACTAGTACATTCAATGAGTTCAGGGGCAAGCCTAGCCTTGTACCCAGACTCTCATGTGGGCTGCATGGGTGGCTATTAGAGAGCCTGGTACGCATTGCATGCGCATGCGTCAGATTTTTAAAAGCGCGGGTGAATAATCGAAAGACACCGCCCTCGCCCCGCCTTGATAAATTTATGCATTAATGCAAACAACGCTGGAAATATTGTTTGGGATCCATGCAACCACGCTCAGGCAAACTGCTGCATCTACTTGGCCGCTTGTCCAGGTACACACGACCAAATTGTGAGCAGTTGGAGATCTGCATAGACATAGAACACTTACTTTGTCGAAATCAGGCCAAAATCAAGAATATTTGCCGCTCGTGGCGTTCAATATGGATCGTAGCAGTACAATGCTTCATCGTGGCATGCTTAGCCGGCCTAAACACTGCTGCTTCTGTGTTTTTTTTTTCAAAACTAACAATGAGTATCCTGATAATAAGCAAGAGTGCATGGACAGTAGTTTACTGTAGTATACGATGTAACCATCAGATGGTTACATTACGTCATTTTTCGTGCATGCGCATGCAATGCGTACCAGGCTCTCTCTAATAGCCACCCACGCTGAGAGCCTGGGTACGAGGATAGGGCAAGCCTGAGCTGATTTATGAACACCAGTATCAGCAGCAAGCAATTTGCAATGCAGTATGAGATAGACAACGCTTCTGCGCAACTTGGGACACACATCACCATCAATGTGTGGCTCAGTCAGGCTGGCCGAATTATAGTGGGCTACTATTGTGCATAGATGGTACTACATGGGGCATGAGAACTATTGAGAAGCACAGTGCAGACGAAGACAGACATACTGTTCATTGTATCATGGAGACTATGTTTGTGATACAAAGTTTTCACTTTTTTTATATAAACTAGTTTTATTGTTTGACACAGTCTCTTGGGCTAGCACAATCCAAATTATGTACTCAAATAATAATTCACATAACATACTTCTGTATCTGGTGATCTTTCAAATTTAAACTTTGTCAGCATAGAGAGCAGAGCCATCTTAGCCTCCATCAGAGCAAATCTCATTCCAATACAATTACGAGGACCCATGCCAAACGGCATATGTGCTAATGGATGACGCTTAGCATTCTCATCAGGATGGAACCTGAATTGTAATGAGCAAGCAATCATAAGACTCGGGTAGTACTGACCGTTCTGGTATAAACTGATCAGGCTCCTTCCAGTACTCAGATGAATGATGAATGGCGTAGATAGGTATTAATACATCACTTCCTTCCAGAAAAGTGATATTTTCAATTGTACATGTCTTCTGGCAGTAACGAATAATGCTGCATTTTAAAAATGAGGCAAATACCATGTAGTTGAAAAGTCAGAGTGATATTGAAATCAAAAAGCATGTGCACATAGAGTTACACTACGTGCCTCGGTGGAATGCATGTATACATGTTACAGTAACGTTAAGCATATAGCTGCATGCAAAGTGAAACAGTGAGCAAGCATGACCAGAAGAACCTCACAGCAGAACAATGGGAAGCTTTATTAGAGTACAATGAGGTTTAATTACAATCTAAAGAGATCCAAGTATCGATCTAACATCTCTATCCGAGACCGATGAGCTGCCAAATCAACGAGCAAAACGGGGGAAAACACAACAAGCACCAAGGCATCACGGAATGAGCAGAATATCTCTATCCATGTGAAGGACTGACAATCAGCTTGCTGGCTTCAACTAAACGGACTGTGCTTAGAAATACAGTGAACGGTACATTCTAGAATGCTGGAAAAGGCGAGTAGCAAGCGGTAGCCGACTAGTCACCCGAGACGTTTGACAGCAACTAGGCGTTCATCTTTGGTAGTGTGACCGCATGAGCTTGCTGTCATGACCATAATCGTTGTGATTTGTCGTTATTGCTATCGTAGTGTGACCCAGACCTAAACTCATTTAAAATTAACAACTACCCACCAAGGCATCAAAGTCAGTAAATCATCTGGTACATACATGTGCTGAAGGTTAGTAATAATACACACTAAGAGGTTCAATACTCACAATGCACCAGGAGGGTATATCCTGAGGGACTCTTGTATTACCCAGTCTAGATACTCAATACTCATGGCAGCATCGTACAGACTAGAATTCTACGGAAAATAATAATATCATCAAAATACAGAATACCATTATTTTGTTGTCAAAACATCAAAAAGACTATTCTCATAAAGCACAAGTGTAAGTACAAACACATCTGAGTTTCACCCAGCCGCTAGAAGAGGTGAAACTTCTCCTCACTAGTGCCTGGAGTACAAGACTAGAGCCGCCGCTACTAAAAAAGAACAGAACCCTACTCATCTAGCTGCTAGACCCTCCTTGGAGTTTGAATTCAGAAATGCAGAGGGTCTAGCAGATGTTGCATAATAGGCAGCTATGTAAACAATACCTAACAGGAACAAAGCCCACTAATTCTACAAACTTCTCTGCTGGTTTCGGGCATGATAGCGGCCGTGGAAAGATACCGTATAGCCGGGTTTTTTCGCTGGTCAAATATTTCGTTAGCCAAATTTTGGCTGGGTCTAATTTTCGTCACAGAACTTTTTAAATAGGCAAAAAAAAATTCGAAATCTAATTTTCGACCTGCACCAGCCGTTCGAAAATTAAATCCACATGAAAATAACCGGCTATACGGGAAAGCAGCTATAGTAGACTTGAAGCTCACTAGATACATGTAGTTTAGGCTGGCTGTACGTGACTGATAGGTCTCAGTGTGGGCTGGTTCTCCTGATATTGGGAGTAACAAACCATACATGCACTTTCCAAATATTCGCCGTTATGTGCACCTAGTGTACATATTTTTTAATTTGTAATTTAATTTTTTTTGTGAACATTACTCTATTACTGACAAAACTTCAACAATATTATTATTATCATAATTACCTCATTCTTCTCATGGTAATCATCAATTTCTGCACAAAGCTTGTCTTGTTTGTCAGTATTGAGTGCCAGCAGGTAAGATGTGAAGCCGAGTGTGTTGCTGGTAGTCTCATAGCCAGCCATTATAAAGTCAGTAGCAACAGCCACAATGTCCTCATCAGTGAGCTTCTTCTTGGTCTGTGAGGAAGTGTCTGGTGTGTCCTGACTCTCATCATCCACTCTAGCATCTATTATCAGCTGAAGAAAATCCTTCTTCTACAAATAAGTATAAAAAGGCAAAATTTAAAATTAATAATAAACATACCACAATAGGGTTACTCCTACGAGCTTGCACAAATCTTAGTGCTGCTTGTCTTAAAGTGACATAGTCCTTACGAATAGGCAAACGACTACCAAGCCATCTCATTAAAGGTGTCAGCCACAGAAAATGACCTGTTAAAATAACACACTTAATAATGCAAGCCAAAATAATAGTAACAGGACACAAGATTGTTTATAGTGGAACCTCTCTATGTCGACACCCTCAAATAAGGACATACACTGTATGGACACTGCATGTGATCTCAAATTGTAAGTTCCGAGCACCCTTTCTAAGTTTAAGGGTGTTCACAACTATTTAATATTCATGTTACCACAGGTCAGTGCTCCACCAGACAGAGTAAATTTAATCTTGTAGTCACTAAGAAATACTATCCTCCATTTTTAATCAAGTTGGGTACTGCAGTGCTGTTTATTAGCAATTAAATTTCCCAAACCAAAAAAATTCTTAGTAATTAAAACCATAAAAATTAGGTTCCATAATTTTGAGTACCAAAACATCTGCAATGTTGTACAGTGTCAAACTGTGTGTGTGTGTGTGTGTGTGTGTGCGTGTGTGTGTGTGTGTGTGTGTGTGTGTGTGTGTGCGTGTGCGGTATACATGCCCTCACTATGAAGACATGATAAGGTAGCTGCCATCATTCCACCACCAATTGGAACATCGAATGTATTTTGTGTAGCTTGTATCAACTCATCTCCATCCACCTTTCCTCTTAGTATCTCAACCTTGTAGCCAAACGCTGTAGCCAGTACAGTCTCCATTGTGAACTCACCATACAACCTAATGAATTCGTGTGTTGTGATGAAAGAGAAAATAAATGTACATACAAAAATTAATGATGAATTCCTATACCTCAACATGTCTTCGCTTTTGCCAGTCTCAGCTATTTTATGAATTCTTTCAGTAAGAGCAGAACAACTGTCACTCAACAAATCAACCATCTACAAATGTGTCATAATTTTTATTGTGTTGTTATGCAAAAGGATTAGCCTCGTTTTCAGGCTCTTACTGTCTGTAATATAGCTGTTTACATTAGTTTAGTAGATAGGCACATCCTTTTGCTAGCCTCGTCTCCAGGCTCTTAATAGAGAGCCTGGTACACATTGCATGTGTATGCGTTAATTATGTCCAAATAAGGCATAATTTTCACCGAATCTGTTGAATTCGCCGAATCATGCCATTCAATTGATCATGCCATAGTTGGACATAATTAATGCATGCGCATGCAATGTGTACCAAGCTCTCTATTAAGAGCCTGGAGACGAGGCTAGCAAAAGGATGGGCCTATCTACTAAACTAATGTAAACAGCTATATTACAGTCAGAAAATGCTGGTACAGTCTTGGTACAATAATTATACATTGTATAGTGCTCATTACCAATTTCAGTTTTCCAGATGTAAAGGTTGGTGTGACAATTCGACGTGTCTGTCGCCATTTGTCTCCTGCACCAAACAAGAGGCCTGGCTTACCACCATTCGTGCCTTGGATGATTCCGTTTAAAACATAGGGCTAGTGATAATAACCATAAAGATAGTAGACTAAAAAACAAATACATGAATGAATAATTATTAATTTTTATCCTCCCATTCTTTGATTTTAACTAGTATTACTTGAGACAAGAGTCAATGTAGAGATATAAAGTATGTGATAAAATCAAGTATGACAAGTGAGATGGCAGTGAACAGGTGTATTGATACTATAATAATGCCTTTGATAAAGCACTAAGAGAGCCAAGAGGCTTTGTGTAACTCGCTGACAGTTCAAAGTAACTATGAACTACAGATGTATACAATGAATGGTTTTCTAGCACTGTACTTACTGGCGCTCGGTCAATAAAATGGCTGAAATTCTTTACTGCAATTTGTTTGGCTATGTCTGGATCAGCTATCACATAACGTGGCATCCCTCCTCTGTATACACTAGACATAGAAAAAACAGATTAGAGATGCTATTGCTTTATATAAATTGGTAGAAAACTCAATAATAGGTTAGAGACCAAGGCCAAGGGATCTACACAATAAAGAAATCCGAGAGGAGGCCATAAAGAACCCAAGCGCATAGCACTCTAGGGTTTATACCCATCAGCCGAGGAGTCTAGAGTATAGCTGACTATACTCTCTCTAAACTGTTATACTCTCTGCTATACTCTAAATCGATCAGTTAGACTCCTTGGCATTATTATAGCACACAACACACAAGCGCACACAATACAAAAGCTGAGGCAGTAATGTGTATAGTTCTTGTAGATAATGGGCCAGTTGCGTGTAAGGCGAACTATTTTAATGATATGCAAATTGACATAACGTCACTTCCGGACTGCTCGTAGCCGCCTACTTGTACCTACTTTGTATGGAGTTCATTGAGAAAATATGAGTTTTTTAAACTTCGCGGGCAGTCAAAACTTGACGCATGTGCAGGATCTAAGAATGCGATGCGCAACTACTACCATTGGCACGTGCAACGCAGTAAAAACAGAGACGATCGGTGGAGGCGCGGTCGAGAACGAGCCATCACTGTACAGCTAGGTAAGCCAATGTGACGAGCGATGAAAACGCGAATACTAACACAGCTTAACTAATGGTAAAGCAAGATGCTCACTAGATTGCTCGAGAGACAGTGAAAGGTGACAGATTTGATACTTACATTGCGAGTGATGACAATCTAGGCACGCATTTTGCCTCTGACAAAAAGAGCATACCCAGCTGTACAGTGATGGCTCGTTCTCGACCGCGCCTCCACCGATCGTCTCTGTTTTTACTGCGTTGCATGTGCCAATGGTAGTAGTTGCGCATCGCATTCTTAGATCCTGCACATGCGCCAAGTTTTGGCTGCCCGCGAAGTTTTAAAAACTCATATTTTCTCAATGAACTCCATACAAAGTAGGTACAAGTAGGCGGCTACAAGCAGTCCGGAAGTGACTTTACGTTCAATTATCAATAATTAAATTCCTTGGCTCTTACACGCAACTGGCCTATTGGTAGAACAATAAAAAACTTTTAAAGGCTCTCCACATCTGTTATCGAATTAGCATGATGGACTCTATCACATTAACAGGTTATCTTTGAAGGAAGCTCTAGTGCTTATAATGGCTGTGTAGACAAGCAAATCATGCCATGACTATACTGAACACACACAAACAGATTTTACTGCATGCTTCACTTGCGCACATGGCACATACTGAGGCATAAATACTCACCCGCACACTTTTCCATATTTGTTTATCAACTCAACAATATATTCAACTCCACCCTGCAACAGGCAATGAACAAGCAATGAACACAAAAAATATTGCATGAAGTTTCAGTAAAATAAGATTACATTGTAATAATGCTACATGTACATCACTAGTAAAATTATAACCACAATATTGACCATGAGTGTTCAAAACAAGGTGAACTTCCACCTTGTTTTGAACTCGCTTCAGTGGAGGCCAGATTGTGAACAATTATCTATCTACACTTCGTTTATCACTTATTTTTTCACTCTTTGCTTTATCATTAAAATTATCTGCATTTACTACCAAAAAAAAAAAATATTGACCATGAGTTCCTGCATGTGCACAACAATACTACCTAACGTTCTACACCTCGACTACGAGTGGTGCTAACTTACACGTTGCTACCATCGTTATACCTTAGAAAACTCGACAAAATTCCCATAGAAAGCTTTTGGCCGTGGTCCTGGTATTCCCATCTTGATGAAGACATTGTATCGCATGTACGCTACCCTGTATGTGATTACGAACTAGAGTAATGACGTGGTAATCATTGATCTGAAATAAACACTCCTCACCTGTACCACAGACAAGCTATAATTGCTATAAAAGCCGACACGATTAGCGCTAACACGTAAGCATGACGTAAGCTCCGTCCATCACTGTCCCAAAATTGACCATAGCACCAGGAAAATAAGAGGCGTGGTTTCATGCATACTGCATGCACTGGCGTGACAGCTACAGCGCGTCTGCAGCGACAGCTAGCTACGCGATGCTTTTCGTCTTTCCAAAATGCATCTACTTGTGCGCAGGTACCACTTTCTGCTTCAATCTCACCGCCAGCTGCACAATGCAGCAAAATTGCTGCGGAAGCACTACAAACCTGATATTGCATCAAACCTGGCTAGAGTTTGGCTGGGACAGTCTCAAGTTGACCTGGAAGCAATGCGAGTCTTGCGGGATCACTCGAGAGAATTTTCTTGCGTAGCTTTTCATGCACATCAAACTGCAGAGAAAGCACTGAAAGCCGCTGTTCTTGAAGTGTCTGGTGAAAGCGACCGAAGTCATGATCTAGTGCCGAAAGCTGTCATCATACACGCCAAGCGTCCTGAACTGGAACAATTCTTTCCACTGTCCCCATTAGAGGAACTTGAACCACTGTATCTAGAAGCCAGGTATCCAGATCGATACAACCCACCCATAGCTCCTACTGATGTTATTGATGAAACCATAGCAACCCAGGCTGCAGATACTGCTGAGAGTGTGATGAAAGCAGTCACAGAAAACATTATTATTCAGTGACAACAAAAACACCACATTCATAAGTGAAAATAAAAATTAATATCAGCTTATAATGTACAATGTTCTATCCTGCAATATAAATTATTTCAACTTAAAATTGTGTCCAAGACCTTTCTCAACTTTTCGATAAACCCAGATGATTTCTCAGGCTCCTCTGGAGAGGCACTCTTCAGCCATTCCTTGGGATCACGATTTTTTGAGACAAGCGGAGAATTTTCAGATAAGTTGTTTGGTGGGACGATATCGTCTTTCTCAATGTTTTCATCAATTTTAGTGTAGCCTGTGGGATCGGAACGGTTACGATAGCACACGTAGTGTTGGAGCATGAAGATGATGTCGAAAAAAATCGAAAGCATTCCAAGTCCAAATTTGGTGGGGTCTCCAAATATAGAAGTCCAGTCCTCTAAAAGATGAAACACAGCACATTAGACTACTGTAGCACAGAATATTATTTGATAGAATCTATCAGTTTAGGCAGAGTGCTACTAATACGTGGGGGAGTATTGTGAATTTCTTGTTCTGTACAGCTCTTGTCAGAGCCATGTTATAACAACGGGCACGCAGCAGTATGCTGAAGGTACACAATGCACAACGTACGCTTTGCCGGCGTCATCTCTTTCCAGGCGCTATCCTTTTCAAGATGGACTCGCCGAGTATTATTGCTTCTTCATTTGGCGAAGCCTAGATCATCATAACAGTGGCTGTAGGTCGGTAAAACAACCTGGCCCAGCCCACGTTGTCAACGTTTACACTAGCAATCAAAGCGGTGCCGAGCCGGATTACATTTTTACGCATTTTTATTGGCGTGCCATGTTATGCCGACCTGGTTACTTTGAGTATTGTAAGCATGGCATAAATTTAAAAGCTATCAAGTGTATTAGCTGACCATAGTTATAAGAGATGAGGAACATCTGTAGCACACTAAAAGTTCCACCAGTGAAGTCCAATAGTACATTGTAAATACTCCAACCAACAGTACTGCGCCGTCTGAAGTTCAAGAATACCTACAAGAAGATTAATACCATGGTTCAACATTATTATTTTGAGCACATTACAATTTTATGTTCCGCCAATTTCAACACACTGGGCTGGACACAATATTGACGACATAATACGTTTATCTAATTATCTTCTTGATTTACTTTACTTATCTAGGTCCAGTGTTGTAGTAGGTGGGGCTACCATATCTAGGTCCAGTGTTGTAGTAGGTGGGGCTACCATATCTAGGTCCAGTGTTGTAGTAGGTGGGGCTACCATATCTAGGTCCAGTGTTGTAGTAGGTGGGGCTACCATATCTAGGTCCAGTGTTGTAGTAGGTGGGGCTACCATATCTAGGTCCAGTGTTGTAGTAGGTGGGGCTACCATATCTAGGTCCAGTGTTGTAGTAGGTGGGGCTACCATAACTAGGTCCAGTGTTGTAGTAGGTGGGGCTACCATATCTAGGTCCAGTGTTGTAGTAGGTGGGGCTACCATATCTAGGTCCAGTGTTGTAGTAGGTGGGGCTACCATATCTAGGTCCAGTGTTGTAGTAGGTGGGGCTACCATATCTAGGTCCAGTGTTGTAGTAGGTGGGACTACCATATCTAGGTCCAGTGTTGTAGTAGGTGGGGCTACCATACTGCTGTCAGTAGTACACTAGTGCGAGACTTTTGCCGATGTGCTGTGTGTGTGGATTTACACTTGGTTGGTCTCAAGCGCAGTATGTGAACTATCAAGACATTGGGATTTCTGTTTCACATGCATACGAAAACACACACATAGACCAGTGAACACACATCACTACTGTCAGGAATTTGCACTGTCTATCAGATATCACAAAGTGAACAGTCAACAAACAGCTATCCCACATTACCACGTGTGCATCAGCTAACCTGTGGTAAGTATTTGATGAGAGTGACTGCTAGCTTGACGTATGAGAAGCAGGTGAGGAACAGCAACCAGTTGATGACAGACCCAACAGCTAGGAACAGCATGATGAACACAAACAACCACAGCACCAGTAGTATGGCGGCGCCCAACCATGACACCTTCTGCTTCTTGTCTCTCTGTTGAAAAGAGAACAGCATAGTATCAAACTAGTGATGGGAAGTCATACACAAACTTGACCTTAAATATGACGCATTGGAAGATGGTAAAGGCAGTTGCAAAGGTGGCATGAAAAGCAAAGATGACGTCATTCAATTGCACAGGATTGACTCCACCAGGATGCTCTAAATAGTACTGGTGCTGCAGAGCGACAAAGATTCTGTTTCACACGCATACACTATCACATACACAGAACACACACAAAAGGCGTCCTCTTTTCAAGAGAAACAAAGCTAGCACTCGCATGCACAGACACAACAACAGCAAAGCACATGCACATTGACTATACTTCACTTCTCATCACACATGACTCTCACCTGTACTTCTGGAATCCAGTACAGCCCAGCATTGAACACACTGTAGGCAATGAAACCAGTTATGTTCATTGCTAAGAAGTCAAAGCTGAGTCCAGTGACACTTCTACGCTTAAAGTTGAGAATAATCTATAGGCAAAAGAAAAATTATCATGGCACAGTCTGTGTGAGAATGTGTGTGTGTGTGTGTGTGTGAGAGAGAATGTGTGTGTGTGAGAGAATGTGAGAGAATGTGTGAGAATGTGTGTGTGTGTGTATGTGTGTGTGTGTGTGAGCGCATGTGTACCTGAGGGTAGAATGATATGCTCCAGGCTACAAAATAAATCCATCCCACTATCTCAATGATGATATTAAGTGGCGCCCAGTGAACAACAGATACTTCTCTACCAACCAGACTGATGCTACAAGAACACAATACACCATCAAAATGAAGACGATTCTTACAAACCGATACAAAGGTATCTTAAATGTTAGTTTGGTAAATCATAGCGATAATTTTGAACACATCATCAATACGAGTTTAAAAAAACAGCATAGGTTTAAACCAGTCTATGGGATGTAGTTATACTGTACTATTGACTTTGTAGTTTCAACAGTTGACAATAACTTCGAAATAATTTATTAGCAATGCAGAATAGTCTATGAACATGATAGACTACTCACTTTTGTATGACAATTGAAGACTCGTCATCAGTAGTATAGTTGAATCTTATCATAGTCCTTCCAGCACCAATAGTTATTATATTGATATTTGATCCATTAGTGCTAACATTAATCTGAGAAAAGCATTATCACTCAACACAGTAGACTAATCAAAGAACAAAGAGAAAATGGCAGCTATACTGGACTGAAAAATTATCACACATTCTTGACTTCCACGGTATTTTGTCAAATAGGGTGTATGCTGATGGACAAGAGCTTGCAATGAGTCTATGAAGACCCTAACAAGACATCACGTTGATACCACTCACAGGGTACTGAAACAAAATGTGCACCTCGAGAGGAGGCAAAAGTACCGCAAGATTTTGCCATACGGGTGATTCAAGGCTACTTGCAGAATTACTTGTGATGCCAAAAAGACCTTCAAATAATTACGTGTCTACCAAACAATATCTGTATGTAGTTCCAGCCTGATGAATAAATCAACAACATTATTATTAATAATCTATTTATCTTTATCAGGTATAATCTTCTATCTATGTTGTGTCTGTTTTCTGTTGATAATAGTAATTATTAATAAAATTAATTATTATTTTTGTCAGAAAATTAATTGATGCTTCTAATGAATACTTTAGACCATACAAGCATATGCTTGCCTTCGGTGTGAACTCTCACCTCATTCAAATGCACTACCAGTGAAAATGGGCATTTTAATCGCTTACCAAAGAGATGAGAGTTCACACCATAGGCATGATGTATAGTAGCTAGAACATAGACTAAACTTCCTAGACTAGAATGTTGACAAGTAAAGTGCTATGAATGAAAGTAATTGTATATGTATTTGCTTACAATCCCAGGATTATCAATGATTCCCTCGTGTTCTACCACTACATCCAGCTGGATTATCTCAACAGAACCATTTTGAGCAGGCCTTTGGAAGAATCAACAGTTTACCACTGCTTCATGTTAACATAGTCTACTCACCAAAGATAGAGTGGTAAGGTTGTGTTTTGTCCTACCTCGACTACGCCAACACCATCCACACACAAGAGATAGTTGTCTATAGAAGAGAAAGCGTGATTCACCACCCAAAATGACAAGCCTTCATTTAAGTACCATCTTGTCTCACGGCTCCATAATCACATTTGTTTCGCTCAATCTCGCCGTATGCGGCGTAAGAAAACAGTAGCAACGATACGGCAATCCACACAGACATCGAGGACATTTCAGCTGTACTCGAGCTGTACTAGTCACATGAGCTGAGAGAGACTATGAGTTGGGTGTGGCTATAGTAGGTGTGGTCAAAACAATGTAAGCATGCACGTGGCTGTCATGTCTCGACTTCTGATATTTTACGGTCAAAAATTACCTTCACTAGTCCCGTTGTGGCAACAGGTGAGCCCGTTGATTTTCGACACTCAGTGTAACCATTCTATAGGTTGCGCGTGCTTCGTATGCTAGACCAAGTGCAAGAGAAAAACGACTACAAAAGTGGGTATGACACGAATGACCTTCGCATGTTTGGTGATACCATAGATGATACAGTACAAGTATCATCTATGGTGATACCAATAACATGGAATGTTTATTGCAAGTATATATATTATTGTGTATAGACTGGGTATTGGTCCAGATGGTAAACCTCTCCCTATACCCAATGTAAAGAAGGTGTATCCTCGTATGTATCCAGTCCTAGTGGTGAACCAAGATGGCTCCTCTTATCACATCAGACACACCACACCTCATCAGATCATTACACTACCACTAGACCCTGCTACACTCACTGAAGAACAAAGAAAGGTCTGTAGCATTCTAGCTAGTGTGGGCAATGCATGACGTTACCTAACTAGTGTCAAGATGTCTACATGATTATTACATCTGTAACTAGGATCAAGATAATTATTAATCGTCCTAAACGTTGCCTAGTAGCTTGATTGTGCCTGAAAAGAATTTAGCTTTCTCTGCACTTGCTAATTGTTACATGATTGTACATATTACACTGTTTCCATGTGCAACCATAATGTTTGTAGTAAATCAAGAGAAGAGAGTATCCGACTCCAATATATCCATCAGGGACACTCTCGGGAAAGTAATGTGACAAGCAGATAGATGACGTTTATCCGTATCAATTATTCATGGCGTAACATCATTACTTGGTATGATCGCTTCAATTTTCATTGACAACAAGTTCACCAGAAGAAGAGGTGGCGTCCCACACAAGAATTAAGCCACCCACCATATTCTTTTCTCCAGCATTTTATTTAAGACAGAAATAAAACTGTCTGGTGAAAGAGTGGCTGCTTGGTTTGCCTGTGGAGCGGAGTCGCTTGCTGCTTCTGCTGTTCACTTCATGGTGTAGGCAGTACAATGGCTGTGACAACAAGCTACATAGGCAAGATTTTCACTGCCAAATAATTATTCGTCAGATTACGCCGATTTGCTCACGTGCTGGTCACATTACTTTCCCGAGAGCGTCCCTGATGGGTTGGATAATCTCTCTTCTATTATTTACTATTGGTACAATGTATATTGACGTTGCAGATGTAGACAAATATCAAATTGTGATGTTGCATATGTAGACAAGGGTAATCATAAACCTGCTGCTAGTATTATGTAAACCCACTTCTCATAGGAATTGAATGCTAAGCCTTTACAAGCTGGACCATTCTTTATTCATTATTCACTAGTTTATGTAAAATGGGCATGAGTGTCGAGCAAAGTGAGGATAGTAATAGTGAACTCGCATGAAGTCATGCGTATTCTAAGATGTACGCTTAGAAATGCAATGAAGACCTATTATGACGGCTGGGCACACCACACACGTTGCTGAACAATTCCTGTCAATTTGTACTAAAGTAATAACATTTGTTGTAAACACATTGTACTACTAGTAAATGCTGTTTAATTATTTTCTTGTATTAACCTTTTGTCTTATCAGGAAAGAGAGAGACTAAAACAGAAACGAAAGATGTCGAACAGACCCATGACTGAAGAATTTGATGAGGATGAAGAGAATTGGGGACACAGCCAATACCAAGACCTGTTGAGAAAATAATTTTGCTGGCAACATAATTAATTTTTTGTAGTCACAATAACACTTGTTGTCAGATTGTGTTCACAAGTCAATAATATGATTATAAACAGTGATATCGAGAAAAGGGCAAGAATTTGTGAGATAGAGAGAGACGGAGATGATTTGACTAGTCCCAGTTTATTTTAAACTTAGTCACTCTTGGACTGCTTGCTAGAATGTTTCTTTGTAGCTGCAGAGGAGATTACAAAACAATGATGTACGTTTGTGTTTGCTGAAAACATGTCCAGCCTGACAAGACAGAGGTTGATGGAATATAGTTTATTATGATGTAGTTATGCCCACTGATGGATAGTGCCGACAGATAAATTTGTAAGAGTATAAAGATCTATTGTCTGTTTGAAAAATTCATCCATACATCCTATCCATCATGGCACGCTTTCGTATCATACGTGGAATCTATTAATTTACTGCAACTAGCGCTAGATGGATTAGAACGCAGAACAGTTGGATGTCATTAGTAGCCGCAGATAATTGTGATTCTTCATGGAGGTGTATAAAAGGAGGCTTATAGCTATGTCACACACCAACTAGCTATATGTGGCTAGAATAATAATACTGTACCTTTTCAAAAACAGGTTTAGCAGGTGGATTATCTGCCATTTCTTGATCAGAATATTCTGTGTTGACATAATAGCCGACTCTAACAAACTCTTGAGTCTTGTATGAGCAGGTGAGTAGTACCACTGTTACACCGAGTAAATCCCCACATGGTATCTTAGCCGGGTCAGGACTGTCTGCCTGCATGTGTAATATCACTATAAGGATTGAGGCTACTAGCTTGCATCTTAGGTTGCCAGGGCAACAATGCTGCATTATAAATGCCTCATCATTCTTATTCTCTATCAAGCAATTTTGTAGACTTGGCATTGTGTTTTCATTATTAGTTACTGTGCATGATCAGCTTGTTTGCGAACGAACTTGAAAAACAAATCTGTGTTGTCCAGCTGGTACAGGGCCAACTAGTACACTGTCTAGTGTCTGGTCCAATGCCTCACTTGATGCAGATCCAACATATATAATTTTCCATTCCAAGTCTATTATAAGAAACACAGAGCATACATATCACATGCATCAGGTGACCTGCTTTATGAGATATTTTACCATTTGGAAGGTCTTCACTGCACTCGAAAGTAATTTCAAATTGGAAAGGGTTGAGGAAGGCGGTTGGGTTGTCCAGCACTGCCACGTTCAGCAACTGAACTTTTGCCATCTTCAACACAAAGTCAGCTCTCGAGGCGCGAGGCGTGGCAAACCATCCCGCGTACTGTTTGATTTTTTTGTAAGGCGCGGCATACTGTTATTAGACTATTTGCGGTCAGTTGTGTTTGCTGCCAAGCAATAATATTATTGGCAAATGCAAGCTAATCCTGCTAATGGATAGTGCAGGCTGTGGATCACGCAGTTGTTGTAAATGAACTTTTGTGGTTGGCTATTATTGCTTGTTGCAGAACATTCACACTTACAGGTACAGTAGGAAGATGTCATCACGAGGATTTCTAACTTCGTTATATAACGAGCAAACCTGCAAAGCTCAGTAGAAATCTATGCACGATCTTGGCAGACATGCAGCATTTTAAATCATCTAGAACGCTGCTCTTGTTGGCCGTGCTTTGTGCAGCAGCATGTGCAACAGTTCCTCAACTGCCTGCAAGTATGTTATTAGTAACTACTTGCACAATTTTCTTTATTTTCTTTTATAGGAGTGCCGCAAGTGTTCAGTGCTTCTATGAATCTGATGGTTCCTAATGTAACACTGATATCAGCCAACAGTATTGGTAATACATCTGAGACTGCTCTATGGTGCCAGAGTCCGCTGAAAGAGGACAATATTGGAACTTGGATTCTTCCTCAAAATGTAACTCCTTCAACTGCACCTAATTCTTCATTATACACTGTCAGTGAGCGTGGTCAAATAGGACTGTTTCGCAATGGCAACATAAGTCAGTTCCAGGGAGTGTACCGCTGTATTACACCAGATGACAGCAATTTTACTACAAATCACACATTGCTGGTGTGGATCTACACAGAATCATTGTTTCAGGATACCAAAGGTATTTGCATTTAGTGCATTCATGTGCAATATCGTATACTTTATATACTATAGATACACTGCCTACTGAGGGATCTGTTACAATAGAATACTCGTCTCCGATATATGCTGTGCCTCTTCGATATGACATTGCATTTGATGTGTATTCTGGTCCACCTTCAAACAGTGACTGTATAGTGATGTCCAACGGAACAGCTGCAATTAATTTGATTGAGCAAGTTGACGTTTTTACTCATGAGTATCGTGATGCCAACCAACCTGATGTTACATCAATTGGAATAGGTAGATCAATTAGAAAAGTGGAAACATACACTTGCACAACTAGCAGCCGTTACCTTGAGAATGGAGCTCTAGGACGATCACCAGATCTTACTCTTAGTACTCAAACCACTAGTACGTAAATTTCAGTAACATTACTATCATCATAATTTCTTTAGTTACAGAGCCTCCTGAAAATCTTACTGCTACCAGAACAAGTGATACTACAGCGACTGTTAACTGGTCTTCTCCTGAATCTAATCTTAACTACAGTGTTTTTCAAAACTCTAGTGATGGTAGTCCAATATTACAACTAAAATATGATGCTGCTACAACTATACAACTGACTGGCCTTAATCCACAGATAGTGTATGAGATTATTGTTGTAGCAACAAATCCTGGCCAAAAATCTGCTTTACCAAGCTATCCACGATCAACAAATGTTTCAATGCAAGGTAAATTGCAAAATGTATTCCAATGCTATGAAAGAAACTCAGTAATTGCTAGTCGTAACACCTTTTGTTAGCCAGCACACACATTGTACTGGTATAATCAAGTGTGTCAACGCACAAGCATAACTGTTTATTGCTGTACAGATTTGCAGTCAGCTCAGGACACCATCCCAGAATTTGGACTTGTTTTTGGTAATGACACAAAATTGCCAAACAGAACTATGATACCAGTAAATGATATTGGTAGAACTACTATGACTGCTTTGTGGTGTCAAAGTCCAACCAATGACAGAGACATTGGTACCTGGTTGCTACCCAATGGCACCACCCTAGCAACTACTCAAACTGCTCCACTATACATAGCGCATGAAATAGGACGAGTAGGACTGTTTGTGGATGAGAATCAAAATTTTACATCATTCCAGGGAGTGTTTCGCTGCATAATACCAGATGAGAACAATATCAATCAAACATTGATGGTATGGATTTATAATGATTATATTTTCAATCGTGAAGGTACGTACACAATACATTACTGGTACAAAGGTAATTATTATTGTTTATTTTTGTCAGAGGGATCCACAGTTGACCCAATCATGACGGTCTCAATACTCTCACCCTCTTACTCAATTCCTCTACAATATGCTCTGCTTTTCAATGTCTTGTATGGACCTCCCTCTATTGTCACATGCATAGTACAAGGTGACAACAGGAATGGTTCCATATCTGATGATCAAATTGAAGTTCATGTATCACGATATCAATACACTGATAAAGTAGTTGATGTGTCAACAGTGATAGTGAGAATGACTGGTAGAATAGATGGTCAGGTGAACTGCAGAGTTGACCGATTCAAAATGTCGGGAGGAGTTCAACGCGTTGATTTCAATACAACCTATGCAAATATTAATGGTAAAAGTAATAGTGCTATTTTCTATGTTTTTTTTTCAAAACAGTTACTGAAAGTCCGGATCCATCAATGATCAATGCTACCAGGAAAGACACACCTCTGAACAACATCTATTGGGGACTACCTTCATCTGGACTAGCTAACCTGCTTTATGATGTGTTCGTGCGAGTCAATGGCAGTGATCTAATTGAAAGACAAAACCATAGTCGTGAACAACCTCAAATTGAGCTACCACAACTCGACCTCGATCTAACATACGATATCATTATAGTAGCTAACAATGAGAACAGTCCTACTACACTACCAAGCTATCCTCTCAACATTACATTACCACCATGTAAGTACAAGGCATAACAGGAACTTATAGTGCATTACTTACATAACTACAATTTCTGTGTTGTGTATTTGGCACTTAACATGTGTTGTTACTTCGGTTCTGTGCAGATATTCCTGCTGAGCTCACACTTCACACTAATACTACATTAGAGGCTGGATCAACATTCAATGCTACCTGTATGGTTATGAGAGGAATCCTCAATTTTACTGTCATTGAATGGATTTACACGGAGAATAATATTCTTGTTATTAATCAAAGTTTCTACACTAGAACATCACCAGTGCTCAGTCTTGATCTGACACTCAGTCCGTTGAACACATCTAACGCTGGTACATACAATTGCACTACACGTGTTGAAGACAATCAAGTTGAGTTAATTGGAATTGAAATCGTAAATGTCACAGTTAAAGGTAGGTACTGCACAACTAAAATGACAAATGTTTATGTAACTGTTTAGTTCCACCTTTTGTGGTGTCCACAACGACTTCTTCTTATTCTGATGAATCAAATGCAACACTGTATTGTAACACTAGACTACATCCTGCAGCAGACGATGGATTCAATGTGTCTGTTATCTGGATGAGATCTGGAATGGTTGTATCTAATAATACTCTGGCAGAACCTACTAATGGCACTTTCTGGAGTTCATTCAATATAGACAGAGTAAACACTACCACTGCAGGAGAGTACAACTGTAGTTTTACAGTGAGCGGACCATTTTTAGTTGGAGCTACAGCTAGCAACGTCATTAATATCATTGTTACAGGTATGTATCATTTAGGGGTATGGTTTTATTACTTGTACACATCTGTTCATATGTAGGGTCCAATATTCCTCCAACACTACCTCAAACAGGTTAGTTATGCTAGTCTTTTTAAACAAACGGTGAAATATTTTTGCAGATGTTAGACTGTATCTTGATGGATCAGTGCTGCCTAACAGAACTATGCTATCAACTGAACATATTGGCAGAACCTTGGCTACTGCACTGTGGTGTCAAAGTTCACAAGATAAAAGCAATGTCGGAACCTGGTTTCTACCTAATGGAACTGTCATACCAACCACACCCACTAGTCAATTGTACACTAAACAAGAACAAGGTCAAGTAGGATTGCTTCGTACCAGCGACAGTGATTCATTTCAAGGAGTGTATCGTTGTATTATACTAAATGAAGACAATACTAATCAATCACTACTGGTCTGGATCTATAGACGTGATGCGTTTGATAGAGAAGGTTTGTCTTTAGTCTAGAAACATTTGAGATACTAATCGAAATGTCTGTTCTTCTCAGAGGGACCGTTCACTGATCAAGTCATGCAAGTCTCCGTGATTTCACCGTCATACTCAATTCCACTGCAGTATAATTTGTTTTTCAATATCTCATCTGGACCTCCTTCAAATGTCACATGCACAATTTTGAGAAACAACACAACTAGAGTCATACCAGATGATCAGATTGTAGTGGAAACTTTTGATTATGAATTTATGGGACAAGAGTTCGATTTATCTATAGTGACGGTAAAAATGTCAGGAAGGATTACTGGAGAAGTTGTGTGCACTGTCTCCATCATTCTACTAGACAAAGGCAACCTGGAAACACGTACAAACACAAGCTCTGTGAATTTAAATGGTAACTTAAGTTGTTACCACCTCTGCTTAATTTCAGTTTGTTACATAGTCACAGAAACTCCAGTTGAAACCAATGCAACAAGAACAGATAAACCAATGGATAACATAATATACTGGTCACTTCCCACACTAGGACCAGCTAATCTGATCTATGAGGTCTTTTACAACTCTTCAGAAAACAGTAGTCTCATAATGGCAGGACGAAATGAGACACCAAGCATCAATCTTCCTAATCTCGATCTTCAAATAGAGTATGGAATTCTTGTCATTGGAATAAATGAGTTTAGCCCCTCTACCCTACCAAGTTACCCAATAAATATACCATTGCCTGATCGTAAGTACCTTCTTATTGTAAGAAATAAATGTACATGTACTTAATTGTAAAATATATGAGATAATGTGTATTGACTTATAATTGTCTCAATTCAGATATTCCAGCTAATCTCACTGTTCACACTAATAATACACTAGAGGCTGGATCAATATTTGCAGCTACTTGTTTGGTAGTGGGAGGAACTCTTGACTTCACTGAAATTAAGTGGTTAAACAATGAAAAAGTTGTCATTAGTGATGAAATTTTCTACACTGAATCATCATTAATACACAGCCGTAA
This sequence comes from Haliclona indistincta, assembly GCA_964017065.1. NCBI lineage: Eukaryota > Metazoa > Porifera > Demospongiae > Haplosclerida > Chalinidae > Haliclona > Haliclona indistincta. Next base: position 5,735,379 of record OZ024790.1, on the reverse strand, counting down.
TCTCACACTCAGTCCATTGAACACATCTAATGCTGGCACGTACACTTGTGAAACCCGTGTTGAGGATAATAAAACACTGTTGATAGGAACCAAAGAAGTAAATATCACTGTTACAGGTCAGTAAACTGTACAATTTATTGATGTGAGTGCACTTGTCTTTGCAGTTCCTCAATTCACTGTCTTTATATCTACTTCATCGTCTCCTCCTTATTCTGAGGGCTCTAATGTAATACTGAACTGCTCTACCGAGCTCCCTCCTGCAGTAGATGCTGGAGTCAATGTGTCTGTGATCTGGATACGATCTGGTGTGACTTTAGCAACTGATGATACACCACAATTGGTCAAGGAAAGATATTCAAGTTCATACAACATTCAGAAGTTGAATTCAAGTACATCAGGAGAATACAACTGTAGTTTTGTAGCGAGTGGAACTACTCCATTTATACGGGGAAGTACAGCTAGTAATACTACCAATATTACACTGGATATCAAAAGTATAACACCAAGTTCTACAAGTGCACAAGATTCTACTACGATGCCGATATCTGTGACGACTCCATTTATTACTCAAACCACATCTGATTTGGATGCTTCTATACTGAATAATACATTCTTTGCTTCATCGTCTCGTTCTATAGCTTCATCCAAGTCTGATTTGGATGCTTCATCTACTATACTGAGTAGTACATTCTTTGCTTCATCGTCTCGTTCTATAGCTCCATCCAAGTCTGATTTGGATGCTTCATCTACTGTAACTTCGATGGACACCATGAGTTTTACCTCATTTTACTCTCCTCTAATTCAGTCTACATCTGACATGTATACACCAATATCTGTATCCTTGGAAACAACAACTATGAGCACTACATCATCTGTTTCATCATCATCTCCGATTGATGGCCCGACTCTATCGCCATCAATGTCATCTAATAATTTTACTATGCCCATTGCTGGAGGTTTATCAATATCAGACCCTGGACCTATTGCTGGAGTGGTAATAGGTGTCATTGCTGCTTTAGCTATTCTTGCTGCAATATCATTGCTATTACTGCTATTACTGGTCGCTGCATTAAGGAGAAGAAAAAAGAAACGGTTTGTATTGCAGTAATAATAGTACCAATAATGAGTACAAATTTTATAGTGATGATGAGGCGGAAAAAGAGAAAATGCAGAAAGAAAAGATTCCCTCGTGAGTTACAGCAAAAAAAACTGCTAAAAAAATGTGTTATCTTGTATCCATTTAGTATTACTTACAACAATGGTGCCGGTGAACCAGAAAACTCTTCGTAAGTTAAATTCATGACTTTCAATTCAGTTCAATTTTTTGAAACCCACGAGGCAAAATTGATACGAGGTGGTTGTATGTAAAAGAATAATAAATCATTATTGCAAGAAATGCCCTGCAATAATGCATGTACAGTAAATGCATGTATGATTAATGAACTGACTGTCAATTTTACTCAAATTTTTTTATAGGCTCATTACTCCAGGAAGAAGAAGGTTAGTCGGTAACTATGCTCTATAATTTTATCATCATAAAATTATATAGGAGCAGTGTGCCTATGGATGTTATTTCAGCTGGAGGACATCGACCGTGAGTACTTTATAGACTACATTCAAGCTACACTGTTTATCTTTATTCTACAGAAGCGATACACCTACCATATACAGTCTCAAATATAGTGAATCACCTGATACTGCTTTATTGTAACTGGACTTTCCTAACAACACACACATTACAATGCTGAAATTATTTTTAACGATGGTAGTGTACATGTACATGTAGTTGCATTTTTATTGTTATTATTATGGTGCAATAATTATTAGCCAATAAAGTAATAGAGAGGCGTGTCGACTCGGCCCATATTAGACGAAACGAAACAGGAAAAGAGCTGGAAACGTGGCTGGATTGCTTTGTAGAGCTATGGCAGCTGTGAAACCTCTCGTTGTCTTCGTTCTCGGCGGACCAGGGGCAGGGAAAGGAACACAGTGTGCCAAGATTGTCGAAGTAAGTCACTCTCTCCCCCTCCGGTCCCTAGCTCTCTTCAGATCGAGACTACATCGAGGCTACATGCATGTAGTCTCTTATGTTATATGTTGTCTCTAGAAGAAATAGACTCCGAGGCTGTTGCATGGGTATCTCTGGTGTCCATGCACGATTGACAAAAGCTCATGGTCAAAAATTGATCATGATCAGTCTCATTTTGACCAGTCTCAATTTTGACCATTTGTGCACCCAGTCATGGCCTTGTCACATGATGCACCTAAACATTTGACCCCCAACTGTTAAAGAATTTTGAAAACTTTACAGGAATTTGGTTATGTTCACTTGTCAGCTGGTGATCTGTTACGAGCTGAGAGGAACAGTGGATCATCCGATGGGGACCTGATTGAGAGTTATATCAAGGAGGGAAAGATTGTGCCTGTGGAAATAACAATCAACCTACTACAGAAGGTGACGTATCATTCACTAGTGTATCTGGATATTTGTATGTCTTCTTCTTATACATTCCTGTGTCAGCATGAAGAACCTTGACAGCACTGCAAACTGGCTTCTAATCAATAGTGTATGAACAGCAAGGGTTTTACATTCCAAAGCTCCTTATAAAGCTGTCACTCATTGAATCATGAATGCTTTATCTACATTGCCTATTGCTACATCAAAGGCACTGCCCGGACTCTATTCTCAGTATTTTAACGAGTGTAATATTGAATGGACAATAACTTCATGCAGCACATACACTGCCAACACGAGTCACTTTAGCGCCGTGGTCTCATGGCCATGCATGGTCTCATGCCATAAATCGTGTAAAACACTCCCCCCAACATTGAGTACGAACATTAAAGCAGGATTAGTGACAGTCTAGTATTCTATTTTCCATAAAGCTGCATGCTAGTGGTATCACTTGTTTTTTGTATTATGAACGCTTGTATCTACATGCTTATATGATTACCGCTGCTAAAATGCACAAATTTATAGCTGCCTCAGAACTACTACTATTGTCAGTTGTTTGCATGGTCTCCAACCTTGTCTGTTGCAAAAATTAGTGATGGCACTCATAAAAGATGATTTCTTTGGCGTGCGTGGTTATCGTGAGCATGACTTTTTATGTATAATCACGCTCACGATAACCACAAACAAACTACCCATTTTTGAAGTGAAATGAAATCAGAGCTCAGTGTTTGTTGTGTGTGTTAAGGTAGCGGTGCGCCAATTTAATGAGATTCATAACTTTACAAGTAGCTTTATTTTCTAGCAATGCTATTTTGTACAGGCGTGCTCCAGTATGCATTGTGTTTGTCTATCGATATACATCGATTATAGTAAGTTTCAGTCACGAAGTGTTAGCTAACGTGGAGCAGCGAGCTCGCCCAGTATAGACCGGTCTGTGGCTGCTATCTCAATTTTGGCTTGCTTGCTCCGGAAGGAACTCTGTTTACAGCTAACAAATTCCAGGGCGCACAGACGTACAGAGCGATTTTTCGATACTCCTTTGCTAACGCGGCAAAACAGCAAACCTAGACCAGAAAAAATTCCTTAACAAAAAATCTAGATCGTATTACGGAAATTCGCTCTGTACGTCTGAGCGCAAGGTGGCGCTGCATGCTGCTGCGCTTGAAGCGCGTCGATCTATTGCTCGACAGTGGAGATAGCAGCCACAGACGCTTCATGTATTATTTCCCCCATACTGTTATGTAAATCGCTGTAGTTATAAAGTCTAGTTATTAATAAAACACACGTTGCGTGGGTGTTGAATATTAACTAAGTGCACCGCCACCTTAAGTGTATAATTTCAGTAACCAATTTTTATTGTTAAAGGAGGAAAAAATTTTATCTACATGTACTATAGAAACATCTTTATACAGTAACTATAGAAACATCTTTATAACTGTTACATGTATAAAGATGTTTAAACACACTCATGCACTCATCATGCACTCATCATCTTTGTACAGTAACTATAGAAACATCTTTATAACTGTTACATGTATAAAGATGTTTAAACACACTCATGCACTCATCATGACACATGATGATTCACAAGTTATGTTTCTTTCAGGCTATGGAAAACAGTGCAACAAAGAAGTTTCTAATCGATGGATTTCCTCGCAATGAGGACAATCTCAAAGGTTGGGAGAGACAAATGGAAGACAAGAGCTTGCTCAAGTTTGTTCTCTACTTTAATTGTCCTGAACAGGTAAAACTCTTACAGCAAGTTCAGCATTAATGTTTTTGTGATTTAGGTCTGTTTAGACCGGGCGTTAAAGAGGGGAGAAACTAGTGGAAGAACTGATGACAATATTGAATCATTTCGTAAACGGTGAATTTTTTGTTGTCCGAATGTTGCAGATGACTAAGTGATGATGTCTATTGTGTTACGATACATGTTCAAACCCTCTGTGGGGAATGTTATAATAATTATGAGTTTGTTTTTCACAGCTACCACACCTACACGTCTCAGACAGTTGGGATCCTTGAATACTACAAGAAGAAGGATTTGGTACGAGAGATCTCATCAATACCTCCTCCGGACCAGGTCAGACTACACAGGGTTTTGCAGGTCACTTGTCATAGGAAAAACACAAATTGACGAGGCCCTGCCCACTTATCCAGCCCCACAGAAAGTTGCCAAAAAGAAACGCTTGTAGTATTATGCACGCTGATTTTGCTGGGTGAAGCTTGACCTTTACGGGGCAAAGCACAGACCATACTTGGTGATTTGAAAACAATAACGGCAAGGTGCTCAATAATACAAGCGTTTCTTTTAGCGACTTTCTGTGGTGCTGGGTAAGTGGGCATGGCCTTGTCGAATTGTTGTTTTCACCGTGACAAGTGACCTGCAAAACCCTGTGGTAATAGCTAGAGGATAACCTGAGGGACGACGACAAGTTCTTGAAGTGAAGCTAAGTTGTGTTGTGGCTGAAAGTTGTTTGTGTGGTGTGGATTCAACTTTTCAGAAAGAACTTTTCTACATAATTACACTGCGTTATTGGCGCAATGCAGCATAAGCCATTGTCACATTGCAAACCAGTGATGTGCTTCAACGGACTAGCTTCAGGGAATTTTACAGGGAAATTCGCTTCTCTTGGTGTTATGTTTTACAAGTACATGAGAGGGCAGAGTCATAGAGACACACTGCAGTCTGTTAATGTGCCTGTTTGTGTAGCGCTGGTTCTTTTTCAAAATGAATTGCTGTATGTATAGTACTAGTAGACTAGCGGTGTCAAGGTGACCTTTGGTGTCTACTTCTGACAAAACTGTTCACAAGCATGCCGTCTCATGTAGGTGTTTGATGAAGTCAAGAAACTGTTTCTGAATGAGTGAATTCACCTCCGCTGATCATAGGACTAGTATCTTCATCATTATAACATAGTTGATAAATGTAGTAAGAGATTGTTCACAAATAATAATAATACAGTCAATTAACAATAAATTTTATTAACAAAAGTTGGTGATTGCCATAAGGATGTCGGTGTCAATTACGGTGACTGTTCACAACCATCTATGTACACATACGGCAAAACAGTTACCATTTCTTCATGAGTACCAGGTATATATTCAGTCCAATCGTACCAAACACCGTTAGCCCCTAAACAACCATCTACACCAAGGCTACAGCCCATAGGAACACCTACTATTGTCTGTTTTAATCGTCCTGGCGGAGCCCCTATGCTGGGAGCACATGAAAGTGATAGGTCTACTGGAGAGGGTGAGGTAGGTGTTGGGAATTTGGGCAGTGCCTTGTCATTTATAGCCATTGGGTGTAACCGATTATTAGAAGGTAACGAATCATAGTATTTTCTACTGATACTGACTAATAGTGGTTGAGGTAAGTCAGGAGAAACAGGTCGAGCAACATTCAATATGATGAGATGGCGAGGAATAGAAACAATGAAAGTATTCTCAACTACTTGCTCAGCTTCAAGCTCTCTCTCATCACTCTTCTGATGTGATGCAGGAAATCGAACCAATAAGGGTTGTGAATTTGCTATCAATGTCGGGAGAGGGGGTCCCAGTCCATTCCTGTCTACATTAGTGTGTGGTGATAACTGTCTCTTATTTGCATCAGTGGGTTCAACTGGTGTGATATCTTCAATCAGCAAGCTAGGAAGTGGAGAAGAAGTTCTAGGCGGTGGAAGAATGGGTTGACTAAAACTAGCTGAAGTAAAATGGGGTGCAGACGTAGAAGAAAAAAGAGTTTTGCTGTTACCAATACTAGTACTATCTGTAGCAGTGGTGGTGGGAGGAAGAGGAGTGATTAGGTTAGGCTGAGGTGACTCAGACTTCTTTATGGCAGAAAAGAGGGAGCGTATTTTGAGCCGGTTAGAGACAGCATCTGATTTTGACCCTCCAGTAGATCCAACACCATCAGCAATAGGCGTAGAATGAAGTGAGGCAGTTGATAGTATGCTAGTGGATGGTGAAGCAGATGAGACACTAGCTGATGAAACAGAAGGCAATATCGAATTTGCAGGTGACACAGGGCGCTGAACTGATGTGGGAGTGTCTCGAATCTTTTGTTGGAGTCCATTTTGTGTGGTAGCACTGTTGGCAAGCTTCTGCCATTGTTTGAGCAATTGCTTGATTCGACGAGCAAGGCCTTTATCTTTAGTCTGTTTCCTGATCCAGTTCACATACTTGCCAAGCCTGCTAACCTGGGAAACAAACACCATATGTGACAGAGCTCAAAATTGCTATAAATGTCATTAGACGTACGTGCAACTCTTCAGCAGTGACTGTAGTCTGCTCTAGCACTCCTATGACCTCCAGTACAACTGGCATGTTGAGAACCTGGACAAAAGAAGGCGATACAAAATGGCGGACGACAGAGAGTGAATAGGAGCATGCGCAACGCGTTTCTACACCAAAAGCACCCAACAATAGGTTTCCTGATCATTCCAGCGATTCTTACATTTCCTTCGCTGTCGATTGCATCTGTCAGTTTGTTTTTAAGGTCCAGAACTGTGCCAGGCATCGCATTTTATCTGCAAGACAGACAAACGGTGCCACGGTGTGTCAGCGGCTCGCCACATTATCTCGGCGCCTCTCGATCGGAAAAATAAAACGGGGCGATTCTGCATTAGTATACGTAATGTTTAAATCACGTGCACGTGCCCAACACCATGGACACACCCACGTCACATGGACACAACACGCCCATCTTTCCAGGTCACGGGGCTAGGGACTTGCAGTGTCAGTGTCACTGTCATCGTTTCAACTTTGCTATCTCACTGCAAATAGGTTTTTAATCTGCCGTGAAGTTAGTACGTGTTGTATTGCAGCTAGGGAATTTCTGGTAAATGTTTTGGTAACTATTTTGATCAAAAATTACCTATGTTTTTCCCTTCTCTGTGTGAATGGTTACTGTGTGGTGATGCAATAGAAATCAGATCTTTAAAAATGTCTCACTTTTTGCGACAAGAAGAAAGAGAATTGAGGAGGGAGGCTAAGCATGTAAGCATTCAACATTTTTATGCATGACGTAAAATACCCACTTTAGCTGTCAAAGCAGTAACATAACACATGTATTTCTCAGATACTATACTACTGGGGATTTGGTACACAGTTATAAGACACTGGGGTCCTTACGGTAACTGACAGCAACGCAGTGAGCCAGTTTACCAAGGTTTTGCAAGGCTATCTTGACGATCATTTACAATATGCCTAAAGGGCCCGTTATTTTGAGACCTTTTCAATAGATTGCAGACACAGTATTGAGCACACCATGACCTTCACGAGTAACAGAGTAAAATTATCAATAATTACTATTGTTATCACTGTAGGAAGCACGTCATGGTCACTATGGGGCTGCTGCTCAGCTTACCTATGAAGCTACCGTAGTTCACAATGAACGTGATCACCTCATTGGTCATGGTCACCATCACCACGGGCACCATCACCATGGGCACCAACACCACCATGCTCCACCTCCAATCCACCACCATCATGGGCACCATCACCATGATCATGGGCACCATCACCATGATCATGGGCACCGTCACCATGGTCACCATCATCATGACCAGGAGTGCTGTACGATCCTGTGATGCAGACAGTGATCGAACTATCCTCCCAGTTCACCATGATTGTGTGTAGTACTGATTGTGTGATTTTGTTGTTGGCACATAAAGTGCGTTACTAACAAGACAGTAGACTGTAGCTATTCCGAAACTAGTTCTTTTTTAACAGTACGTGTAATGGAAGACGATTTGAAGGTACAGCATGGTCCAATGTTTACTACACATTATAATGAACACAAGATCATACCTTGGACACTTCCACACATAGCTTGGTAAACAGGCATTCAAACTAACATCAAAGTGCTTCTTAATTACTACATCCACCATTCATAATAATTCCTGTGAGATATACTAACAGAGAGGATGCATCAAGCTGTGTACAGCTCCCTTTCCATTAAGTATTATTCAGAGCCAGTTCAACGACTATCAGGAACTGAATTGTTGCAAAACTGAAATAAATTTGCAATAAGATTTATAGCAGGGAAAATTAGAGTGGGTTTTCACTCCCAAAATGCACACGTGTGGTGCATTGTGCTCTACTTATCACTTACATGTGTATCAGTTGACAGGAAATACTCAGGTCACTTATCAAAAACAGCAGTTGTCACGGAAACAGGACAATCTCAGTTGTGTCAGTTGGCATGTTAGTGTATTCAGTAGACCACAGAGGATGTGGGAAAGGAAATACCAATGGTTAAATACTATTACACTGTGACCTCAGGATATACTTGACAGGTTTCATACAGCTGTATACTGCTGCTCTTATTTCCATTTTTAGTAAAGTCTTATTTATGATCTTCACTGTTTGTATCATTATGGTAATTCAACTCAACAATAAGGTATAAACTTTGTTAATCAGATTTTCAGTAATGATAATGAGAATTTACAAGTCGATTTTCAAGAAAAAAAAATAACGTTCTACATCACAAATGATAGTATAGAAACATGTGTATCAGCTATAGGAGAGTTTGAAATGGCGATAGCGAATGAGAAGGACAAAAATGGTATTATACACCAGACGATGAAGCAAAGTTTGGTGGCACTGACACTTTGCATCCAGTTTTCATATGCTGCACAAGAGCAGACTTAAGGTTCGCAATTTGTTCCTTGAGACCATTTACTTCATCGTTCAAGTCTTTGTTATGATCTTTCAGTTGCTTGACTTTAGAAGTGAGATCTGATTCACGCTGAAGTCGTCGAAGGCGGCACTTTGATGCAGCGATCCTGTTTCGTGCCTTCTTTCGCTCAGTTTTCATCTGCTCTTGTGTCTTCATGTCCGGGATAGGGGCGATTTCATGAAGCATAGAGCCTTTCTGGTGGTTCATCACTCCACCGTGGTAAACAGACGAGTTTCCAGCGTGGTTCCCCGCGATGACAGTGTAACCAGTTGAGGGCATCATGGCTGCTGCTTCATGTCGATAGGCTGGCATCCCGTAGCCCGAACTGGTGTAATAGTCACTACTGGAGTCCACAGAATACGATGCTGTGGGTTCAGGAATAGTTTGAGTGGCGAAATTTGGTAGACGATCGACGAATGTAGCAGTCACGTAAGTAGGAGCTGCTGCCTCAAGGCTCGATTCGGTAGAGTAGGTCGATTGGGTTGAAACTTCCTTGGAGCGACCATCGTATGTATCGTGTAGTGCTTCTAGGCGCTCGAGAAACCCAGCAGCGTACATCTCTTGTTCCATGGTGACGGGAGCAGGGTGTCTCATCATGGGGAGACCTGACGGTGTGGGAGTGCCGATCATGCTGCTTGTTGTAGTGATGGATGCCGAGCTAGTCAACATCTTCTGTACCTCTGGAGTTGACAGAGCAAACACAGACACGTCCGGAGTGGTAAGAAGAGCATGACGCTTCTCGTCCTTCAGACTAAGGAACATGTTGTCGCCGCTCACAGCTGGCGCTGGCTTGTCGAATCGGTTATGGTCATCGTACAAGCTGTGGTCCTGCAATGCCATCATTGCTGTTTCTACACGTGAGTACCGCTTTCTGTTCTCGCTTTGAATGAGAGTCGACACGAGGCCAAAGATGACTCACCAGAAAGCTATTCCCTCTTTTTATACTCAATGGAGCCATCGGCATGCGCCTGTGACGTTAATCGCGTTATTTTCATGCAGACTGACGTCACAATCATCTAGAAACCTCAGGAGACTTCGAAACAACAAAGGAGAGCCGCGGGCATGACAACCGCGCATCACGAGTGACGTCAAAGCCATGAATTATCAAGCTATTAGGAGACCAACCGGACGCGTCAAAACTTCTTGTTACAATTTGTGTTCCCACGCGTATCTGTGGGCGTCGCATAGATACTCAGACATTAGAAAGAGTATGTATAATAATTATGTGGTACACAACTACTATACAGTCTAATAAAATAATATAAAAAATACAATCATCCTTTTGCATGAGATAGAAAGCATTGTCCAATGTTTAAACACAGGATTACATCATTTCCCTGTATTTTATCTGATCAGAAACCATTGTCCTATAAACTTGATATTTTAACTCATGGTACCTGTATGAAATCATCAATCATTGGTGAAAATCATAATTGACCTCTAAAACATACTTTTTTAGCTCTGGATCGGATGACGGCTGGACGGCTGAACTCGGTTGAACTCTGCTCATTTGCTTCATCACATCAGTGAGCTGTACAGAATAATAATAATTATTATTGAACTTAATTTCACACAACATAAGACACAAGAAGCCAGAAACTAAACTGACTAAAAACAACTGTTGTTTACAAGACAAGTACAAAGTCTTTGCACTTGTCCAAACATAATATTGTGACCTTGAGGAGCATGTCTTCAAAAAAGGACATGGTGCACTTTTACCATTTCCATAGAAGAGTCACACAGTGGTCGTATTGTAAACAAACAACATTGAAAAGTAGGCATACACTGATATCCGGCTCAGATGATTTAGCTGCTAGAATCGCAGCACCTAGAAGCACTGCCTCACTTTCTTCAGTCAGCAAGACCGGAAGGCCTTTGGTAGAATAGTACACAGTGAGTGAACAACTATAGCATCTTCCTTGCTAACCGGTTACATCAGCATGTGTTTGTAAGTACAACTGGTTACTTCTTAGACCACCACACAGAAGAATGAGTGAAAAATTGTGTCCAGCATCTTGCATGGATTCCATTATATGCCTAGTGCTATACTGAGAAAGGAAGAGGTAACTGGAATTGGATGAAAGAGGCAGGCTAAGGAGATAGTAAGACAAAGGGACAACTAAGATCAAAGGTGGGATTATGGTCTAAGCTAAACATTATTATCATAACATTATACTATGCTATAACTACAACTCATTAACTTAGGAAATGATGTCACTTTCTGTCACAGTGTAGTTGCTATGGTGAATAGCGTGAATACTATAATAGTGTTCTTAGTAAAGGCCAATGATAACAAGGCACAATGATATTGATTGGCTTCTCTCCAGATAGTATGTACAGGTGTTATGTGCCTGCTAAGTGTGGGCTTTTCTAGGAATGTATAGACATGCCTGACTTGTATGCAAATTAGTACATGTAGTAAGTATACATTACTATCAAAATTAATAGTTGTACATGTATCAGTCACAGGAATTTCTGTAATCCAATCATAATATCAGAAACCTATGGCAAAATCAATCATGTCATGAGCTAAAAACGTTCTATGCTAGAGTTGGCTTGAATGCTAGAGCTGGCTTGTACGTTCACAAAGCAAACAGCACACTGACTGCCACCATTTGTTACTAATTGTCACATGAAAATGTGATGTTCTTTATTCCACTGGTAGTTACTGCTGATGCCAGACCCTTCCACTGTAATGCGAAGGGACAGGGCTGCCAGACTAGTACACTACAATGTGACATGCTTCACTTTTTATGTATGCTAGATAAAGAATACGTGATCCACTCTGAGTGCCAAAACAATAACGAAGCTACTTGAACTTGTATGTATGCGATTGTGACTAACTTGTCTTTGTTTGTCTGTCTAAACACATTAGTGCACACAACAATATGTGGGAGCACAGACAGACAGCAAAAACAGGACGGAAATATAACTCAAAATATCAGCAATGAAGTGCCGCGACAGTTTCAAATCAACAATCAATGAAGACTTATGATTAACTAAAATACTACAATAAGTGAGCATTACTAAAACACTTCATAATAGGTATTTTTACACCAAGTAAATACTGTAATCTGCACACATCCATAACATTATCCCGCAATCTGTAACATTTCCGTACTCCGCACACATCAATGGACATTGTACTCACTGCTAGTGCTTGTATTGTTGCAAGATACATGAGACACATGTCTTCGACTGTGTGCGACAGGGATAATCCTGAAATCTAAAAAGAGAGAAGGGAAAAAACAACAAACCTCAAAGGATTGGTACAGTAAAGCAACAACCCAACAAACAATAAACAGTCCATGTCCCAGATCTATACTTGTAAAATAAACAATGACATCACACAACAGGTAGGATGTGGTTAACAATTTTCATGAACTGTGGTATCAGTACTAGGTATGAATATGTTTATAGCAGTCATTATGGGAACCATACTGAGCTCATGTGAGCAAGGTGTGGGTATGAATTCCTATTTGCATACAATGTTAGCTGCCTACAAGCTAACTTGTATTCAAGAGGTGTAGTTACATGAGTGATGGTGCCAGTGTGTATCTAGACATAGTGACGACCAACGAGCACAAGCTATGTTTCCTGTAACAAGGTGCACATGTACAAACTGACTGTAACATACACAAGTACATGCACTCGTGTAGGAGAATAGCTTTGAATTATGAAATACTCAGCTAAAAATGAAGCTATTCCTTGTATGATTACTAACAACAAAAGGTTCAATTTTGTAAGAAATTAATTGAGATACAAATACTTTATGTCTGTACCATTCCTCTCATTAGTGGGTCTGCAAGTGGTGATCGGTTTCCATGGAAGTCTGGAACAATGTGGTGATGTCTAGTCAGCATAGCTGTGTGAGATAGCTGTTGACTGGAGGCCATCGTATTGAGGATATGATTTAACTGATGATAATCTCTGAGAAAATGGGGGAGAGGGGTAGAAAAAAAACAAAGATCCAAAGATGGATGTGGGAGGCAAAGTCATGTCGCCTTAGGTCTGAATCATTCTTGATACAGCTGAATTACAACACACACCAAGCATGATGGTATGCGGCTTAGTACACTAAACTACACTTGATACTACTAATAGCTGCCCTTTGATGCATTAGTGCTATACAAACAGGTTGACATAAGAGCCACACCAGTAAGAGGGCATCACTAGACAGTTTTCATTGGCGTCACAGAATGTCACACTAAGTCACAACTCACAAGATCACTGTGTGTGATATACTGAGCCCATACAAGTCACATCATCGCACATGCATATTGCATGTTGCTGCACAGTTACGAGGCTTCAATATGCATGTTAAACTAAGAAGTTGGCTGGTTTTTTCAGGCACATAAAAACAAAGTTGTTTGTTTTGGAGGTTGCTTAGGACATACACTTTGTAGTCTTGTCTATTCCCACTGAGCAAACAGCCACACACACACACACAAACGTCTCCCATACTGGAATGACACAAGTATAGTGACGGCCAACAAATGACGTTCACAGTCGTCACAGATGTACAAGAACACAATGTCATACATACCTGTACATAACTCAACTAATTGTCAGCAGTAATGATATTCATAACACTTAAAAGATGGGAAAGTATTAATTACCAAAGGTGACGTCAAAGAAACAGGTATAATTTTACACTATGATAATTATACACTTGTCAATGGTACATTAGACATGCACAATCATCCGGCACTACAGATACCATATCGTAGCTGGATACCATATGATCATAATGTGTCATCGCTATGAGCAACAGAATGTGTGAACGATTAACTTGGTAACTCAAGTATAAGATTTGTTGATACTGAATGTAATTGCCAACATCCTCAATAACACTACATAGCTTCTTAGCTGGCGCTTGACATCAAGGATCAAATGTCAGTAAAACAAGCTCAGTGTCACAACTTTATGACAAGAATAATTATTATACACTAATGAAATCATCATAAAGTATTTCAAGTGACATTTTTATGCTTGTGAATTACACATCTCTGTATTTATAGTATTTAAAAGATGGATCAGTCAGCAAATTTTACGTATTAAAAATTAACCATCTCAACACTAGAGTATCACTGTACCAGAATATTCTTTTTAAAAAAACTGGTAGACATTAAGAGAAAAATTTGAATGGAAATTTCAAATTTTTACTGAACTAGAGGGAATACTGGAGATACCTAGCCAGCTTGACATGCATCATACTCTATTGTTTGCAAACTAACAAGCCACAAGTATGATAGTTATATAAACCAGTTATTGTAGTTCTTACAATAACCAATACCACCCACCCACACTTATCAGACCTAGCATGTGGGTAAAATTCCATGTATGGAAATTATTAAGACTGTACAGGAAAATTTTTTTGGAGATTTTATCAACTCTGACCAAAATTAGTCAACTGCCAGAGACTGTATAAGGTTAGAAGAACTAAGAGTGGGCGAAGCACCTCTACATGTACATAGCAATCGATATATAGTACTTTAACCTAAAAAGAAGTAAGTGCAATTCAGCAATCTGATTGGTCAGTCAGAGGTTAATTGACGGCTAGACCTTCTATGATCTGTCGTTTGATTCAGGTAATGGATATCTATTCTACTACCTTGAGCACAGTTATGCACTAGACTCAGTGTCTGTGAAAATTATATTGCCTTAATAGGTGCCCTCAAGCTACATGACCTGGACATCTACACGTCGGTTTCAGTGTTGTCTAACCTATATAGGAAACAAACTGACCATAGGAAAGACAGTAAATAGTGAATGAGTTCAATAAATCTTGAACTGAACTACTACTTCATTGGTAAGCTATAGGCACTTGAAATGTTGATGCAACAAACAACAAAATAAATGTATACATTACGGCACAACAACACTCTTTGAGGTTAGGGACTAGCATTCAACAACATTGCAACACAATGACAAGTATTTTCAGTGACTAACATCACAAAACCACATCCAATTATAGTATGGGCACTTTGGAACCAGGCTTTTTCCCAAAGAGAGCTTGGTTCTCATCGGGTTTTAACAAAATAAAGTCTGCGCAAACAGTACCAGTGGAGGGTGTGCTAATCTCATCAGACCAAGCCATACGAATTGCAATACGTAACAAGAACCCATAAAATATCATATGGCACAAGGTAATAATTGGTTTATTTCATAAAAAATATGTAAAGTTCATGCCACAACTTCCATAAACATACACACTCAAATCTTCAGGACAGGTTAGTCCCTCATCATGCCATGGCATGTGATGTGAACTATGTTGGCGTGGTGTGATCCCAGACTAACATAAACAACTTAATGATTGTGAAATTAGCATCATGAGATAACCTTACTACAACACAGACAACAGACCTAGCAATTAGTCCATATTATCGTACATGAAGTTGTTTACGTATAGCCTATCGATAACACAGTCTTCTACAGTGTCACAAAGAACCTCTTTCATGGATTATAATTCATGTGACAACTATGGTTTGTTCATCTATGCATCACAATAAGGCACAATCACATTATCACACTACACCTGTTACACTGCTTTAACTATTACCATCACAAATGCTAACCTAGTACTCGGCCTTGAGAGGAACAGCATCACAGACGAAGGCCTGGTATATACTGCATACGCATGCACGTTAATTACGTTACTTTCTAGTAAATTATAAATTTCTCCGTGATAAATGCTAACCAAGCCACGTAAACTGAACTCCACGAGGCTAACGCTCATCTACAATCTGAGTTTAGGAGACTTTCAAGCTGTAGATCAGGGTTGGGGCCAAGTACATTGGTACTTGTACTTGTATTTTGCCTTGGGACTTAAATACAAGTACAAGTACTAAGATTTGTACTTAAATACAAGTACTGCTAATTGTACACTTAAGTACAATTTTGCCGTACTTGTACATGTACTTAAGTCCTATATTAGTTTTATGGATGTACTTGTACTTAAATATTATATCAATGTACTTGAATACTTAATGTACTTACAAGTACTTGAAGTTTATTAGATGTAAACAATAAGTAACAGTATGTATTAGCCATTTTAAACATAGTTTTGGACTTTGGGTTTATGAAATAGTGTGAATAGTGAAATGGCATGCATAAACATGAAGTTATTCCTCCAAAAAACTTGATAGGCTCACAGTTAAAACTGTACTTGTACTTGTATTTAAGTACAAATCTTAGTACTTGTACTTGTATTTAAGTCCCAAGGCAAAATTTGCTATGTACTTGTACTTGTACTTCAGTATTTTCTGAAAGTACCTGTACTTTACTTAAATACTTTCAAAAGTACTTCGCCCCAACTCTGCTGTAGATAGAAAACATTGTGCTAAAACCAAGACAAGCAAAGCACGCACATATTAAGCACATGTGCATACACAGCATACTCCACAGATACTATCACAAGACAATAAGTAATGGTATGCTTACGTAGTGCCAGACTGTGTCCTGACTTCCTTTAGCACATCACTGTAATACTGTAGAACGCGATCTAGCTACATGAAAAGTAAAAGAGTGATCAGACATTCTTGCTTATACCATACTAAGACTATTCTGACCAATCAAATTGCGCTATTTGAGGGATATAACGGGTCATATTTCCCTCCGCGTCACGTGCCCAAGATCAGAACAGTCTTTAGCATGATACAAGTAAGTTATATCACATGTTTGCCGGACGTATGACCCGTTATATCCCTCAGGAAAGGGCTAGCGCTCTTGTGAAGTCTCGGAAGCGCCTCGGGCTTCGCCCTCGGCGCTTCCTTGACTTCACTTGAGCGCGCCCTTTCCCGCGGGATATAACGGGTCGTATATCCCGCTAACGTGGGATATAACGTACACTTATTGCTACACTCTAGTTTTAATGAACCCAGTTACTCAGTACTAGCTCAATTACTCACTCATCCCCTCACTCGCCCACTACTACTTGCCCACTGCTACTTGCCAACTTCCTTTGCTGCCACCCATTGAATATGTTCCAAGAAGTTGAAATATTGCCATAATGTGGAAGTGGTGTGTAAATAACTATATCACTTAGTTCATTGAGTGTGTGGTTTCCTGCAATCAATCACTACAGCTCACCAAAGCTCCTGCAGCACTTTGTCCTCCCTCGTTCAGATACTTGTCAGTCACCATTGCAGAAAAATATGGTCCCCACACTCCGGGGACAAGTATAGGCCTATCCGCTGTCTATAAGAGGAAACATAATGGTACTAGACGGGTGATTAGAAAAAGGAAGGAAGGAAGGAAATGACTGTGAGAGAGTGAGGGAGTTGAAAGAAGGAGGGAAATCACAAAATGTGACACGTGCCTATGATAACGTATACATGATGTCAACAACAACAGTTAATGATTTACAAACACACGATCCAGCACTAAAGCATGTACACAGTACTGAAAGCAGAACTTCTTCAAAGGTACTAAAACAAACATTTATTATTACACAAATCCCCAAGCATGGTCCTTTTATAGCATATTAAATGCCTTTTTGCCAGTTCACTACCGAGAAATAGGCTTTAGCATGAACAGGCATTTCCCTTTACTTCAGTGTATGCAAAACAGTAAACAAAGGCAAAAGTGTATACATTGTGTGGAATTTTAAGTTGTATACAATCTATTTCAAATTTTACCCAATAGTGATAAAAATAGTCCCAGAAGAGTATATTTGTAGTCTTTGTAAATAATTATAAGACTGGTGTCATGGTAACAATGACATATCAATTTCATTTGTAACAATAGTCATGCAGAATTTAACACTACCATTTAGATGCATAGACTTTAAGAAATTTTACACAGTTCTAACTCTAGTTTTGATTCTCTAGCACAAGACATGTTCTTCAAGGGCTCATTTTTACAACCAATATAGACTTTCTGATGTACGCCATGTTGGTAGGTACGCCTGTACAGCGTGCATAATAATAATTATATTTTATTATGACGATGCAACAACACCACAATCAGAGCATTTGTAAGTTTGCAGAAAGAACATGCTTATGGAATTAAATATTGTGGTACACACCCATCTCAATACAATAATATAATATTCAGTATAGTCTGAAATTTAAACCGGTTGGACCAAACCAAAACCTGACAATATATCAGCTGGTGTAACATTCATAATTATGAGTACAAGTGAGGTTTTACTTTTAGACAAGCTATGTTAGCCTAGCAAATAATCTAGACAGCTTTGTCTTTAGATTGACGGTAATCATACCGCAGTAGTAATAGCTACTTGCCCCATCAGGCACAATGGTACCAGTGATCCACTAATCAGTGAAATGAGGCAGGAAGACCGGAACTTGTGGGTAGTGTATGGCAAAGAGTGATAAGATTCATTTGTACAAACACAGGGCAATATCAACAAAGGCCTGGAGTGGGTGGAGATAATCTAACATTACTAACCTTCCAAGAAAAAGAAAAAGAAGTAGGAACAAAAGGTCAAGCTTTTCAAGCAACATTACAAAATCAGTGGATCACAATAGTGTCCTTGCCGCTACACTTGGACCCTAACTCTAAGTCACATACATTCTAGGGCAGTGATTTCGCTGACATGCAAGTCTGCTGATGAAGCGTCCACCAAAAACTTTTCTGTACTTGCATATGGTCGTGAATCTGCTACAGCAGAAAATACTCTTATCATTTGGGACATTAGGGATTTTGGCTCAACTTCAGTAAAATACCCCAGTGACAATAAGGGACTTAGAAATAAACTCACAGCCATGAGACATGATGAAGTACCAGCTATCAAAGCCAGTCGAGAAGAGATGGGAGAAGTAGAGTAAGAGGGAAGTAGAGACAGGTCTGCGCCAACCATACCTGAGCAGGTAGAAACATACATAGTAATACTCACTGGCAGAGAAAGTGCATTTTTGGATATTGCAATGATTATGTGGTTACATAAACCCATCCTCTATCATGTCAGTCAATCTAATTATAGTATCTTGAGAAAGTTAATAGATCATAGGTCTCTACATGTACATGAAGCCAAACCTCATGTGAACACACATAGGAACCACAACTCGAGGCAACAGCATTAATGAAGTAATATACGAATACACGAAGTTGTCACACATAGATGACCACAGTATCCAAAAATCGATTCAAATACAAGATTTTGAGGCTAAATCATGATGAGGTTTTTAAGAATTACTCTTATCACAGTTTTCACAAACAGATTATAAATATCTATGAATGAGCAAGAAATATACAGAGCTCAAGTAATGTCCCATCTACAGAGCACTCGTTCTAACTTCATCCTTTCTTATGTGCCAGTACAATAATTATTATAATTATTGATTTTGTCTTAAAATAGGCTTTTTCTTTGATAGAGTACAGCACAACAGTGATCACATTATTGTCAGAAAGCTCAATTTTAAAAATTTTCCCTCAATGTTAGTGATACACGTTAGTATTCAATTTGCTGGTATTTAGAATAGCATAGCAATCTTCAATTGTGTAGGAATAAAAAGGCACACTTTCTCTAGTACAATAAACATGAAAAATTTTATTCCAAAATTTACCAATACGTATAATGATGTGAATTTTTTTGCAAAAAATAAAAATGTTATACTTACCCACCCCTCCAGCGTGTGCATCTATCAGGGAAGCAGCCACAGGAGTGCCTTTGATCAGACCTAGTTCCTCTGCTGCCTGTAGGGACAAGCCCTCTCCCACAGGGTCACCTGGACTATACACTCTGCTACCTGTAGGAAAAGGACAAGATCATAACCAAATATGGTATTGTAAGTCAGTGGAACCATAAATGACACCAAAAATGACAAATTATAATCAACAGAACAAAAACTTTGATTTGACCATTGTAAGAACTCTGATTGTACAAGCATTTGTGAAGCATGAACTTTAGATTAAAACAATTACAAATCTAAATTAGTCTCCCAACACACGTGACAATCATGACAAAATCAAGTAGGGTAATATCATAGACAAATACCCCATATACATGGGGTATACATCTATGTTGCTTTGGAGAAAAATGTGGTTAAAGGGTATTTCATATTTTTACTGCTTCTGCAGAGATTTGCTTGGAATCTTGTCGTGTACATAATTATTACCTATTTTGTTGTAGTCTCCATCAGCTAAGTCACCAAGACCACATTCGTGCCAGAATGAGCTATTCCAGCCCTCAGTGAGACCGCTCTCTATCATACGGTAATGTGAAGGGTAATACGGTAATATAATTATAATAATTGCTACAGATTACTACTGGCAGTTAGTTTAGAGCAAAGAGTAGAAAATGTGGGCATGCCTTTTGTGGGTTGGTGTCCAACATAGGTCCACTTGCACACTAAGCAACATAACGACCTAATGAAGAAATTTAAAAAAATAATAATAATTCTTAGTACAGGTGGTAACTCAGTATACCATGAATTTTTTTGTACGTATGAAAATTTTAATGTCATGCGTTGTGCTGGATCATCTCTCCAACATAATTAAAAAACAGGTACTGATGCCTTGGTGACAACTAAGGAATTTAGAATCCCACGGTATAGATACCCGGCATGCAGCAGAGTCTATTTTGGTTTCTAAGAGATTCTAAATCTCGTAAGTTGCCGACGATTCGCAATCTGACATTAGACTACAGCTACTGCCTTGGGAACTCAAGGAGAGCTCAGAGAAGTTTCCAGAGTTCAAGACATCATACAGTGTGTTTCTGAATGACAGCTGCAATATTGTACATTAATTTTTCTACTAGAGTTCGCATAGTCACTGCAAGATTTAGACATCAGGCAATTGACCAATCAAATTCAAAGTTGCATAATTTAAGAACAATCGTTAGGCACCAAGGCAAAATTGATAAAAACAAGACAGGTTAGCAATCACTTTTAAGTGAGGATCTCCTAGTCGATGCAAAATACACAAAATAATGTAGATAAAGTCAAATTCATGCATTTGATAATTTTTTTTGCAACTGATCATACCTGACATCATGTCCTGTACTCCTGTACACAAGATAATCAGCAAGGTCAAAAAAGTGTCTTGCTTTGTCCCAGCAATGTTCTTTCAGATTTTTCTTCAACCACATAAGTTTGGGGGGCTGCATTTCCACAGATATTTTACCACCAACAAACTCCAGTACAGGATTCAGTTTTGAATTGATCTCGTCAGTCTCCTTCACAGCACGATGATCACGCCATGATATCACGTTCCAATAAGGATCGAGGGTAGGACTAATAGTTACAGGAGAACCATTCTCATCGACTACAGCCAGTGAGCATGTTGCTGTGAAACCAATGCCATGAACACAGCGCAGGTCAACATCCCTACAGACATCCTAGAGTGAAGATACACAAGTTTCACAAAAAACATTCCGAGCAACATGGCATGGTTGACTGTTAGATAAAATACACATAATTATTCCAATAAATGAACGTGCATGTTGACATTCTAGAGTGAACAAATAATATAGAACAAAACAACGTGAGCACTTAACTACATTATAACAACCAGGGATGCTGTCACATCAATAAGGGGCTTGCTCAGGCTCAATAATCCATACCCAGGAAATTGACTCTAAGGTCAAAGTTTACCATCTTGCAACCAGGCACGCCAATTTTGTCTAATTAAACCTTGACTTCTGTTCTATAATTTCACCTTGACTGCCGCACAAACTGACGACCATATATCCGTTGTTGACTGTTCATAGTATCCTTCCGGAGACTGGTCGTTCCTTATGTCTTTCTTTGAGAGATTTAGAAGTTTCCCAGTCGTTGAAAACAGCCCAGCCCTGGCACTGCCTGTGCCTACATCTACTCCAACAAACCACCGCTTAGCTATTTCCGAGTCCATTTCCTGGCTACATATACATGTACGCCATTTTGTCCGTCTTACGTAAACGAACCTTCCCACGTGTACGTGTACGTGTGGAATGCAGAAACGACGTTTCTAGTTTCTTCCCCCGCATAATATGGTGTCATGAGAGGTACTATTATACTATAGTACTTTTCATGCACACTATAGTATGACATTATTATGCAGTTTGCATAATATTATTATGCATTATGAATTTTCTCTTGTTCTATTTGTAATTTTCTGCAAAAAATTAACGTTCATTTAGTGCACATCACAGTAAAACATAGCAACATGTGTATGTCCTTTTCAAACTGCATATCTTGTTGTGGAGCAGGTCATTACCAATACAATACAAAATATGATGCTCTCCAATTGATACTGTACTCATACATGTACTGCAAAACCGGCACTCTGGTTTACCAGTGAACTGGAATTGAATTGACACTCGGTTGTGCTAATCAGTTAGCATAGGAACAAAGCAACAGTGTTACATTCCTTGCACAAGTTTCTCTAAAGCAAGATGGATTTCAGATGCAACTTCAGCAATGACAGTACTTGCTCAGAACTCTTTGATGGAGTAGCTGTATTCGTTACAGCTTTTCATGCAGTAGTTGCAGCCATTATCATCCTCACCTCGATACCTCTCAACATTCTCCTGATAACATCTATGGTCGTGTACAAGACGATGTTTGATACTTCAGTGGTGCTGATCATTGCCTCACTGTTTGCTAACATAGTCACAACTATATTCTTCACTGGAGGTATATTTTTAACCACGGCAGCTCGTGCATGGTTGCTTGGATCAGCAGGTTGTACTATATTTGGTTTCTTTGCCCTAATGGGAGCTATCACGAGGTGGATCACAGTTGGTTTCTTATCTCTGGACAGATTTTGCAGAGTCTTCTTGCCCTACTGTTACCCTAGACATGAAAGGAGAGTAGTCAGAGCTCTATTAGTGATGTCATTGGTAGCTGCAGTTGGTATGCCCAGTATACTTATTGCAGTTGATCGAATTGGATATGATGCTTCATATCCTACTTGTTATGGAGTTCCCAGTTCTGAAGCCAGTGAAGTTTTTGAGCTGGTTCGTGCTATAGGAATAGAAGTTGCTTCAGCTATTCTTCTCTCTGTTCTTCCAACTGTTCTTTATACCGCACTCTATTATAAAGGTAAAAAAAGTAATATTAACCGAGTTCAGCCAACAATTGCGGTTGAGAATTGTCAAGAGACTAATGGAGTATTAAGATTGAAGACAAAAAGAGCTGTGTTAACCTATTTTCTTCTACTAGCATCTGTAAATGTGGTAACTGCTTTGGCTATTTTAAAATTAATAGTCAATATTCTGTTGACTAAGTATTTTGTGTCTCCTTCAGTGTCAGCTGGGCTCTTCTATGTTATGACCACGGGAAAAGATTCTTACGTATTCTTGGATATTGCCATACTTATCGCGAATCGTTACCATCGGAGTGTTTTAATCAAGTTGATGAAGAGAATGAAACTTTATTGTGATAAAAGATAATTAAACTGAGTGTAATGTCATTATCGCTTTATACTATGGTTATACAATAGCTTAAATTTAATGCGTTCAGCTAGGCATGGCTAGGCTGACAATATTTTATTAATGCGAACGAATGCGAAACAGGACAGTTATTGAGCCTGAGCGAGCACTCTGATGATAATCTAAGATGGCGGTCGACTACGCGTCTCGTCTCTCGGACTACAAGCACAAAGGAGTTTGTGGCGTACCAGAGGTACTAAACTGGTCATTATTAGGTGTTACAGTTGTTTTGATACTAATATAGGTATTTGATAGCCCAGCCAAGTTGCATGAGAAGGTAACTTTATTGAAGGAGATGATGAGTACAGCACAGCACACTGTGGTTCATACTGGAGCTGGTATCAGCACTTCAGCTGGTAAATACTGATATACATACAGCTACTACACTGGCTGATCTAAAGGGGTGCTGAAGCACCTCTTTTCTTTCCAACTTTTCAACAAAATTAATGAAGAGGCTTAATTAAGGGTGGATTGCCCTAACATCAGGATTACAAATATTTTGGTTTCTACTGTTAGTTGAAGGCTTGCTCAGTCACACTGATCACCTAAGAAAGTCGCCATTCGTCTTGTGGGCGTAGCAAGCTCCACCCAATGACGAAAAAGTGCGTTTCTTTCCTAGGCATGCCACACCCACACAAAATGTCAGACGTAAACTTTGGTACACAAGGAAGAAACGTATGTATGGGATTTTGCAAAAAGGTCTCTGTCTGTAAGTTACAGAGGGGCAAATATTTAATGAGAAGACATGATTTCGGCAAAAATTCCCTACCAGCAAGAGCGATGGAAGAAGATACATCTACTTTTGCCAGAGCGCCAAAAATGCCACCTCCCGCCCTCCCCACAACCCACCCACCCCTATGTGGGTCTCTCGTGATTGCAGAGTGCGAAATAATTTTGTTCCAAATACGGCAAGTGCTATTGGAGTGTGGGTACACCCATTTTCCGTGTAAAACGGGCAAGTAATAGCCAGGACACTGTAGATTATATTGTGCAAAGGGCAGCAAGAAAGAATAGTTCGGGTATTCCTGGCTTAATATTGGGACTATCTGCTGCGTTATAGCAACACCGGTTTGTGTCTGAGTGATGCAGCGATGTCATATGTGTGATGACAAACGATCGCAAGAAGACCGTATAATTATACGATTTTATTGTTTTAGGTATTCCTGATTTTCGCGGTCCTAAAGGAGTGTGGACACTAGAAAAGAATGGTCAAAAAGTGGAGTCTAGTACACATTTTGGAGACACACAACCCACTCTCACTCACCGCACACTAGTAGTTCTCATTCGAACTGGCTATGTAAAGCACATCATTAGCCAAAATGTGGATGGACTCCATCTAAAATCTGGACTGGCTAGGTGTGACTGACTCTTCGTTTTATACTAATAATGGTTTGTTTACTAGTACAGATCAAGTTTATCTGAACTACATGGCAATGTGTTCGTGGAACGCTGTGACAAATGTGGCAAGTGAGTTGCTGATGTCATGGACACCATGACATACCTCTGGGTAGTTTTTCAAATCTTAAACTGTGTCAGCATTTATGTAACATGCTATAAATTATAACACTTTTCTTCAGCATCATGCTGCTCTATGTATTGGTTTTTCATTGTAGGGAATATCTTCGTGACAGCATTGTACGCACTATTGGACTGAAGTATACTGGTGGACGATGTAATGGTGGAGGTGCTCGAGGAAGGTGCAGGTGAGTAGTACCACCTTGACACTAATGTTGACGTATAGGTTAACCCATGGCTACCGAGCCGGTATGCTCTAGTATGAACTTTCAATAGTCGAGGGTGGTAAAATTACCCCTGAGGTTATATCGCGTATTGCCGAGGTACCATGGGTTAACTAATTTGTAGCCCAGGAAGCTTGAGAATACTGCTCTTATGGTAACTAAACGAAGCGCTCAAGGTAGTAGAGCCTCCATAGAAGTCACCAGAGACGAATGGCTGAAAGATGGCAGTGTAACCTTGTGTGCGTTTTTTCGACGACACCATCTTGTTGCTATGATGTTGCTATGTGACATCACTTCCTCGTATTGCCCATGGTATACGAGGCATAACCACTGAGCGGTGCCTTTGATCTTAAGGTCACCAAAATGTGTATAGTACATTGGTGTTGGTCTCTTTCCAATTTCCAGAGGTAAACTGAGAGATACGGTACTAGACTGGAATGATGCCCTGCCTGACGAAGATGCTAAGGCAGCTGAGTACCACTCCAGTAAAGCTGACCTATCTCTTTGTCTCGGTACTACACTACAAATTGTTCCAGCTGGTGATCTACCATTACGAACCAAGAGAAATCATGGGAAGATAGTGATATGCAACTTGCAGCCTACCAAACATGTGAGTAGTCTACCACACTAACTGTCAAGGCTTGACCTACAACAGGTTTATAACTCTAGCATTTATACCCACATACGATGGTTCCCCATTTGCACAATCTGTATCAAATCAAATCCAACAGACTATGCATATCAGTCATGTCCTCATTCAAAACCCTATTTAGTCAGCTGACAAAGTCTGTCCATAGGTGACGGTACGAGTTTTAGTAACATCATGTGGCTCCTACTCTAGCACTGCCCTTTCATTGATTGTCATACATGAGTAAAATTTGCTGATACCTGGTATAGTCGTCAGGAACATAATATAAATAACTAACGCTGGTTACTGAGCATGCTAATGTATGATAGCCTTCAGCGCGAGAGCTTATATTGGTGCATACTGTTAGCAAATAGCTATAACCATACCAATTTTACATTGTCAGTACTGGCTCAATAGTAGTGTCTTCCTAATGTAGAGCCTGCATGATAATACACAAGTATCTATACCACTGCAGGATAGTAAAGCAGATCTTATTATTCATGGCTATGTGGATGATGTCATGAGAGACCTTCTTGATCAACTGCAACTTACTCTCCCTGACTGCTCCACACCAAATGAACACACCACATCTTCAGGCAATGAACCATGACAACATCTCATCATCAATGATTCATACTAAGATGTTGCTGGAATTATTACTGTTACAGAATTATTACATTTTTAATAACTATTAATAATTCTTCCAAGATGGCGGTTTGCCAAGACGCCATTATACACGTCGTGGTGGTCGGTTTTCATCATCAGAAAGGGTCTACTGTGGAGTACCTTTATCCTGCAATACAAGAAGCGACTTCTTCACCTGTGTCTAGTCTCACTCAGTCTCTTCCGCTTTCTTGGAGACCGTTACCACACGTTTCTCTTCCTGACGGCTGCCATAACTATGAAACAGGACACGTGACATTTACTCTTCCTGACCCAATGTCTCCTGGAAAATGTGTCCATGGTGTGAGCTGCTACAGACAGATAGATTCCCGTGACTTGCCGTCACCTTCGTTGGATGTAACACGATCTACTGTACAAAAAGCTGTGTGCTTTATCTGCAGATGGCCTGTGTACAATTTCCTGCTAACTAAGTTGCAGGTTATTACACATGCATACTTCGATTCTCACGATTTTGATGACACGGCCATTCTCCGACTTGCATTTCAAGACTTGAATCAGACTTTGACACGCCCATTAGCTCTTCAGCAGTGCTTAGAGATAGGTGTATCAATGGCTTCTCTTCTTCTTCCTCTTAGACATAGGTTACTGCAGATTGTAAAAGCTCTTCTCTTGCATAAGCGAGTAATGATATATTCATCTTCCCCATCCACTGCTGGTAA
The DNA here is from genome assembly GCA_964017065.1 of Haliclona indistincta. NCBI lineage: Eukaryota > Metazoa > Porifera > Demospongiae > Haplosclerida > Chalinidae > Haliclona > Haliclona indistincta. Next base: position 5,708,152 of record OZ024790.1, on the reverse strand, counting down.
CTGTGTGACAGCAATTGCTTCTTTATTTCCACTCACACTTGAGACTATAATTGATGAGAGCTGTTGTGATGGTTGTTTTCCACTAGCTGTTCTCCATGGCTCAAAATCAATGCAGCCTTATATTAGCCTTCAGCAACTGGACTCATTAAATGACAAGAACAGTATGCTATTGCTAGTAGGAGTGGTCAACCCCCTCTATGAAAAACAACACGACAAACTGACAGATGTATTTGTAAAGCTGGACAGTGGATTACTCGAGATACATGGTGACGACCTTCGAACTTCACTTATTCTAACTGCTGCAGATCTACGGTTTTGCCATCAAATAATACAGGGCTTAAGTGAAGGTGCCGAGGAAAAGGATATAACTTCATGGAAGGGTAGCAATGAATGGTTGAGAAAACAGTTTAAGGGGTATCTTTGCTCTTTATTAGCTACTTCATTGTCCAGAGATTCGATTTCTATGGATGACTTCAATGCAGATTTCATGAGAGAGTGGCTGAGTGGTCATCCTTACCGTGAGTGGGTGGAGTCAGATCGAAGGAGTGGTTTGGACGATATCCCTGCTGCTCATATCTGTGAGGGAGATGTTTCCTTAGGAGACGTTGGTAGACAATTAGTCGCTAGGGCAAGCGATCTTGGTGTTCTACACAATCATAAAGTGGAGCAGGTAGTAAAAGAGAGCAGTAGAATGATTGCAGAGACTAAAGAAAGAGTGGGAAGTTGGTGGAATGGAGTATCAGGTGCTATGGCATCATGGTGGACAGCTGATGAAGACGAAGGTGTAGAGACAAATGACAAATCATCACCTAGCAATAATTAACAAATTATGTGGTTTACAAAAATAATAATTATTAAATAAACTTGTGTCTTTTGTGACCACTCCTATGGATGCTAAACTAGATAGTGCCTAGAATGTCCACTTAGTCAGTGCACATGTCCATGCAATAGGTGTGACCCAGTCTGGCATGGCTGACAATAGACGAGAGAGGTCAGGTGACTGAGAGAGAGGTGGATCAATATAGTGTGCTGCTACTGACAGAGAGAGAGAGGGTGAACCAACTCTGCCATTAGTACCCTGGAGAAGGAAGACAATTACTATTACATAAGTACCGTAGATTGGGAAAGTTTTGGGTGTTAGTCCATCCTTGCGATGAAAATTAAACACAAAATGCGCATTTGTACGCATATGCCATCACTTCTAATGCCAAATTTCACCTTTATTTCAATCCAGAAAGTAAACTCTCCCTTGTCTCCAGTACCTCGTGCATAAAAAATGAAGTAGGTGGGGTCATTAGGACGTCCTCTATCATTGGTTGAAGGAGGAATGTAGTTTTCTAGTGACCAGGATACAAGATGGTGGTCGCTAGCAGGACCGATTATCATGGCTGCTCTGTGGGGGACTGTTACAAGAAAAAAATCAACATTTGATTGGTAATTGCCTATTACATACATTTCGCAAAGAATGTGAGATTTTGAGTCCCACTTGAAGTGTCCTCTCTTGAAACCAACGACACTGTGGCAGGAGAAACTTCTACTGGTGGAGGTGAAGCAGGAATATGCCAAAACTGCCTGTATCAAGAAGAAACACGCACAATGAATATATCGGGTACGCATGTTTGTTATCAACCATCTTACGTTATCATATGATACATCGGAAAAAAAGCTGGAGCATCACAGTACAATCCAGTACATCCACTCTCTATACTGTCTTTCAAGGCTGGGACCACTTGAGGCAGAGTATCAAGACCACGATAATCCGTTGAAAACAGGTATAGAAGTGAATCATTGGTTTGTACAGCTCCATCAATGGTATGAAATGTGCGCTGTGTATGCTATACAAAAGTAGTCATTAATCATTGAATGATGATCGAGTGAATGCTCAATGCACTTACTGTCAGGAACATTCGCTTTGGTCTTGGACTATCCGTTACAGAGAATGGAAATACTAGACCACTAACCACAGCGACTACACACAGCAACCAACAGACTGATGTCCCCCAAACCAGCACTCGGTACAGATACTTAGAGCAGGAGTGGACCAAGTAGGACAACTAGAATGCAATCAACAATGAAATGTGATTTACTTTAAAATTAACTTTACCGGATATAGTGTCATATGATTCAGGATTGCACACAGCACAGCGATTGCTATATCAGGTGACACGGCAGTACCGCTTCGTCCGGTTAGCGGAACAAACAAGTCCAACAAACATGCTGCCAAGTTAGTACCAAGTACTACTGGTAGTGAAAGGCCCACAATGAAGAGAATAGTGGGTGTATGAGAGAGGAGGAGCGCAGGAATAAAATAGAATAAAATCAGAGGAAGAGACCAAACAAGAGCAATGAAAGATGAGGAAAGACGAAGGTAAGTTGTTAAGGCAAGAATGATGGTCCAGAGAAGGAGGATGGAATGGAGAGATACGGACACCAGCTCCTTGTAGGACAATGATCGATGCTGACAAGAAAACAAACAAGGAAATAAATTCACTATCATAATAATGAGGGTAAGTAATTGTGAAAAAGGCATATTATGCAAGTAGGTGATCTAGCAGTTATAGTTGTGAAACATTCATGCTAGACAAAAATTCACTTCACCATTATACTTACCAAATTTCCCCACCAACGATGAGTTACAGCACTACCAAGCAGTGCAGGAATGAAGTACAGTGGTACAACAAGCAGAGGAGTAGCATACCATGACATAATCTGACCAGATAGCTGAATCAATAGTGCAGTTGCTAATGGTACCAGCAATCCCATAACCAGTGATACAAGTATTACTAGCATAGTCTTAAATAACATAAGAAAACCTGTCATGGGAGAACATAATGAGAGAAAAAGGTGAGAATAGAATGAGAATTTGACATGAAGTAATACGAACCTCTCCTTTCTCCTCCTTTTCTGTGTTGAAACCAAATAACAAAGATGGAGAGCAGGATAGTAGTACAGTTTATAATAGTTCCGATTCTTTCAGGATAGACAACCATGAACAATCCAGCAACATCAAAAAATGTCACTTTCCCATGCTTGTCCTCACCAGGATCAGCAAGAAGTGGTGATGATGCTATTTCCGATACAAGCGCTAATACATTATCGCCAGCTCGTTGTATACTACCGTCAGGAATACTGGAGGGAATGTCATATCTGGAGAACACATCATGAATGAAACATTGAAAAAACTAGTAGAATGAATCACTCACTTTGTGTGGTACACGTATCCATTCACAAAGTATGCTAGATCAATGCCGGGTATTTTGCCGTAATCTCGGAAGATTCTAAAGTCAGTATCAGAAGGTATGATTCCAGTCTGAAAGAGCTCTTGGGCAAACACAGACCCAAATGGATGTGGAACAAATTTTGCATACATTTTAGCTAGCCATGGATGATCAGGCCCAGTCTGAAAAAGAAGCTCCTTCCCACCTGCTCCCGCAGCTTCTAGGTTGATAAATGCTTGAATCTCTTGTGCCCAAGGATGCTGTGTAACAAATCCATGTGATGCTTGTAATATAGTTTCCTCAGCACCATTGAACAAGAAAATAACAGAATGCTTGAGATCAGAGGCAGAAGATGAGGAAAGACACCGTAGAATCTCAAGCATAGTAGCACAACTGACTGCATCATCACTGGCAGCAATTGCTCCTAGAGCTGAATCATAGTGAGCATTGATCATTAAGGCATGATTGGATGAATTCTTGCCACGCAACCTTACAACAATGTTCGTAATGTTGTGGTATATGTGAGTCATGCCACCAAGAAAGTCCAGGTAATATCCACCAGATGGCATTTGCACCGAAACATCGATTTCTACTTCAGGGACAGCCTGCTTTTGAATATCTGCGACCGCCTCCAAAATCACATTTTTTGCTAGCACCTCATTTGCAATACTGCCTACGTGTCGGATACCCAAGTCAGTGATTGCTTCCATGTGTCTACGAGCATTAGCAGTACTGTACTTGTTCCCAGTGGTTGACATATTGGGTACTGGCAATGAGCTGTAGAGGAGTAACGTGACCATGATTACAGTCAGCATTCCACCGATAACAAGAAGCACGCTTGCATCAGCGCTGTTACGAATTTGACCATGAGATTTCTTGAAATCATCTCCCGATGTCTGCAAAGAAGCCTTTTTGCTAGATTTGCCAGGGCCTCGCTGCCTCACTGATTCACTCTCCATGTCGACTCGTATTCATTACGTCATCGATTACAGCTCCAGAGTCCAGGCCCTCCCTCTTCCTGGAGCTCCTGGAGACTTGCAGTGTAAGTCCTACACGTGATGGTACTGCTAACAAGCTGGTGAAAATTAAGCCACTTCGCGGCTTTTCACACTTCAAGCGAAGTGCTAAGTCCTAACACCAGTGGACTTGGGTATCATTGTCAACTATGGCTCGCCTGTTGCTCCTCTTCTTTGCATCTAGTAAGCAGCGATTCTGACTATTTACGTTGTAAGAGCTATTATCGTGTTATAGGTTACTTTTCTTTGTGCACTGGAAGCGCATGCCCTGACAACTTTTTGCCATTCAAGACATCTGTCAATTGCATTCGAATAGTCACTGAAACACTAAATTTCTCAGCGTCGGTGAACGCCGCAAATAACTTTCACCATCAGTCTGGAGAGAAGGGACGACTCGTGTCTGAGAAAAACAACATCTTGGGTATTAGATTCCATGCCGGTATTGCAGGAAGTTCCGGCGCTATTTGGGTAGCTTCTTCACAGTTCAACAGAAGTACGTCAAATTTTTCAAGCTGCCCTGCATTAGAACCAGATGGAATTGTGAGAGAGCGTCAGTGCTCAGACAAGCTGCCATATGCAGTGGTTGTTGATATCACTGGTAATGTCAGTATAATGATGCATAACAATTCAATTATCTATTTTCCTGCAGTTCCTATAAGACAAAACTTCACAGCCCAAATCACTTACATCCGTAGGGGAGCATCTGTTTCACTGACTGCAGTTACTGGAATAGTCAATAATAGTGAAACTGGTAAATGGAAAATACCAGTCACAGCAGAAAAAACTAACACATCACAAATTGGACGAACATTGGTAATAAATGAATTCAATGAAACCATCCATGGAGGGAGATATAATTTTGTTGAGCAAGAAGGAAATGTATCAGTTATTACTGACATACGATTGCTCAAAGAAGCAGGTAACTAGATTATAAAGGCTGTAAAACACTCTTTGTTCCACTATTCTTCTTTAGTTATCGGTAGATTCTCGGTAGAACCAGTCAATTATACCATCCCTGAAGGAGGGCAAATAGCTCTAGAGTGTAAATCAGTCGGCAGTCGTCCTCGTCCCACTGTTGACTGGTACAAGAATGGAAGGAAAATACTAGGGAATGGAGATTGTGTTACTTCTCAGCCGTCTGCTGCAACTTGTGTCAGTAGGCTGGGAACTCTTTTTGTTACTAATTTTAGCGTATCAGATCAAGGTCTATATTCGTGTATTATTAGCAACATAGCTGGTAATATTACTAGTAGAGTTGCACTTGTTCAAGTTGAGACTAACACCTCTGCCTTACAAGGTAAGCTAGGAAATTCCATGCTATTAACAGTATTGATGATTTTTTAGAGATCAGGCTGGAATTTTCAGTAGAGCCTTATGATCAGCACTTATTGTTAGGAGATTCATTTACAACAGAATGTGCAGTTTCTTTTTACACTCCAACACCTGCCAGTGGAGAACTACCACCATTTCTTACTTATTTTTATATCAATGGAAACAGCAGACAAATGTACATGTATCCAGACGATGATGCAAAAAAGGCTTTTCCTGTGATGCTGTATCAAACAATTGGTCGGCCTAAGCAACAGTTTGTGAACTGCCATGTGTTTGGTGTAGGAATATCACACCGTACAACGCCTGTGACTACAATACCTGTATCTACGACATCTAGGATAGCTAACATCACCGTTCAAGGTATCTAATAGTTGAAAGTGCTATAACTGGAGTTGTTTTGTCTCTTTTAGAAAGAGCAATTATTACTGGCATGAGTGTGACTACCAATGGAACCACGGACACAAATTCAATGTTAAATGTCACACTAGGCTCAAATGTGACCATAACCTGCTCATTGCAAGGTGACCCTACTCCTGTGCTTTCATGGATTCATAATGGAGTCACTAGAAGTACTGTGACCTCTTCATCAACAAGTGATCTGATTATTGAAGATTTTCAAAGCAAGGATGCTGGAGTATATCAATGTCAGGCAGAAAACACGTTTCAAATCAGTATTCAATCAGTATTTCTTGTTGCAATAGGTGAGAAAGTCTTGTTTAAAATAAAACAGTCATAGTAGCAGCTGATTCACACGTCTATACTTGATTTATTATTAGATGCACAGGCTAGACCAAGTGCTATTAAAGATTTCTCAGTTCAACTAGTCTCCAAGTCTTCTGCTCATGTGTCATGGACGCCAGTTACCATACAGAACACATTTGCTCCTCTTGTTCAGTATCGAGTAATCTATAGACAAGCAAACAACGCTACATTTGTTGCTTCGAATTTGATAGCAAGCAACAACCATATGATCACAAATCTTCAATCAGATACAACTTATGATATTTCAGTGTTAGCAGTTTCCATAGCCAGAGAGAGTGAAATAGCAACTATAAAGCAAGTTCGGACACCGCCAGCTATCGGTGAGTTCTCCATTGTGTTATAATATTATTTTTTTACTGATCATAATAGCAACAACACTGTTAGATCAGTTCAGCCTACCAAGTTCATCTGTCATAATGACTTCACATACTTCCAGTGGTAACCAGAATAATAAAATCACTAACAAGTATTTACTGTTCTTCTATAGTATTAACAAAGCCTACTATAGCGCCTTTAAATCCAATCAGTAAGTCATGAAAATTCTAATAATTATTATTATTGTGATTTTATCACTTTCAAAGACGAATTTGTACCTCTGACTGTGTCAATCAGTGTTGTTGTGGCTATTACTATCGTTATAGTCATGTTCATTGTGATCTACTTATTTGCAAGAAGGTGTTGGTGGCTACGAACCGGGTAAATCTTTATCAGCCAATTGTGATGAGTAACATCGATTTTTCCTTCTAGAAAAGGCAACTATTCTCCTACTGGTGCTGAAAGAGACATTAACCACTATACTAGTCGACCACATTCTGTGGTAGTAACTCCTGGTGTACCCTATCCTGCTCCTGAGGAAGCATTCATGTCTACACTCAGTCTTGATGAAATTCAGGACAGCACAGAGGAAGAGATGGTTGAGGAAGAAATAGTTGCTGGATACACAGATACAGCAGTAGTATTACGAGAGAAGAGTGGGAATTTTAACGAAACTGATGGTGATAGAGTGATTAGTGGAGTGTTTGATCGACTTGAGCCATTGAATGCCTGAAGAACCAATGCAACTACTACGCTGACCATCCTAGTTAATTATTCACACTTTGTTCTATGCTTTAGTGGTTTTTGTTGCATATGTAGCGTAATAATAATAATAATTATGATTGTGTTCTTGTCTTCTCTAGTAGTAGTTCATATGTGGTCACTAACATGTACATTAAAAATTGATTTCCCAGAAAAAATTTAGTATGTTTAAATGAATCACTAGGAAATATGTGAACTAGATACAGTAGTAAGAGAGCAACATACCGGTCAAGGAGAGAAGAAAGAAGCAGATAGATACAAAACCCATCGTTCTGAGAGAGTTCTGGAATGGAGGACTATCAAAAACCATGCTTGGGTAACACTATTAATAACTCGAGCAAATCGCTGTTATGCTCCTGATAAAAATTGCAGGTCCACTACAATCAAGAGTATTATTATTACTACCTGCCTATTAATTATTCATGATCACTACAGTATTTACTCAGCGTTCCGTAAACGTCCGTGTTTTTGATAGTCCTCCATTCCAGAACTCTCTCGGAACGATGGGTTTTGTATCTATCTGCTTCTTTCTTCTCTCCTTGACCGGTATGTTACTCTCTTACTACTGTATCTAGTTCACATATTTCACTTCTTCGTCCAGCTGTGTGTAGCGCATGTCCTCGCTTCACCCATCCGCTCTCCTGTGGGAAATGTGTGGCCATTACTACAACCCCTCAATCGCAGTCAGCAGCTATGGCAGCTTGTGCCAGTAACTATAATGGCGGGGAGCTGATTACAGTTGTGACTGCAGATGAGCTAAGAGTTGTTCGTCAATATGCTGCTCGACTTGGAGGCAATGACGCTTTCTGGGTGGGGTACCAATACAGTGGGAACGACCTAACCAGTTCAATAGACAATAGTATGGCGTCCAGCTTGATATCAGATGAAGTTACAGCTGGATCAGGAAGTAATAATTGTCTTGTGTTACTGAAGAACGGTTCATTTGAAGGACAAGACTGTAGTGGATCATCACAATCAATATGCTTGTTCAATTTTACTAGTGAGTCTTAATTAGCACGTCAACATGACATGTCATGATCATTATTATACAGGTCCAAGCCCCACTATTTTAGTCACTCCCACCAGTATCGTAGAAGATGCCACTGTAACCATTACTTGCACATTCCAAAGCTCAGTAATGCCGGACACCATTTCGTTTCTTCGTGGAGGTGATCCTGTTAACTTTGGTTCTGTTATGAACTCATCAGCAAGTGCTTCACTAACTATTACATCCTTCTCTGCCAGTATGAATGGTAGCTATGAGTGTAGGACAAGTGTTTCTGGAGAGACTGCTGTGTCTAGAGTTGTAACAGTGTCTGTAGGTGAGTGACGTCATGTGTACTAGCTATAGGGGCTTTGGTATTATTGACTGACTTATGTTTCACAGGCTCTTCAATACCAGCAGTATCTAGTATGTTGTTCACTCACTCACTCACTCACTCACTCACTCACTCACTCACTCACTCACTCACTCACTCACTCACTCACTCACTCACTCACTCACTCACTCACTCGCTCACTCACTCATTCATTCACTCATCTAGTATAGTTCTCTCTCAGTCACTGAATGGTTTTAAATTTCTCAGATATTACTGCACAGCTCAATGGTACTTCTCCCCCAAACAACCCAATTGAATTCGAATTTGGCACTTCTATCACTCTCTCCTGTAATTTCACTGGTTCTTCCTCCTCTTCCAGGATAGAGTGGTTTATCAATGGCTTTGTAACAGCCACCAGTGTTACCACCATGCCAGACGGTTCAGCAAGCACATTGTCTCTGTCAGCTGTGAGCACTCCTGGAGTGTATCAGTGCCGCATTAGAAATTCTGATGGTACCAGTGGAGTGCAGAGTTTTGTACTCTGTGGCAATCTAGCTGGTGAGGTTTCTTGTTTATTATAGTACATCATGATGCATGTACATGTATAACTACTAAGGAATCTGTGTCATGCCTGTAGCTGCATATGGACTTTGAGAAAGTTTTTGTATTGCTCATGGACACTCAAAATAGGAATAACAGTATTAAGCATTAATTACATGTACTAGTGGGCAATTCATATAATACATGTAGCAGACCACCTGGTACATGCTACCTAAATTACATAATTACTGTCGATAATCATAGGGGCAGGAATTCTACATGTGCTACATACAGAGCATTATTTTGTATGTCATGTTTGTGAATAACTTGAACTGTAAAACAATGAACGAAAGATTTCACAAAACTCTCAGCGTGTCATGCACATTGTAGTGTTAGGTCCTGGTTTGGAGCTATGTACACAACGTGTGTCACAAGGGCGTGACCATGAACATGTGAGTAGGTAGCCATTGCTGTAGTGTAGGCTCTTTCTTGAAATGTCTACGCTCCCTCAGAGCTGTCCTGCAGTTTAGATAGAATCTATAAGTACCTAGGTAGTCACTATGGGCGCTTTTGTGGTCAGAGAGGTCTAAGATGGTCATGCTTATCATGCTAATAACCTTACCAGCGTGTAGAAGTGATTGCCGATTTCTGCAGCTTAATGGACAGAACGAATGAGTGAAGTATCGTAACCATCGTGCATGCACCGAGGGTTAATTATGGGAAATGTAATTATTGGCAGTGCAGTGCCATCAGCACAATTACGTGTTGTTTGTTTTCTTGTCTTGTAGAAACTACTCCACCAGGTTCAGTCAATATATTTGGTATTCCCAAGACCAGGAACTCTCTTACCATTACCTTTCTTCCTCCTGGCAACACGATAGACTCTCTGCTCACGGACACAAGCGTTTTCTATCGTAGCTCACGTTACACTAATTATGCCGATGCCTCTTTAAAAAGCAACCTTGTTGTTGATAGCTCAGCTACTGGACGCTATGAATACACACTGAGCGGTTTGAGTGCTGGGACAAGATACTGGGTTGCTGCCAGAGCTACTAACATGATGGGGCAAGTAGGAGATGAGGCTCCATTCCTCACTGTACTAGACACCTTTGGAAATCGTTAGTGTTGCATGCACACATCACGTTTTTGTCATGTATGTCATGTGTGTCTTAAATATCACCATCTTAAGTTACTTGACCTGGTCTGTATTTTTTTAATTACCGCTTAATATTTTTGATACAGACATGTATTTCTTTCTCCAACCTACTGACTCTGTCTGTAATTTTTTTCGAAAACACAGTGAGGCAAGCACTGAGCCTCCAAGCCTTATGTGTCGTGTGTTCCACTGTCATTTACTTAATTGTTCGATGCTTGTAAATAATGCTAATCCTAGTCATGTGTATGCAGAGGAAGTTGTGAACTGTTAACTCCTTTAATTACTGCGATTTTTATTCGGATTAAAACTTAACAATTTTTATTATCCTCTCAACAGCTCCAACCACTTTTCCTACTGGTCTGACTCTTCGTGTCACGCCAGACAACATGACCTTACTAGCAGTCTGGAACACAGTTGACACTGTGCGTCCTATTGGTCCTCTCGCCTTCTACGAAGTCCAGTTTACATCTCGGCAGGATGCTGTGGTCAACACACTGCGCATTCTTCCCGAATTCTCTTTTTCTGTTGTAACTGGAGTAACAGTTGGTAACTCTTATCTAGTAAGTAACTTGTAAAGAGCATAATTATTCTTCAGATGTCTTGTATCTACATGTACTGATATGTAATAATCAACACTATGTGTTTGATTCAGGTACGTGTACGATCAGCGGTACAAGTAGAAGCTAATCCAGACAGGTTTGAGTACTCACCATTCACTGAGTATGCTAGTGTATCAGGCATTGTTCAACCTAGCAATGGTAAGCAGCAGTAATGTGTGATACAACTTGTTACATTTACTATTCTCTCACTCTCTATAGTTCCGACACCACGTGAGTTGAATTTTATATTGTTAAAATTGGTTATTACTTCTCTCTCTTTATAATTCTACCTTCCCGTGTTATGCTCAGCACCAAGTAAGTGACTAGTGATGACTCTGATTTTGTCATAACTATCTTTTGATTTTTTCTTTTAGCTTTTGGTGGGCTGCCAGGTGAGTCTCACATCAGTGTGTAAATTTTTCTTGTTTACCTATCTCCCTCCCTTCCCTCCCTCCCTTCCCACCCTCCTTCCCCTACCTCCTCCTCCCTCCCTCTCCACCCTCCTTCGCCTACCTCCTCCCTCCCTCCCTTCCCACCCTCCTTCCCCTCCCTACAGAGGAACAAGTGATTGCTATCAGTGTTGTTGTGCCAGTAGTGATAATTGCAATAATTCTTGGTATCATTGCTGTGTTGATTGTTTTGCTGTATTTGAAATCAAAGTAAGAGAATTCAGTTAGATGAAAATTATTGTTTTTGGTCTTTTTCTCTCTTTAGGGCAGTATCTGTTCACACAGATGGTACAGAATTGAAGGAAAAGAAGTGATTAAAATAGCCAATAACTGCTTGCTAACATTAGCTCATGAAAGCGAAAGATTTTTTATACTAAAAGATGCATTGGAATTTATTTAGGGTATTTCTGTTGCAGTATTATTTTTGTTGTAATTGTTATTATAACCATTTATTATGATTCTACCATCAAGTATTGAATTTCATTGTTACCATAGTGACATGCTATTTTGTACAACAACACTACTTGCGACCATGATTTTTGTTACAGTACAGTTTATTCAGCAATGGCGGTTCGCCCTCCATCAGTCACTGGTGTTGCTGATGTAACGCAGTCCCTCAATGTTGCTCAGACGTTGTCGCAAGCTAGGAAAGTCCTGCAATCACATCGCCATTGGATGAAGACTCGCACTGCGACTGTGACACCTTTAGAAGATGACGAAGAGCCCGAAGGCGCCCCTCCGGTTCGATCCGGTTGGCTGCAAGCACCGGCTAACCGCTGGTCTACTGAGGTGGGCGGGGCGGATGAGGAGAGAGTTGCTTCCCCGGCATGGAATGTTTCCGACATCAAATCTACTGTGAATGAGTCTGGAGAGGAAAACAAACAGTTCAAGATAGAGAAGCGACTGGGTAATGTTTCCAAAAGTCTAACTGAGACAGCCAGCGAAAGAAAGCGCAGATCTAAGAAAAAGAAGAGAACACCCCATAACTCGGTTGCTCCTTCTGTTGATTTATTTTCAGAATCTGAACAAAAAACACCTATTCCTGACGTATTCACAGTTTCTTCGCACTCTATATCTTCTCAACCACTTGTCACTAGGGTAGCTTGGACCACCAGCTCACACTCTCTCGCATCAGCCGACAGCACAAACACTACAAAACCAGTCACCGGTTCGTTGAATTCAAACAGCCAGAATGACCTTCATGTCAGCCAGGAAGACATTTCTGATCAAGAAGAACTAAAGGGCGAAGGAGACGATGACAGGACAGCGCTTCATAACTCTTCTAGAATTAGCTTACGCGATGGTAATGATCTTCACTCTGCCAGTACTGGTACAATTATTGCTATAGCTCCAGCACCTAAACATCGCACCACATCCTATTGGAGACACAAGCATTCTAAAGTTGGCTCTGAGAGAGAACCAATAGACTCCTCAGCTGATGATGATTCGAAATCTGACCAAGATTCACCGCTAATGACCAGGAACAACATCATGGAACGGCAGCATCACTCTTACATTGCCGATCCAACTCTTGTCCCTGTATTGCCTAAGAAACATCAAACTGGTGCAAGAGCTTTTTCTATGAAATCAAAATCGCATAAAACTTTGCTACCTCAAGAAAGTCGCAAGGATGATAGAATAGAACGAGAAAGAAGTGAAAAGCGAACGGATGAAAAATCTGGAGAAGAAAAATCTACCAGTCAGATGTCTGATGTCAAGAAACAGGAGAAAACTGCACACGTCGATGTGTCACAGTCTGAATCATTGAGCAAACTCCATACTGTATCAAGTGGTGACCTACTAGTGGAAGATGCTGAAGATGAAAACACATATTTTGACACAACAGCAGATTCATTACTGTCTCCTGCACTTACCACTTCTCATGAGTTGAAATCTGCCGCCAAATTTGTACCAATGCTTGAAGATGTTGAAGAAATCGAGAGTGAGAATGGTGAAGTTGTAGGTTCTGCTCACAGTAAAGATCATCTCCATCAAGTTGCAAAAGAATCGAGTAGCAAGTTCGCACCAAGATCTCCTTCACTAGAGAAGCCACAAGTGAAGCATAAGAGAAGGAAGCGGTCTAAACCTAAGCAAACACCTGTTGAACACTTGGCTAATGACACTGCGGCACCAGTAGACAGCCATATTCCTCAGACTATATCTTGGGAAGATAATGAAGGCAACAGTGAATCTAAAGACACAAGTCAAACAACTGAGGTCAAATTGATATCACCTGATCAAACTGAAAACTTATCAACAGGTAAAATAGAACACAGTGTTCTTCCAAGCTATATCACATTATCTCATCTATGTACACGACTGTACTGTACATTAATGTTGATTCACTGTAGATGAAGAAGGAGAAAATATTGATCAAACATTACCACCTTTACTCAAAGTGAAGTCTACATCCAGCCTCAATTTACCTACAGGTAGTTGAACGTGCATAATTATATGTTTATGTATCTTTTCTTGCCATATACAGATTTTAAGTTTACTCGTAAGAGAGATCGAAACCCTCCTCCATACTCTCTTCATTGTTCCTCTCATGCTGTCTCCATTCCTTCCTGTCCTGTCTATGGCACGATTCAACCATCAGAAGCTGAATGTAAGACTAGTAGCATTTTATCTCTCTTGTTTACTTTTGCCTTATTTGAAGTGGTCAAAGCATACTCCAAGGCACTGTCTCATATCTCTCCTCCTGGCTTCTCCTCTCCATCTTCTAAACATACTGAACTGGTTGATGAAGGGATACAAACCAATCTATTGGAAGATCAGGACAATGGCTCTACCTATAGAGATGATGAATTCATTCAGCAGACCCAATCATCACAGCTGCAGCTTTCTGTCAATGTTCCTGATAGTTCTCTGGAACTTGGAGAACTCCACTTAGCTGCAAGGTACATTGGGGCCAGTCATTGCTTGCCTGCTAGCTCTAGCTCTTGTAGTTTGCTGTATAATGTGCATCCTACACATATCTCACTACAGGAATGGTAATTTAGCAAAGATACGAGATCTTTTAGTCAAAGGGTATGATGTGAATGGATTGGATGGTGGTGGGTATACTCCACTAATGTACTGGTAAGTGTATGATCATTCAGTTTATGGTCTTTCATTCACATTACAGCATATTACCTGAAGGCCAAGGTGTACAATTGCACTGTGCTGACTTCCTGATCAGGCGTGGTGCAAATCTTGATCACAAGGTAGTAAGAAAAAGTTACTGACTGGCCGAATTACATTGTTATAATTTAGGCAGTAGATGGTTCCACTGCTCTTCACCTTGCCTCTTATGTTGGAGCACTGTCATTGATACAGTTATTGCTTTTCAATGGAGCTAATCCTGATATTAGAGATTGTGATGGACGACTACCACTCCACTGGGCTACTAAACCACTCACTACTAAACCTATCGCTGAATTACTGAAGGTATTGAGCTCACAATGTACTCTTTTGTATCAATAAAACACATTCTTTAATCTCAGTATTCAGCATCAGAAGTCAATAGCTCAGACTCAGCTGACATGACCACACTGATGTGGGCTGCTTATCACCAAAATTTTCAGGTGCTGCAGTATCTGTTGTCACGTGGAGCTGATGTAGAGGAAAAGGACATGGATGGTGAAACAGCCATGCACTGGTAAGAATATTAGATGCAGAAGTGGATTGTTTGCGGTGGTCTTTATGGAATGTTTTTTTAAAGGTCTGTTCATGAAAAAGAAACACGCTGTTTGGAGTTACTTCTCAAACCGGACATGACTTACTTCAAGGACCATAATGGCAGAACTGTAATGCATAAGGCTGCTAAGCTGGGATGTGTAGCTGCTGTGGAGATTATTACAGCACTTAGACATGATACTGTTCATGATATTGATAAAAAAGTATGTCATAATAACTGCTACTGCTGTATTGTGTGTATGTGTAATAATTATTCCATTATTGTTTACACTCTCACAGGGACGCACACCACTCCATTACTCTGCTGTAAATGACAAGGTTGATGTGTGCTACACTCTACTAACCAAAGGAGCTGATGCTACTCAGAAAGATTTTGAAGGGAAAACACCACTTGACTACTCTCGAGAGCAAGGCAATGAATATGCTGTGGCTCTTTTTACATGCCAAGAGAACTCCATAGCTGATTTTACCAGAATGACAAGGTTATTCTCTCTCCTAGCTTTTGCTTGTATTTATGTGGAGTTTGGTAGTAGCCTATGTACATGTTTTAGTTCATTGTTATAAATTTCTCTTTCCTCATTTGCATCTTGTTTTTATTTTATCAGGACTATGAGTCACAGTAGTACAATTGGTCGTTCAACCAGTTTTGATAATCTTACCAATGCTGATAACAACAGTGTAATAGCAGAGACACTATCAATGGATCAGACCAGTTTGCTCGATAATGCATCATTACTACTGGACAACACACTGAGTCAGGAACCACTCACACAAGCAGACATTGAGGTATTATCACGAGGGAGCTATCTTGGGTATTTTCCACGAAACAGCAATGGTTAGCTATTCTGGGGTTCTAACTATTTTTATTTATGTGTTTTATTCAACAGATCCTCCGAGGCACTATTATTTCTGGGTATATCCTAACAAAGGCACTTTGTGCTGGTCTCGAAGTGACTCTCGAAGAAACAAGAAGGAGGCCCGTGTGTATAGAGTATATTCCTCTCCTAGTCTTGCTGTGACTGCTCGTCCTGACTTCTCGCCACATGAACTTCATCGATATGCATTCTGGTTGACGACAGACAAAGGTGTGCTTGACTTGCTAGCATACACTGAAGAAGCTTACAAGCACTGGATAAAGGAGTTTCAAGTTTTAGCACAACAGAACAGTGAAGAACAGGAGCAGGTTAGCATTGAAGGCAGCAAAGAGTACGAGAGAGAAGAGAGTGATGAACATACTGACCTAGCGCTTCCACAAAACGACGACTTGCTATCAGAGACAACGTCTGTATTCGGACCCAGCGTTCCGGTAACATCTACACCTGCTCACAACCAAACAGACCACAAGGTTCAACCTCCTCTTGATCCATATCAGGTTATGTGATCTCTGACTAAAAACTTTGCTAACTGAATTATTATATATTTTTTGTGAAAATATGTGTTATGTAAACATTTGGTCATAATTACACAACCACATCTAGTCAGTTGCACAGTTATTTCTGTTTGCTAAGCAAATATGAAATGGACTGTTTTATATCAGTGAAAGTATCAGTAGCAGTGAAAAACTGCACCACTTCTCCGTGTCGATCAATGAGGTACTTGTTGAAGTTCCAATTCGGAAAGCTACCAGTTGATTCAGTCAAGTATCTGTACACATCACACATGTTCTCTCCTTTAACATCAACTTTAGAAAAGATTGGAAAATTGGCATCATACTTCTTGGTGGCAAAGAACAATATTTCACTATCCGTGCCTGGCTCTTGTTGCCCAAACTGATTACACGGGAAAGCGAGGACTGTAAATCCACGACGTCCATAAAGATCCTGCATGCTAGTCAGCTGCTTGTAATTATGGTCAGTATATCCACACTCACTTGCGAGATTTACCACAAGAATTACCTACAAAATTGAGACAAAAGAACAATGAATTCATGTTTTGCAAATTCCAAATGCATACCTTTCCTCTGTATTGCTCCAATGGTACATGCTCTCCTTGCATATTTACTGCTGAAAGAGAGTAGAAATCATGAGCTGAGCCTAAGGTACTACTCAAGGTCACCAAAACAGTGAACACCAACACACAAAGCAACATGATTGCCGCAAATTATAATCGATTTACCCGCTCTGGACAATGTTATCAGAAAAATCGAACCATAGGTGATGTTTTGACAACACTGTCCGCATCGCCGAGCCCACTAGAGACTGTAAGATGCAGCGAAAAGGAGGAGGTGGCAAACTGCAGCGAAGAAAAGGCAGTCCGAAAGAGAAAGAAGTCGTCGAGCTTGCAACCAGAAAGAATTCTGGAAGTTCGAACAGATGTGGGCTGCGCGTGATCTGTCTAATCGTAGTATTCGCGGTTTTTGTTGGCCTTGTATATCTTGCAGCCCCTGGAGGACAGGGCTCGCGATCAAAATCAGCGCGTTCAGCGGCAGAGAATGAGCAAAGAAAAGCAGAAGAGGCAGCTAGGAAAGGAACGGATGAAGACAATGGGTGGGTCAGTGCAGCAAAGGAAGGCTCGTCTTGTGCCGAGCTTGTGAACGAGGCGAGAAGGATCATGGATTCAGGTATCACTGGAGGCGATGAGGCGGATCTAGCATTGGACATGCTGGCATCGTGTGCTTTAAAAGAGCCAAAAAGTGCTCTTCCGCGGTGGAATATTGCAGCAGCGTTAATGCAAATGAAACGAGTCAATGAAGCGGTTCCATTCCTCAAAGAAGCCCTCAGCCTAGACCCAACCAATCTCAACTACTTGCTGAGTGGAGGAAGAGTTCTGGCAGGTTTGGGTAAATACGGAGATGCAATCAAGTGCTTGGAAAAATTTTTAGAATTGTCTCTTCGTGTACCAAAGTGGGACCAGCTTCTTGCAAGCATCTCAATCAGCAGAGAAGATGAATGGGAATTCCTTAATGAGGTTGGTCCTGAGTTAGTGTCAATTCTTGAGACCTTACTGAACTGCTACCTCCATGAAACTTCTCTTATCAAAGCCGGATACTTGTACAAGGTGGTCATTGGTCTAAAGGGTGTTGAGAATGCTCGTGAGCATGTCTTGGCT
Organism: Haliclona indistincta; assembly: GCA_964017065.1. NCBI lineage: Eukaryota > Metazoa > Porifera > Demospongiae > Haplosclerida > Chalinidae > Haliclona > Haliclona indistincta. Next base: position 5,689,958 of record OZ024790.1, on the reverse strand, counting down.
CATGCGTTTTTCTGTTTTAGTTTGGGTGACATTATCACAGGCATACGGCAGCTTAGAATCTATACCGAGGAGCAGTATGTATTGCAAGGTTATGGTGGAGCCAGCAGGGCTAAAGAGGTGGTAACCGCTCACTCACTGCGTCTGTTAGCAGCTGGATTTGATGCTATAGTCACTAGCATAGGCAAAAACTTGTTGATGGCTGGAGAAGTGGTTTGGGATGAGCTGGTGTACAATTGTAACCTAGAAGCGAAGACAGACAGGACGGATTTCTCTCATAACGTTTCTCAGAGTTGGTTGTGGGAAATTTTTGGCAAATGCCTTGGTGCTAGTCATATAGTTTCCATGCTAATAAAGGAGGGAGCAGTTGTTCATGCTGAGAATATCTTTGGCTATACTGCTATGTTCAACATGGTCTCCACAAACAACTCCGTGTTTGTAAAGGACCTGTTAGTTGCAGGTGCTAGTCCTGATGCTAGTACTGCTCTTGGCCTAACAGCTCTTCACATGGTAGCTATGAGAGGCAGTTATCTTGTTATACAGCCTTTAGTTCAAGCAGGATTGAAAGTCGACAGTCGTGATGCATTGAACAGAACTGCACTAGATGTGGCTTGCTCACAGAAATGGTCTGCTGTAGATTTCTCAAGATCAATAGGAAGAGATCTACCAAACAATTGTCCAACAAAACCACTGGAACTTTCACCACTGGCACAAGGGTTCAAAACTGGCAGCTGGCTTGGCAATGATCTTGTGCTACCAAATAAACTGACTGAAGATAGATGTGATTTTGATGTCATCGGTTACAACGCTGACACAGAGTCTCTCTTGTTGGAATACCTCTCACTTCAACGTCCTGTACTGGTACGTAATGCCACAAATCCTCAGAAACTGAAGCAATTGTTTCATCACTGGCAGAGAAATAAGATGATCAAGGAATATGGGCATCTTACATTTTCTGAAGTTCTGGTTCCCTATGCAGAATCATTTGGATATAATCATTCTACGACTACACTAGAACAATTTATTAATAAAATGGAACAATTATATCAGGAATACAAAACTGTGCAAGATCTCCTACTTCTTTCTTCGCCTACTTACATTTTTGAGGCAATTCCTCCTAACTCTCCATTATTAGACTATTTTACTCTACCAGACATACTGAATCCTTCAGTCACGCATATATCTGTCACAAAAACGCAATTTTATGTTGGACCACCACTGTCTGGAGCTCCTTTTCATTTTCACAGAAATGCTTGGAATGTTTTAATTTATGGACTCAAGCGATGGTTTGTCTTGCCTCCTCCTCATGCTTACTACTCTAAACAGCATGTTTGGGACTGGTGGCGAACAGTACACAAACATAAAAAGTCGACACATGTAATGGAGTGTGTACAGCATCCTGGAGATATGGTGTTCGTGCCTGACATGTGGGGGCATTCTGTGATAAATTTGAGAGAAAGCATAGGAATGGCTGCAGAGTTTATTCATGGACAGTCTGAGTTTTCATTGTAATCAGATTGAGAATATTCATAGGTATTTTTAGTGATTAGATGGTTTACACAAACTTTAATATCTCAAGCACTTTTATTTATTTCCCAAGTAGTCATATGGACACATTACCATGTATTTTTATCCCTCATAGATGATCTTTCAATGTTATCACAGAATATTTTATGTTACTCATTCTTATTAATTCTCAGCACAACATAGTTGATTTAACTAAAGTATCACCAGCACTAGTTAGAAATGTAAAGTGCTGTCTGTGGTCACTGTCTTCAATGCTTGTCAATACCAATATTCTTCTTTTTAGCAACTGTGGTATAATTATTTTATCTTCAAACTCAATCCTGTCTTTGAAGTACAGCTGGAAAAAAGGAAAACAAAAAGAGTACGAGTAACAAAACTGTACATAACAGCTAGGCCCAATGGAAGGCCAATTGTGATTTCGACTAAACAACTTTCTTGAATTAGCTTCCACACATCATTGTAACATCATCTAAGAAGACACTATTTTCCTCGAACAAAAATAATTATGAAAGTCTTAAGTCAACTGGTTGTGCTTAGTTTTGTTGGAGGAGGTGGTATGTCTATTAGGTTTGAATGCTAATGACAATCATTAGACTTAAGGTTCTGTGGTAGAGTCAGGGTAGAGTTATATAAAATTATAGAGACTCACTACAACGTTAACATCACTGGAGATAAGCAGAATCTATACTACAGTCATTAGTTTAGTTTGTACAGGACATGTGCTCACATATTGTTTCACTAGTGCTTAATTTAATATTCAGTTTGTTGTGTTTCATGTTTTTGTTGATAAAAGGCAGTGACATACACTGAGTCAGGGACAGGGTAAGATGTAGGTGAATAATTAACAGGACAGTGAGATCGAGCTGTCAAGCACATAGTCACAGATATCTATCGAGTAACCAGAGGATCTTTAATTTAAAACATATATATGTTTAGTTACACTGTCATATGTTTAGTTACATATGTTTAGTCATATGTTCACTGTCATATGTTCACATACATATGTTTAGTTCCACTGTCTTAGTTACATAAAGGTATAACTGTAGATGTGTACGGGCATGCATGGCAACTCCCTACCACAAAATGATCATAAGATAAAATCATAGATTTTAACAATAATTGTTAATAATTATTAGAGTGCTACATAGGTGTTTTCTAAGTATATTGCCCAAATATGGTTCGCTATCGTGAGTGCATACCGTATTTTTAAATATCATATACGGTAATCTGAGTGCAACAGTCATGTTGAGGTGAAAATTCACAAAAACTCTTATACACCAGAAAAAAACTTGAACAATAGTCTTTAATAGTGTACCAGGAATCAATATAAGGGTAACATTATTCACATCTAAGCCATCATGCATTTTGAATATAGTTATGTTTCTCTGAAGTCTTATTACAGAGAAAGTTGTATGATGCGGAAAAATAATATTGTCATTACTTTTAGACTGCAGCAGTGCTAAGCTGCTTTGAGTTGAGTCTTATATCTAACTTTGTAAAGCTGTTCGACTCTGTGTCGCTTGATCATAAGCACACGCGACCAGTAGTTAGCTAAGCACGAATCAGTCCCGGCGCCATGGCGTCAATCGACATGGACATGGCTGATGACTCAGAATCTGTGATCGCTGGAGAGCCATTCGGACAAAAGCGGCCTCCACTCTCTGTGATTATTGAAGGAATTCTTGAAAAGTATCCCGACGGGCAAATATTCAAGGTGAAGTCAATAGTCGCGACATGAAAATATTCGTTGATAATTATTTAGCTAACCCTCGTCTTCAATTACTACATTATCTACTATGTACTGTACATGCATAGCCATACACAGTACATGTATAGTATAATCTTATGATGTAGGAAGTGATACAAAATGCTGATGATGCTAGAGCCACCAAAGTCAAGTTTATTCTTGATCATCGAGATATTCCTACCCTCTCGCCTCGTCTCGTGAAGTCCAATGCTCATGGATTACTGAAAAGATTTAAAGGACCGGCTCTACTTGCATACAATAATGCCGTCTTCACAGAGAAAGACTGGGTTAGCATACAGAGTTTGCAGCAAAGTGGAAAAGCCAAGGATCCCTTCAAAGTGGGCAAGTTTGGGATTGGATTTAATTCTGTCTACCACATCACTGGTGAGTGACTGAGTTGAACACATACCACAGCATTCTCTTTGTTTTATTTGAGACTTAATAATAAGTAGTTGTGTTTTGAACCAATTATTAATTGTGAAACATCACTCGGAAGTGTAGAGCATAATTGTTTGTGAGTAAATAATACTAGTACTGCATGTCTGTGAGTGTCTGTTACTGTAAACACATTGGAAATAATGTGTCTACTACATACTAGTGATAAAACATGTGTGAAATGGTTCACTTCCCTGTTAGTTGGTTAACGTTGCTGTCATGACCATAACACTGACTTGCTTAACTTATTAGACATCTATAAATTCTTGGATTTATACAGTGTAAATATTACTAGGTGTAGTATTGGTATTACAACAAGCTTTGAATTCATATGACACACTGAGTGATTTTTTTTTGTTTTTTTTGAGTTTACAAAATAATAAGTATTTATGAAGGAAATGTAGGGAATGAGCGATTTTGTTGCAGGCAACTTTGTTGTTTGGTTGTATGTAACAAATTTGCCTAGCCGGTGAATGTGTTTAGAATGCCATTTTATTTTCTGGCCATTTTTATGTGGACACACTACCTGACAGTTACTGTTTCTGAAAATTCAAGTATAAACACTTTGTGCTTGCGTGTTAGAGCAACAATGTTTTCTACTGCCAAAACATTGTATAAAACCATCAACGGAGATGCTAAAATGCTGTATCCAAAACATTGTATCTTGTTTACATCACAAAATCTATTTGCTTACATGTACACACTACTGAAGGGTCTACCTTTTAATAATTGAACACCTGTCTCTGGTGAAATAGTGAATCAACAAAGTCACACCAACTCACAGAAAGTTACACTTATAGTATTGTGCATGTTGTTAGCTGAAGTTAACCAGTCAAAGCATTGACTGCACATTGCCATACTTTTTGCAAAATAACCAGGCTAAGTGGTCTGAGAATAGCTCATTTTTGTTTTTTTTTTGAATGGCTGTTTGGAGATGAAGTTTCTTCTAAATAATTATAATCATGATAAGCACATTTTCTCATGAAATTTGGTGCTCTCATGAATACAGTAGTCTGGTTATGTTACTTTTGTGTGTGAATACATAGCAAGTATAAACTGCAAATGCATATCTTAGTAGTTTATGAAGTTCAAATTAGAGATGGTAAAGCAGTACAAGGTGAAGCTGTATCAGCACCACTAGCTTAGTACCACAATAATTCTCGTAATGCACAACACGATGGTCCATTGCCGCTGCTGGATCTTTGTGCCTGGTCTCTGCACACTGTGCCATAACTTCTCTATCTGTTCTATTTTCTCACTAAATACATGTGTGGAATCATGGAATGGGCGGTACCTTTGAATCGCGTTGAAGCAATGTGCTGAGTATAGATCCATAGTGCATCATTTCTCAGCCTAGCCAGTTCTGCAGCTCAAACCTAATTTTCTAGGTCTGCATGGTTTTAGATATTGTCCACACATGTTCTGTATTTCCTGGAATAAACACCCTGGCATTTATTTAAAGTTTTGGGTAAAAAAAATAAATTTCTAAAAGTAAAAAATGCTCTAAACCAGGAGTCAAACCATGGTTAAACCACGGTTAGAAGCTGGCTGCTCTTTCACTTGAGCCATTTGAACCACTTTGCATCACCTGCAGAGCGCTGCTTATTTATTTCAGCCAGGCATTTATTCGAGACCAGGCGAATAAGTGACCAGGTGACTTATTTAAGCCTGGTCAAGAAATACAGTAGTAGTCCTAGTCTGTTCTAGGAGCTATCTAATTTTATGCTGGGTCCAGTCAAGGGCCACTGCATGCTGAGCCTATACTGTTTTTGTTACAAGCTGTTGCTAAACTGTGCATTATGTGGTGTGCTACCAGTGCTACCAGTGTAACTGTGCTACCAGTGGTGAGGTAGTATTAATACAGAAAACATATGTGCATGAACTTAAGTGTGAAGCAGGCGATCTCGAGCAGCAATATTCATGAAAGTAGACAAGCAGATATATTACTAGAAGATATAACAGGATGTAATACAAGCTATAGGCCAGTGCACATGTGAACTGAGGCATTCAATAATTCTGTGATGATGCCCTAGATGCTACTAAAAATGTGCTATGCTTGATATTACATGTACACCTTCTGTTTGGTTGTTCACAGTGCAAGATTTTGTACATTTCCTGCATGCTTTTTTGGCACTTTATTATATTTAGATTTGTAATGATTGTAGGTCTGGGTTACAAAACATGATTCTTTCATAATCACAACATGCACTGCATGCCCTCGCGTCGCGTCATCATACAGTATACTACCACCTGGCATGTCAATGTTTACTAATACAAATCAAAATAATTAAGACGTGTTATGCGTCCCAGTTGTAGACCATCACATAATTATGGTTCAGTGTTGCAAGGCAGAATATTACTACAACCAGTCAATTTGAATGAAAAAAACATGCGTTTGACTGCACAGCATACGCGTTGCGACGTATTGTGAATGTCTCTAAGCTCTGCGACTCATTGTGAACTAGGCTTAACTAGGTGTTTATTTTACGTTTGAACATTTACAAATTACTGGTAAGTTTTCAGCAATCTGATTAACTACGAATAAACAAAGTGAATAATTAAGAAAGCATGTGTGTTTCGTAGTGACATATGCTATGGTTTTTCTTTCAGATCTTCCAGTAATAATCAGTGGTGCCTATTGTGGATTTTTGGATCCACAAGAGCAAATTTGGCAGCACCAATCAGGAAAGCGATTCCGGTTAACTTCGTTGCAAAATTCGCCAGACGTACTTGCGCCATTTGCGGGATTATGTGGGTTTCAAAACGGTTCCACAGACTTTTCTGGTCAAACTCTTTTTCGATTTCCTCTTCGAAATACTTCTTCTGATTTATCAAAGAAATGCTATGATATTGATGATATTCAAAAGCTGATAGCTGGTCTTAGAGAAGAAGTCAAATATCTTCTTCTCTTCCTTCGCTCAGTTCAGTCAATTACTATTACCGAAAAATTGTCTAATGAGTCTGAGAGACTATTGCTTAGTGTGAATGTCAGTGAATGTGACTCAGGTAAGAGGCAATTGAAACAAAGTAATTTCATTGATAAGGTATATTCTACCTTTGTTGGTGCACATCCATATGATGTCCCAAAATTGGTCTCTAGTGCTGGTAGCTTTAGTGTTGTAGTCAAGGAAGCGAAGACTGGTGAATCAAAGCACCAATGGCTGGTAGTGCATCAAGTTGGTAGTATGAATCAAATTGTAAGACAGCATGCTGCTAAACAGCATGTGCTGCCATGGGTTGGAGCAGCTATCGAATTCTCGTCAGCGACAATTGATTCAGTAGGTGGCCGTCTATTTTGTTTTCTTCCAATGCCTTGTGAAGCCACTGCTCCCATTCCAGTCCATGTCAATGGTACATTTGCTTTGAGTGACAGTCGAAGAGCTTTGAAATGGCCAGCCGGAGAAAGAAAAAATGACCCACAGGCAGAATGGAACAAACTACTGGTAGAGCATTGCTTTCCATCTTGTTATGTCACATTGCTTTTAAATTTGATTCAAATTGAAACCATCGTACCAAAAGAGGTATACATGACTTGGCCAGATGTACATATAGTTGACGATGTTGATGAGTGGTGTGGAATTCTTCCTTGCTTTTTAAAGGAGTTGTTTAAGCACAAAATAATACATTCAAATATCAATGGAGGGTGCTGGGTTACCCTTGATGATGCTGTTCTCGTACCACAAGATGAAAACATTCCTAATGTTGTTGAAGATGCATTGCTTAGCTGTAGAATGACAGTAGCTAGAGTAGATGATGTTGTATGGAGAGCTATAGAATACTACAATTCTATTACGCGAGGGCATAGTACTGTTATTAGTCCTGCATATGCTAGGTCAATCTTAAAGAAAAATGCCAATGTGTATCGTCACTATAACAGCTGTGACAAGATTAAACTTCTTGGTTACTGTCTTGGTGATAAGAAATATGAAGACATGGTTGGGCTTGAGCTACTGCCTCTTGCTAATGGTGCATTTGTTCAATTTAGTGGTCGTGTACGCTATTACACTCCACTGTTTTTGTGTACTAACGAATTCCCTCAAGCATTGCTACCTGATTGCCGACAATATCTTGTTAATCCTGATGATTCTAATCTTCACAAACAGTTGAAAGCAGTTGCTGTGCACCATTGCACTCAACTTCAGTTGCTCCAAGTAGCAGATGTATCACGTCTTCTTAAGCAGTCTATTCCATCTGGAGGTTATTCAGATAGCTGGCTTCGATTGTTTTGGAAATGGGTTCAATCTCACCACCTTAGTCATTTTGAAAATATTCCTTTAGTTCCTGTTGATCACAACAAAATAGCAAAACTAACCAAGTCTGCTGGTGTAGTTTATTTTTCTGCTAACAATTATGTGCATATTGAACCGGAACTGAAGACAGCTTTGAGTAAATACCAGGTTAAAATGGCTAATACTCAAATGCACGACTATTTGACACACCATCAACTGCTAAATTATCTTCATACATTCAATGGAGCTGGTTTGCTAGATGCCATTTCATTTGTTAGTTATAACATAGCAAGCATTATTCCTACTATTGCAGAAGCAGCTGCTCTGCAGGAATTTTTTGACAGTAGTCTGCACTTGATCTATCAAAAAAATGAAAAAATGCGTGTTTTTAAACAGCTATCTATTTTTAAAACACTGCAAAATACGTTGTGTTCTATTAATGCTGCAAGCAATACCTATAATGGAAGAGCAATTGCTGAAGATAGCAGTTATGACTTGAAGCTAGAATATTTACCACAATCTCCGTTGGTACTTTCACGAACTGGTAATCGACATCGACTATTGCAAGTTGCCTCAGTACAGTACTTGAACAAAATTCAATACTTGTGTCAAATTGTATTTTCAAAGGTGAAACAAAGAGGCTATTCTAAGCAGGATACTGAAAATCTTATGTCAGAAGTACTATCAGATTTTAGCTCTTATGCTTGGAGATTTCCAGGTCACTTCAGCGTGTTAGTTGAAAGTGTTAAAACTTTGCCTTTTTTATTCAACCATGGCCGGTGGAAATGTCCTAAAGATTTGTTTAATCCGAGTGATTCTGATCTTTGCAATCTTTTTGAGGGAGAAGCTGTATTTCCAGTAGCTCCATTTGATGATATGGTATTTCTTGATTCACTGAAAAGGTGTGGGCTGCGTCAAATTGACTCTGTCAGCGCTCAAGAAATTTTTGATATTGTGAATAACATCAAGACGTACTTTTCGAGTAGCCTAGTTGAAGTTGAGGGTATCAAGCACAGAAGAGCTAAGGCAGTAGTGCATTTTCTTAATGAGCATCCTTGGTTTTTGCAGCAACAAGTAACAAAAGGAAGGTATTGGTATACTCTTCAAGCAGCTCTTGAATCTTGTGCACGTGACTATTGTTGGCTTCCTGTTTGCTGTACTCCACCATCTTGCTATTCTTCTTGTCTGGTATGGAAGGGCACACAGTATAGGCAGTGCTTAGCCTCTAGTCGTGCTAATTTGGTAGTGCTACCCACTAACACATCTGATGACCCAATGCTAATGGGTTCTGAAATGATTTTTGTAGATGGCTGCCTTCCTCAGAATTTTGCTAGCTCACTATCTTGCTCTTCTAAATCTCGAGCAGTAGCCATTATAAACCATCTTCGCACAATAATCAAAAATAAATCTGATTTTGATTGCAACCTTCTTGAAAAATTGGTAAAAAATATTTATATTGCCCTTAATCAATTGTCTTGTTATGACGTTGAAGTCTCATTGGCAAACATTACTGAATGGATCTGGGCTGGTGAAAAACATTTTGTTAGTCCAAATGTCATGGGTATAGGAGATCATCCAAATTTTAGACAAAACTTAAGACCTTTCATCTATACTCTGCCATCATCTCTGTATCAATCAATAACACTTTTTAGAAGAGCTGGAGTGACAGAGCAAGTTAGTTCAGAGCAAATCCTCTCTGTTCTAAAGGAGGATCTAACTACCATATCTTCTTCAGATGCGTGGTCACTTGTCAGAGCGATATTAAATTGGGCAGTAGATATGAGTAACGATGGCAGTTTAACACTAGATGACCATGACCTACTAGTTCCTGTAGAATGCACCTCGTCAAACTTTCCTCAATTACAGCCAGTTGAGAAAGTTGTTTTCACAGACAATGAATTTCTGAAGTCTATTGCTATGTCATCTGGTGAAGAATTTACTCTCGTACATTCAAGTGTGAGCACTAGTGTAGCACGGGCTCTTGGTGTAACACCACTTTCTACTCACCTTGACATCAGCGAAGACATCATGGAAGATGCAGGTCAACATGAACCTCTCATTCAACGATTGCAGAACATTCTCCGTGAGTATAAAGATGGACTGACCATTATCAAAGAGCTGCTTCAAAATGCTGACGATGCTGGAGCTACAGAATTAAATATTGTTTATGATGCTCGGCACCATAGCACAAGCAATCTCTTCTTCCCTCATATGGATAAAGCCCATGGTCCTGCTCTTGTTGTTCACAACAATGCTAGCTTCACTGACGAAGACTTTGCTAACATAACCAAGTTAGCTGGTGCTACCAAGGCTAACAAAACACTCAAAATTGGGAAATTTGGTCTTGGTTTTTGCTCGGTTTACCACATCACTGATGTACCTTCATTTGTCAGCAGAGACTATTTGTATATATTTGATCCAGCTCTGAAGCATCTAGCTGATGCTGTTCAAGATCGATCTCAACCTGGAAAAAAGATCAAATTCACTTCACGTCATTTTGTCCGCTCACAGCAACTTTCTCCCTACAAAAACCTGTTCAACTTTCAACCTTCTGAAAATTATGGAGGTACTATCTTTCGCTTTCCATTTAGAGATTTTCCCAGTCAGATTAGTGAAGATGTGTATACTGAGGACACTGTTGACAAGTTAAAAGATGCGCTAAAAGAGGAAGGCTCAAAATTGCTACTATTCTTAAATAACATAAATCGTATTACATTCAATAGAATTCGAGCCAATGAACAAGGTATGACTCAGGAACTAGTAGTGCAAAGAAATCAGAGTGATTTTAAAATTGAATGTGATGCCTGTTTGAAGGAAATTAGTATTCTTCAGAATAGGACAGTGTATAGACATGAGAAATGGCTGGTTTCTGACCATTCACAGGATATCTTTTGCAGTGTATCAAGGCAAGAAAAATTTTCAACTGCAGCTGTAGCTTGTCTGTTAGTTCATGATGAGGACAGAACAACAGTCGGTGAAATCGATGGTGAAGTTTTTTGTTTTCTTCCACTGTCAGTGAACACTGGATTGCCTGTGCATGTTAGTGGCAATTTTGGCGTTATCAACAATCGTAGAGGAATATGGACATCAGACTCATCTAACATCAAAGGAGAAATGGAAGTAGAGTGGAATCAACAATTAATGAAAGTGACAGTTGCTCAAGCTTACATAAAACTACTCAAATCTCTGATGCAACTTTCAAAGATACACGTGATCCATGACTACAAATTCTATTCCTTGTGGCCTCTAGAACCACAGTTGACGACAAAAAATCCGTGGAACTTAATGGTGGGTGTTGTGTATAGCATGCTTTGTTCTGAAACACTTTTTCATTCCAGTTCTATTCAAACGTGGCTGACATTAGAGAATAGCCAGTTTCTTGCACGAGATTTTCTTTCAGTTGAACCATTATCAGCTCTTCCTGATTGTATTAGTGCTGCTATTCAACACCTTCAGCTACCAGTTGTATATTTACCTCCTTTATACCTGTCTCACATTGAATTGCCGCAAGACAATGTGATTAGTAGAGACATGTTTGTTAATACTTTCTTTGATCAAATTGAAATATTTACGTTTGATATGGTCAAGGTTCGTAATAATGTTCTTCTCCATATTCTCCGTATCCTTTCTTTCGAAATTGACAAATCTTCAAAACCCCGACTAAAAAGAACACTTCAGCTTGCTAGTTGCATACCTTGCACACCAGATGGGCTATATCTTGCTCGAGCTGATCAACTAGTTGACCCGAATGAGCACATGTGTACTCTCTTTGATCCAGATGATGGCAAATTTCCTATCAAAGTATTTTGTAATGATCCTGCAGCTAGAAGAGCAATGATATGTCTTGGATTAGTCACAGAGTCTGTGCCATGGCCATTACTGATTGAATGCGCAAAAGGGATAGAAGAACTTCTAAAAACTAAAAAGACAAGAGCCAAGGGGCTTAAAAGGGTGCAAATAATTATTCAATGCATCCAGGAAAACATTGAATGGGAAGGTATATCCGAGGAAGCAAAACAATTAGCCAACATTAGATTCCTTCCAGTAATGTCAAAACCAAAATCATATCCTCTTTTCTGGAAAGGAGAAAAACACCAATTGTTATGTGGATCTGAGTTAGCATATTACGAAGAAAAGACTGGTCGTTTCTCCAATACTCTTAACATGCCTTATTTGGTAGGAACCCAGTTGGCACTTTTAAGCACTCTAAAACCACCTGATGGTTGTGGCTGGATATATGAACAAAGAGTAAAAGATGTGTTGGGATTGATTTCTGAACCAAATATAGAAACAGTGCTTGAACACTTCCTTTGTGTGGTGCAAGAATTAAAAGATTCAAAGAAAAAATTACAAGCTAATTCTGATTGGGTCAAGCAAACATGCATAGCTGTCTACAGCTTTTTGAATGAGCATATTTCAGCTAGCAAAAGAGTTTCATCTAAACATGGTACTGAGCTTGCTATAGAACAACCAGAGGAACCAACTGAAGAAGAAAAGGCTCTGAATTCATATCACCAAAAACCTTTTATATTTACAGAAACCAGATTTGTTGAGCCAGCTGTGGTAGCTAAGGAATGGAAAGTTAATGGGCCATATCTCTACTCAGTGCCTTCCATTCTTGCACAAAAGTCAAGCCTAATAAAAGCATTAGCCGTAAAAGACAGTTTCAGTGTAGTAGATTTATTTTATGCTTTAGACAGTATGCATCGAGATTTTAAAGGCAGAATACCAGATCACTGTCACAAAGTAGTTGATGATATAATGCAGGCTCTTGCAAAGTGTGTACCCTCAGAGCCAGTAGAAGTAGACAAGTATCTTCCAGATGACAGTTACCAATTGCATCCTATTAACAAGCTATCATTCAATGACGCTCCATGGTGCAAGCCTGACACAGATTGTACATTTGTCCATCATCTCATTGGTAGGCAAGCAGCTCTAGCATTTGGTGTGCAGCCAGTTCGTAGCAGATTCCTTGAAACGTACACCAGCAGTAATCAAGAATTTGGATCGCCATTTGGCCAAAAAGAGAAGTTAACTGATCGAATAAAGAATATATTACATGATTATCCACTAGATGCTACCTTTCTAAAAGAATTAATTCAAAACGCGGATGACGCCAAGGCTACTAAAATGTGTGTCATACTAGACAAGCGTACACATGGACACAAAAGGGTTTTATCTGAGAATTGGTCAGATTTACAAGGACCAGCTCTTTTAGTTTGGAATGATGCAGAGTTTACTGAGAATGACTTGAAGGGCATTCAACAGCTTGGGCTTGGTTCTAAACGAGATGACTCAGAATCAATTGGTCAGTTTGGCATTGGTTTCAATGTGGTATATCATATAACTGATTGCCCTAGCTTTATCACAGGAGGAAAAACACTTTGCATTCTTGACCCTCATCATTGCTATGCCCCAGGAGCTACTGAAAATGAGCCAGGTAGACGATTAGACAAACTGGATGAAGAATTCTGGGATAACTTCTCAGATCTTAAAAAAGCTTACTTGAGAGATGCACCACCAGGTATTCCCAATGAACAATTACAAAAAGGTTCGTTGTTCAGATTTCCTCTTAGACACAATCGAAAGCTTGTTGAAAAATCTGAACTAGTTGATAGAAAAGTGTTTGCAATGAACAATCCATTGGATGCAAACAGTTTAGGAACAGAACTTAATTGTTGGGTGCCACAAGTCAAAGACTCGCTACTCTTTCTCAACCATCTTACTCAGTTTGAATTTTTTGTCATCTCTGATGACTCAAGTGTTGTACTAGAAAGCAGTTTTGAAGTTCACATTGATGACTCTTATAAAAAGTTGCGAACAGAATTTCACAAGAGGGCCAAAGAATTTGGTAAAAGTAGTAAACCAGAAATTATCACATATTGTCTGTCAATTACAGCTGGAAGGAGTGAACATAGAACGCGTGAAGATTGGCTTGTCCAGCAGGGTGTAGGAGATGTGAAAAATAATTGTGAAAACCAGTGGAGTTTTATCAACCAGATTATTCCCAAGCATGGATTAGCTGCTCTCCTCTCATCAACGAAACAACACTCAACGACAAAGTTTAAAGGAAAAGTGTTTTGCTTTCTTCCTTTACCTATAAGTACTACTAACTTACCAGTCCACGTAAACGGCCAATTTATTTTAAACAATAGCCGACGGAATCTTTGGAGCTCAGATCAATCTGATGAAAAAAAGACATGGAATGAAAATCTCGTACAAGCTATTTCATCCTCATATGCATCATTTCTTATTGAAGCTCGATCAAGCTATGTATCAGTTGGACAACAGATGGATGCTAAAACTTTGAAAATTGCTCTAGAACGTTATTATAACATCTTTCCATACTGGAATCTTCCAGAGGAAGAACAGTTGAAGCCTCCTACTAGTGAAGTTCGATCTTTTATACCATCAAAAAATAATCCTGAAAAAGAATGGAAAGTGCTAGCACAATCTGTATTTAACAAATTAATAGAGGATAATGCATCGATATTGGCATCAATTGAGCAATATGGTAACACTTCAGGATCGTCTACTCGTATTTCTGTCAAGTGGAATGTTCTCGTTGATAAGAGTGCACCCTTTAATCAGGCATATTTTATTCCTGACATGAGCAATGATGGTCTAAAAGAATTGTTGATTAAAATCGGCATGACGATAACCTGTGCACCTTCTCAAGTCAGGTCACATTTTGAGGACATACCTCCTGAGGCCACTCCAGCTGAAGTTTTAAACTTTTATATTAAGTTTCATCGGAAGATAGTGCAAACCCAAACTCCTTGCCATATTTCCCAGACACAATTTAAGACAGCTGAAAATTTTACTGCATTTACTCGATATGTTTCGAGTGCATCTTTGTTCACACGTCATTATCCTCAATCACCGTTTGGTCATCCGCTACTGTTGACCGCTGATGAGCATTTGCGTGTATTTTGTAAAGACAACAAAGTTATTTCCAGCCGATATTCTGCTTTATTTTCTGAAAGTCCATCTAAATTTCTTCACCCTAACATATTCCGTCTATACATGTCAAAAACTTACTTCGCAGAAGAGGAGTCCACACACTTTTGGATAATATTTGACATTTTTCAATGCAACCTTCCCCCTGAATTAGTGTCTAAAGGAATGTTAAAAAATATTGATATAATTAGTAAGAAGAAACTTCAGGATATATGGAAATGTCTTTGTGATGATCCCGTCTTTGAATTTCATCAAGGAATGCTAGTGAAGAACTTTGCTCTTCTTCCTGCAGCCAATAATTATCTCTTTTCTACCAAGTCCAATTTTCTACCACTTGTGTTGCCTAATGAAGACATAATAGATGATTTTTCTGTCCCTCCACAGTCTTACTGTACAGCTACCTATGATCTATTAAAAGCTTTATGCATGCCTATTGTAGATTGGTCCATTGTTGTGGACTCTAGAGCAAAAGAAGAGTCTGAATTGATCATGATGGATAATGTCAAAGCTGCAATTGAAAAATATTGTGCCAGAATGTCTTCTCCTACGGATGTCCTACAGTCATTGTATCATTGGCATCTTACTACGAAACAGCTTAATCAGCTACCTCATCCTGTACGAAACATCAAGACTTTGTTTGAATATTTTAGCTACATCCACTTACAAAAAAATGTGACCAGTTTGGAGCATATTAAGTCTCTTCCATTATTTGAAGCCACAAACGGAAAATACACTTCCATTCAGGGTAAGGTTGTTTACACATGGCCGATAGATTGCTGTAAAGCTGGTTATGATAAGTGGGCCGACTCATATTCAGTTGTCTTTCTTGACAAGTATGGAGCATGGAGTACTCTTTGCTCTGAAATATCTATTATAGGTGGAAAAGATCTCTGCTCAATTGATGTTTATTTGCTCCTGATATTTGATGCATTCCAAAAATTGGACTCATCGGAAAGAAAAGAACATTTGAAGTTTATTAGAGATCATCTTTTTTCTTTAGAACAGCAGAAAAACTCAGAATTTTTGGAAAAATTAACAGAACTTCCTTGTCTAACAGATGGAGACCAGTCTTCACTATTACCAATTTGTGAATTTTGTGATCCAAGAATACCAATTTTTGGAATGTTTGCTCAATATTTTAAGTTTCCATGTAAAGAGTACAGGGATAACAAATGGCTGAATTTCTTTATCAATTTAGGATTAAAAACCAAAGTAGGTGATAGGGAATTTATTTCATTTTGTCAACTTGTTGCAAATGGTGACCACCAACAGCTGTCTGAAGCATCCAATGAACTGCTAAAGTACCTATTCTCCGTTAATGCACTTCACTGGCATCGTAATTCATTGCTACTGGCTGAGATAGGACAAATCCCTTTTGCCAAGCCAGATCATCTTCCTATGCTCTGTTGGATCAAAGCTCCTTGCTCTCCTGTTAACCATCAGTTCACCACTCTCAGAGGAGCTGCTGTCTCGTCTTGTGCCAAACTAGTGTGGACTGTCGTGCCAGTAGTGAGTGTGCCTTACATCTCACAGTATGATCTACTGGAATTAGAAGACATTACATCAAAAATTATTGATGCTGATGAGTGGAATTCGAGCCTTCAGCAATGTCTAGGAATGATTACCAATCCAAGTGCTGATTGTGTTTATAAAAATATTTTATGTGTATCTGGCACTGGCCTAGGAAGCTTCCAATTGTTTACAAAATACAATCCCGAGTACACTCAACAGCCTTTCCTTAATAATATTGTCAGTATCATTTCTGATAACCTCCAATTTCTTTATGAGAATGACAGTGCTAAGCTGAAGGAGCTAGAAATGGTAACCTGCATTCTTGTTGATGCACAAAGTGAATCATCCACTAAACTCACACAGCCTGTGCTTGTCAATTCTTGTCAAGTTGTGTTTTCTATTGAAGAAACAGAACAGTGTCTTGAACCATATATCAATACTCTTCCCAGACCAATGATTGGCTTGACTCAAATACTTGCAGAAATAGGAGTAACGCCCAGCATAAAAATTAAACACCTCCAACACTTGTTGCAGGTAATACATAGCCAGGTTGGATCTAACCAAATCCACATTAACCATCATCTCACTGTAAGAACTGCTGTGTCACTACTCTTGCAAATTTGTTCCAACAACTGTGAAGATTTGAATTCAATGACAAATCTCTATCTACCATGTCTTGAAGGCTCATTGATTTTGTCAACAAAGGTGGTGGTTATAGACTCTTCGAGATATAAAATAAACCATCTCAATTTAAGTGGTACTGGTTATAGTATTTTCTGTCTGCCACCTGTTAGTCCTGCTACTTTACAAAAGAGTGATCAACAAATAGAGAGAGATATCATTCATCTACCAAAACATGTGAGGCCTAAAAGTATTCTTTTATCAATTGAAGAAAGGAAAGCAGATGGAGTTGAATTGGACGAGTTGACTCCTCTTTGTGAACAAATCATGAATATGAAAAGGCTCCATCAACAAATAAAACTTGCTCTTCCTTCTATGTTACGTAATGACTGGGACACTGCAAATGACCAACCAAAATTTGAGCTTTTTTCAAATGAGATCAGTTTAATGCTCAACAATTTACGAGTCATACCTGTCAAAAACCTTTTGGCAAATTTTTATTTCACCCTAGTTAATCCACCTGCTCTTCTCGGAACCTCTGAAGTGCCATTTCTTCTCAGCAATCAAGCTAATGAATGTCTTACACTTTATGTAGATGCAAGTAAAAATCGAGAAGGAATAAAATTTTGGGACGATCTCTCGATGCAAATGTGTATTTATGTGGCCAGAAAAGCTGATATTGTACCAACAGTTTTTTTTAAATTTCGTAAATGTCTTGCAGACTGTTTAAAAGCAAAAGATATTGAGGATCTTAGAGCACTCACTGAAGAATTTATCTTGGAACTTCTTCCTCAAAACATAAGTGATAGCATGGCAGCGTTTGTCAGACCAAGGGTAGGACGTGACTTACCTGAACACCTCCTTTCTTGTCTACAATATGACATCGATCACATATTTCGAGGACAAGAATGGGTAGGGTACGAAATCAATGAGGACCACTTTGTTTTTGCAATAGTGTTGTATCGTATTGATACCGAGGAAGGAAAAGAAGAGGCTAATATTCAGAGAAGGTACCTGATTCAAGTCGGTGAAGAGGATGACGATTACCAAGAAGTGACTGCTCTTCATTTGTACAAAATTATTGAAAGAGATGAATTATGTGTTCCTGAACCTGCTCACTTGGGTATTGATGAAGTACCTGTTGACATAAATAGCGGCATTCTCGTCCTATCTGATGTAAGATCAACTACATCAACTATGAATCAAGCAAAAGACAGTCAAACATTACTTCAACTTAAAAGAAAAATATGTGAGGAGTTAAAAGTTGTCTGGAAATTACCTGAAAATGACCGTAAGAAAGCAATTAAACGACTTTATGTCAAGTATCATCCAGATAAAGCATCATTGTCAGAGAAAGATATGTATGAGGAAGCTTTCAAGTTTCTAACAAAGCAGATAGATAGATTAGAAAGTGGTCTACCCTTGGAAAATCCAGATTCTGATAACAGTGGTGCGCCACCTCCACCATCAAAATGGTGGGGCTTTTATCCTTACTGGAGATTCACTGCTCGTCGAACAGAAAATGCTACATCTTGGGGAAGATCTGGAAATGGTGGTTTCAGACAAAGAACAGCGACAGATGGTGGAGGAGCGTATTTTGATCCTTTTCAGCCAAGACCAGATCAGAGTGAAGCTAAACGATGGCTACGTCAAGCTGAAGCAGAATATTGCACACTGAGTATCCTTAGAGAGAGATTAGATCATGAAAGTAGAATAGCATGTAGCATTTGCTTTATGGCACATCAAGTGGTTGAAAAGGCCCTCAAAGCTGGGATGTACTGGTTACTTGGTTTAAATCCCCAATACCTGAAGAATCACAATATAGTATGCCATGCTAAAGCCATTCACGCAGAATACTGTTCTCGTAACATAGACACCTCACAACTTTCTTGTTTCACACACTCAATGGAACAGCATTATCTTCGTTCTCGATATCCAAACATGCATAATTTACCCGATGCTCCTGTAGACAAGTACAGCAAAGATGAAGCTGATGCAGCTGCAGAAGCAGCAGGAGAGGTACTGAAGGTCATCCGAGTAATAGTTGAGTGACACTATAACGTTTGTATGTAGCTAGACCAATAATCATAGAATGCTGCTAGTCGTAAAAATGAATGTTATTAGTATCTTTAATAATAATTAGTATTGATATAAAAATAGATGTAATAAATAATTTTATACAGTAGTATACTGTGACATATTTAATTTACAGTATAATTAGAATGATTACACATGAGTTGCTGGCATTGTCCTGCTGATGACTGATGAGTGCCAACAATGATAGCATACACTGACACATAGTTCTCTACTATTACAAGAATCACTCCAATGATCAGAATGACTGCTGCAATGATGTCTTTACAAATCGAAATATTTTTATACATCCACAGCACAGGAACTCCTTTTCTGACTGCCTCTTCTTTGAAACACATGTAGCGCAGTCGCAGGTAGAAAATGGGAGGATATATGAACAGGACCAGCGTCCCACCAATTGAGCCAACAAAATTCCATACATATCCAACCTGTACAGTGAATGTTTCTAGTAACACATAATCTAATGTATAACGTTAACATACATTATCGATAAACACGGCAACCAGAAATGTACTGCCAAAGATGACCCATGTCTCGCAAAACCATACCAGTTTGTTTGGTACCTGCATGAGGAACAGACACATGAAGATAGTTAGGATAGTATGGGACACATGAAGATAGTTAGGATAGTATGCGACACATGAAGATAGTTAGGATAGTATGCGACACATGAAGATAGTTAGGATAGTATGCGACACATGAAGATAGTTAGGATAGTATGCGACACATGAAGATAGTTAGGATAGTATGGGACACATGAAGATAGTTAGGATAGTATGGGACACATGAAGATAGTTAGGATAGTATGTGACACATGAAGATAGTTAGGATAGTATGTGACACATGAAGATAGTTAGGATAGTATGTGACACATGAAGATAGTTAGGATAGTATGGGACACATGAAGATAGTTAGGATAGTATGTGACACATGGAGATAGTTAAGATAGTATGCGACACATGAAGATAGTTAGGATAGTATGCGACACATGGAGATAGTTAGGATAGTATGTGACACATGGAGATAGTTAAGATAGTATGCGACACATGAAGATAGTTAGGATAGTATGCGACACATGGAGATAGTTAGGATAGTATGCGACACATGAAGATAGTTGGGATAGTATGCGACACATGAAGATAGTTAGGATAGTATGCGACACATGAAGATAGTTAGGATAGTATGCGACACATGAAGATAGTTGGGATAGTATGCGACACATGAAGATAGTTAGGATAGTATGCGACACATGAAGATAGTTAGGATAGTATGCGACACATGAAGATAGTTGGGATAGTATGCGACACATGAAGATAGTTAGGATAGTATGCGACACATGAAGATAGTTAGGATAGTATGCGACACATGAAGATAGTTGGGATAGTATGCATACCATTTGATTGTTTACACACAACAGTGAGGGCGGTTTTTCATCGTTGTTAGGACGCAGGAGAAGATTTTCACCTTCATCAGCTTCACTACTATTGCATGAACCTGCAATACCCTTCTTCTTAGCTCTTATCCTTTTAGTGCATAACTGCACAACAAACACTACTAATGCATTAATAGTTGCTCTTGTTGGATGAAAGAGAACAGGATAAGAGAAAATAAGTGCAAAAAAGAGAGCTACTCTTGCAGCAGTCACAAGGCCATCACCACTAGGGAATGCTAGCATAATATCCTCCTGAGTATTGTCCAGATACTGCATCAAAAACAAAAGAGCTTGTTAGTGGCAAGTAGTTATAGGGAATGAGTAAGAAACAGACACATTGTTTGTCTAACAACTAGAGTTCTTATAAACCATGTAGGAATGACCATGCATCAGTACTTCTAAAGACACACCTCTTGAATGAACAGCCATTGCATACAAATAAAACACAATAACTCACTTGCAGATATCCTCCTATTGCAACGATATTGTATAAGAAGTATGCAAAAATAGAGGATGCAATGACCACCAGGTATAAGCGTGGCTTCGTTGGTCTGTATAGTTCCTTTTGAAGAGGAAACAGTTGAAATTGACATACAAACGAAAGACTGAGGTAGGTGACAGCTTGAAGAGCACCCTCAAAGGTGCGAGGGAATAAAACAATTTTGGTAAGCTGGACTGAATCACTTGCTATTCTTTGCCCAAGTTTGATAAGAACAACAATTGCCAGAAATCCTACACACAATATACTGAAAAAGAGAACATCAGTAAAACACACATCTTGTGTGCACTATAGCAAAGAAGGGAACTCAATTTTAAACGACAGACAAGTTTTTTTTAAGTAATCTATTACACATGAGAGCAATGGAGGACTATTGGAGGATAAGATCACATAGTTGCCAACTCCAGAAAAATTTTGCCCGGGACACTCATTAATATTCAAACCACACCCACAAAATTAATTGACCACACCTACAAATTAATTGACCACACTCATTAATTTTAATAAACACGCTTATTAATTAGTTTCCTCTGTACTAGTTTGAGGTAGTCTGTGGAACACCGCGTGAAGCAGACCGAGTGACACGACTAGCAGAGGCGAGAGCAGAAGAGGAAGAAGCGCTTATGGCAGAGGAGGAAGCGCTTGTTGAGGCTGAGGAATGAGCCAAGTGCTAAAATTCCGGGACAATCCGGGACAATTGTCTTCCCGGGACACCGTCGGGACAATAGCCATTTTCCCGGGACCGTCCCGGCCAAACCGGGACGGTTGGCAACTATGAGATCATGCACAGGTTTTGAAGCTTGCGACATAAGTAATGATACTATGAGGCATGTATCTGGTAGAATTATGGGCCTCACCTGGTAGTACTGGTAAACTGTAGTGGTGTCAAGTCACGAAGTAGAGTGATAGGAAACAATGGTAAAAAAGCAATCACCATTATAACACCACAGTTACGTAGAATAGAACAGTCAGGAATCTGCCCAGTCTTATCCAATATAAAGACAAAAATGTAGTCCAACTGTGGGAGAGAGGTCAATATTACTTGTGCGTACGTAGGCAGTCTCTACCAATAAACGACATTATAAGTGAATAATGTAGATGCAAAGTAATAATAATCGAGGGGCTCTAAATAAAAGTGAACACTGTTCCCATTGCTGCTGTGTAATAAAAGAAATGTTACAGCCGCAGTTAGTTCTAATTCACTGCTTGATTCTGCCTTATACTTGGTTTCGCAATGAAGGCGTGATAAAATGTTCACGTTGAATATAATGAGAAAAATGCGCTATGACAAGGTGGACCGACTACTGTTGGACAGGGTCAATGGATGAATTTTGTGGGAGTATACAGTTCTACTGTCAGCTTCGTATACTTTAGTGAAATTCATTCATGAATCCTGTCAAACAGTGGGCGGTCACCTTGTCATAACGTGTTTTTCTCATTATTTTCAGCTCGAACATTCCATCACGCTGCTGTTAATTGTTAAATCAAGTATACTCAAGTTCGTACACAAGACACATTTTGTACTAGAACCACTTGTTTTTATGATGATTCACCTGATCTCGTGCATATATCATATACGCAATGAGAGTAAGAATCAGAAAAGAAACCAGCGTCAACAGCACAATCACCTAGCACAAAAGAAGGCAGGTTTATACGAAACACTTAGTATTGTACTTACTCGACCAATAGAGCCCATAGTAATTTCGGCCAGGTCCTCATAGCCGGATACCTCTACCCCTGGTAACAACCGCTGGCTGTAGCGCTTGCTTTCTATCAAAAATAGACCCACGGAAATCGAGATCACCATTATCACAAAGAACACAAAGCTAGAGTAGATCAGACCGCCTTGTTTTATAGCATACGGAAGGGCTAGTGTGCCAGCTCCGATACACGTAGTAAGGAGAGTGAATATAGATGAGAAGATAGTTCCACGACATAACAGACGCCTGAAACTGGTTAGCCAGCCTTTGACGGCAGAGAACGGCATTGTCGTCTATATACACGAACTGATACTGTCACGTGTGACGTGACTAGCACTCAAAATGATTACGTAGGAATCAACCACAGATACATGCACCGTACAAATTGTTAGTGAGACAGTTCATTAGCCAAGAATTTTCCCTGATCATAAATATCAGCTTTGATAACTCGACCACCAAACCATCTACCGTCCAAAAATTGTTTTGCCTGTTCTGCTTCTGTAAAAAGAAAGAGTAACTGTTAAGCAAAATAATCAGTGTGCAAAAATACCTGAAGGCTGAGAGAAAGCTACAAAGATCTTAATAATGACCTCGGCATCATCCTCTACACCCTGTCTCTCCTGGTATATGACAACACGTTCTACTTTGCCGTGTTTACTACATTCAGATGTGACTTCATCCTCAAGGTCTTCATCCAGATCTTCCTCTGTCACCATATTCCGTAGCACCATTACACTAGACTAAATATAGACAATAATAAAAGTTCCTAACTATCACACAGTCTTACCGATGTCTTTCTAGACAACTTTTGCATAACCATTAGTCGAGCATTGCTACCAGAAATAGACACTTCCTCTTCTTGTTGCAGAGTGGTTATCTCAGTGGGGTTGGATATTTTCTCCTCATTAGCGGCTTGAAGGCGAGCTTGTAGTTCTGCCAAGTTTTGCTGTGTTTCTTGAGGTGGAGGAGTGGGCTGAGAGACCACAGGAGCCACTACTGGTACTGGTGGCATGGCAGAGAGAGGTGGAGTAGAGATAGGCTGGTTTGATCCTCGCTTGGGAGCTAAAGAGAGAGAGAGAGAGTAGCTGAATTCTGAAATTTTGTATGTCAAATTTTAGAGCTTATAATTATTTGTGTGTGCAGTAGTTTGTGTGTGTTTTATTCATATGAAGAAGCATTTGAATAAAACGCACTACTGTAAGCCCCCGCAGTACATTTCAAATGCCGAGACGTTCACAACAAGGGTGCTTGTCGAAGCTACAAAGTGGTCGCTTATGTTCCTATTCACTAGCTACCATGCAGACGTTTAACTGTTATAAAAACAAGCGTATGATAATTATATGGTGTCTTATCATCTACTCACATAACACTTACATGAAAGGATGCAGAGATCAGAGCTAACATCTTTTGTGCTGGTCGACATCCCAAGGGTCAATATACTGGGAACCACAGGCCCAGCATTAGGAGGATACAATGGCATTGGTGGGGTTAAGGCCTGTAAACAAACTCAATAGGCATGAACCATAAAGGCATCACATTGCTTACTCTGCCTACTCTCAAGAACTGGCCTCCTAGATCAAATAGATTCATAGAAGCAATAGCATCCACAGCACTCTTGTGGTCAGTGTAGTCAATGTAACCCCACCCCCTGTGCTTTGTGGGCACTGTGTCCGGAGCCAGTTCTATCTTCTTCACTTTACCAAATGCTTCAAACACACTAAGAGAAAAACAAAGAAATTGACACATGTAAACTATAGTGCTTCCAGCTTAGTCATTCGACTTTTCAATTTTTTTCCAACTGCGAAATATTTTTGCATGTAAAAGTATTGTCTCAATAGCTTTCTGTATGAATCTTGGAATAGAGGCAGGAGGACACAGAATGAACCGTCATGTTTTAAACATGACAGGAATATTGCAGTAGCTAGTTTTTAAGAATGACCTCTAACATTTTCTTCAAGTTAAGAAAAACCACTTGAATTATGAATAGCCAGACACCTGTACTCTTTACTTGTGTAAAAGTAGTGCGATAGCTTCTACCATGTGTGCGCGTGAGTGCCGTGTACAGGTGAGACTAATCCTCTATATCGAGCTAATGACATTCATTCAGGATTGATCGTTTATTGATTACGTATATCCTAATTATCCTTGTGCGCTGTTGATCGCTTGCGTTCATTCTGGACTTGTCTTCATCGAGCCGGCGCTTTACTGCTGGTTTTACTAGCATAATTATCCGTGATCTGCTGCATAGAACACAAGCTGCTAAGCACTGTTGCCGTCAAGATGTGGGTGGGTCTGCGTGACGTCGTACAGAAATCGTGATGTCATAAACATGGTGCTACTGTATTAGCTGAGAGAGAGAGAGGGCCTGACAGCTCGACTGCAATTATTTTTCTTGCTCTTGCACCTTGCAATCTTTGTGAATGTAGGTTAGAAAATGTTTAGTACATTTTCTAGCAGCAAAAAAGCAAAAATTTAAAAGTGGAAACTCTTAAGCTGGAAGCACTGTACTTTATAAGAACCTTTTCACATCCTTTGCAGTGAGATCAGGATGTATTGATGCTACATATATACGAGGATACCTAGTTGCCTCCTCTTGTATACTAGCAATGACTGGAGCTGCTTGCGGTACATTGTTAGGTCGTCCAACCTTTATATTCCTTCCACCCATTATCACTCCATTCATCTGCTCTAGAGCCATTTGAGCAGCTTCTGCTGTCTCATACTCCACAAACGAATAGCCCTATCATATGCACCATACAGTAGACACAAATTTTATCAACATGGTGGATATACCTTGTGTTTCATAGTACTGCTGTCCCACGACATATTTATTGTCTTGATGGAGCCAAATGGTTGAAATGCTTGACGCACCGATTCTTCACCAAGTTCAAAATTGATGCTTCCAACATAGATTCTGCATTAAATATGTAAGGATTATTATTATAAACAATAAACATCTAGGGCTGACTATATCGACTGATTGATCGAGATTATGTGCATATTGTTTAGTCCTAGAGTATTTAATTAAGAAGAGTGTCGAACATAGCATACCCGCGTACAATATCTGTGTGGAAAGTAACGTGACACGCACGTGAGCTGAATGACGCTGAATTCTGCCGCACCATAGGCGCGCGCGCTGTCGGCGCGTATCGATGGCTGTACTGCGGCGGGCTTATGATGACGTCTGATACTTGGCCATGTCCCCTCGCAAACGTAACAGATGACAATATACTAACAAATTACGGACACATTTACGGCGATTACTCACGTGCGTGTCACGTTACATTCCACACAGATATTGTACGCGGGTATGCTACGTTCGACACTCTTCTTAATTATATACTCTTGGTTTAGTCAGAATCGGTGTGTTAGACTCATAGTTGTGTCGCCTTAACGTGCAAGTTGCATCATTGTAACACCTGGGGGGTTGTATTGTTGCATCATGCAGGTTGTGTCATAGTAGAGTAGGTGCGGCTATTATGAGACAGTGGGTATTATGAGACACTGCGAAGAAAAATGTTTATATTTATTGTACTAACGCATGTACCTTAGATATATAAGCGACTGCGACTTCAACGGTCAATTCGTCTTGTGTACACTACAACGGGACCAAAACTTCCCAAATTGAGACTACACCCAGACCACGCCTATTCATTATTCTGGTTTTATGTTTACGATGAGCAAGAGAAAGTTGTGGTCCCCAGAAAGCATGGCAGCTGCCGTGGAAGCTTACCACAGTAGTGAAGATTTGGGATTAAGAGAAGCAGCAAGGTACTACAACGTTCCAATCGAAACTCTGAGAAGGCGGGTCACTGGTAAGGTGGAGTTAGATTGTCGACCAGGTCCTGCTACTGTTCTAACTGTTGAGCAAGAGGAAAGACTGAGTCACTACTTAATTGAAATGTCAGAAATTGGATTTGGTCTTACCAGGAAAGATATAATGCACCTTGCATTTCTTATAGCTGAAAAGTTTAATCCAGAGCATCCCTTCAAAGACGGGAAGGCTGGCCGGTCTTGGTTTGATGGTTTCATGGCTCGCCACCCCAAACTTACCATTCGTAAGCCACAACCTCTTTCCTACTGCAGAGCTGTTTCCTCAAATAAGGATACCATTATTGACTTTTTTGGTAAACTAGGAGCACTATATGGACGATTAAATCTCATATCAAAAGCTATGCAAATTTACAATGTGGATGAAACCGGAGTATCCATAGTCCATAAACCTGGCAAAATTGTTGCCGAGGTAGGCCACTCTAATGTATACTCCATTACTTCAGCAGAAAAGGGAAAGACCATACTATTGTCACATGTGCTTCAGCTTCTGGGCATGTATTGCCTCCTTTGATGGTATATCCACGGAAGAAATCAGTCCCAGATCACTCAAGAGAAGGAGCTGTTCCCAACACTTTGTTTTGCAACAGCGAAAATGGCTGGATAAATCAAGATATATACCTAAAGTGGTTTGAATTCTTTATTAAGAATATCCCTCCTGCTCGACCTGTGTTACTGATCCAAGATGGGCACGGGTCACATATATCAATAGAGCTCATTGAAATGGCACGAGAAAATGAAATTCACCTACTTTGCCTACCAGCTCACACTACTCGTATATTACAGCCGCTAGATGTTGGCGTTTTCAAGTCTTTCAAGTCACACTTTTCTAAGGCATGCCATGCTTACATTGCAAAACATCCTGGTCGAGTTGTCACTACTGACATCATTGCTGCACTTGTAGCAGAAGCCTGGCCTCATAGCTGTACACCAGTAAATATTCTTAGTGGATTTAAAAAGTGTGGAATTTTTCCGATTAATCCCAGAGCAGTAAGCGATCGACAACTGGCTCCTTCTAGATTACTGCACATACCAAAAGTCCAACATGACCCTGAACCACAACCAGCTGGTAGTCCTTTGTTCACCTCAGAGCAGGAAGCTTTGTATGCACGTCATTATCAAGAAGGCTACGTCATTATCAAGAAGGCTACGACTTACAGGATCCTTCTTATGTGGCTTGGCTTAAAATTAATCATCCAGGAGTGGCTCTTAGTGTTGGTTCCAGCATTTCCTCTGCCTCAGCTGGATGTGATCCTAAATTGTCTACTGCACCAAGTTCTACTAGTACTGACTGTCTAAGTGAGTTGCTGGTCGTGCCTGAGCCTGAAGTGAAAAAGTCCAAGCGCAAGCAAAAGCCATCAGTGAATAGTAGAGCAGTATGTATTACTGATGATGATGTACTAGATACTTTGAAGACCCAAAAGGCTGAAAAGGAGGAAGCAGAAGCAGTCAAGAAAGCTAAGCAACAAGAGAGGATCTAGAAAAGATTAGAAAATAAAATGAAGAAAGAGAAACTGAGAGAAGAAAGAAAGAAACGGAAGGAGGAGAAGATGAAAGAAAAGGAGGAACGGAGACAAGAAAAAGAGAGACAAAAACAAGAAAAAGAGAGACAGAGGCTTGAAAAAGAGGAGACAAGAAGAGCGAAACGGAAGCAAAGAACAGTCGAGAAGAGAGGTGTACAAAAGGAGCAGGTTCAAAAGAAGACCCAAAAAGATGTTGCCCAAAAAGCATCTGCTACAAGAGTAGTACAAATGTTACAACAGATGACATTGTCTGATGACGAGGAGTCTGATGACGTGCTTAGTGATGGCGATGAGACTATATGTCCTAAATGTGGAGCAGTTTTTGGAGATGAAAAAGACACGTCACAGTTGTGGGTATGTTGTGATGGTTGCGATGTGTGGTTTGATTTAAAGTGCACTCCACTGAGCAAGGACTCTATTCCAGACATCTACTATTGTGAAATATGTTTAGAAGTGTCCTAATGATCTGTCCTTTTTCTTTGATAAAACATGTGTAATTGGGGCGAGCCTGAGCGAGCCCCACATTGATGGTGATGTGTGTCCCACGCCGCGGGGAATGTTTGTATGTATCTGGCTGTGTGGTGCGTTTGTCCTCCCTATGTTCCCGAGAAGTCACGTGCGCGTAAACATTGACCGCACCCCATGATGTAATCCTCACGTGGCGCGATACAAAACAAGACTGCGCATTGGAGACGCCTGGATCGACTTCTACAAGGTAAGAGTACTGCCAGGAAGTGACAACGAGCAGCAGAGTCAACTGATCACAGAACTGGCTACGACTGGAGCGACAACTGGAATACAAGAGCAGAGGGCTTACTGTTGTGCATATGTAGAAAAATGGATCGTTCTTGAATTGTGCAGGACATAAATCAGCTCAGGCTCGCCCCCAGTATTTTATAAATGTACTAGTTTAGGTATGTCTCATAATACGGGTCTGTGTCTCATAATTAGCTTACTAGATAGATATTTGGAATGATGTGCTTTTAGTCACAGGTGATATTATTAATGTTGTCTTTTATACTAGGTTGTGGCAAGGTCATTTGGCAACATAATGCTGGGCAGTGTTTATAATGTCTTAATTTCCCGTTCTATTTATGAAGAAAAACATTTTCGTGTCTCATAATTACCACACCTACTCTAACTGTGTTGTTCATCATAACATGTGAGGCAACAAGCGAGCTGAGCAAGAACAGTCATGTGCTACAAGAAAATGGAGAGAATGGCACGACTTGTGAGCTGCTTCGGCCTAACTCACAAGTTGTGTCGTCGTAATGCGCAAACTGTGTTGTTGTAAATTGTAATGCGCAAGATTAACATAGCAAGTTGTAATGCGCAAGTTTTAGCTTACGTCTGAGCTGTATACAGCATAGGGCACAATATTAAGGCTACTTGGCACTGGCTATCACAATTATTGGTGAGCTTGATTCTTAGAAGAATACAATACAAGAACCTTTGACACACAATGCGTGCTGCACTGCAGGATTTTTAGCCAATGGAGTAGTTGTAGGCCACAAATGTACAGTCAAGGAGTACCCTGAAGGTGAATACCGAGCTAGCACACTATGCACACATGATCTATGTGCTTGGGCATACGGACCAACTATATTACAATAAACTTCTTGTGAGGTAAACTCCAAACTAGTTGTCTCTCATGTGTAAAATTTCAGTTGTAGGATGAAGGTCCACGAAACAAAACAAAGTGTTCTACTACAAACTAAGGTAATAATCAGAAAAAGTTGCTTCTTTTACATAGGGTGCCTGCTTACTCTTTTTTGTAGCATTTTACTTAGCTACCGGTACTTCTCAGTGCTTACACTGAGTTTACGAGTGGTTCCCCTTGGTTCAATTTATCTCCACTTTTTCTTCATTTTAGAAGTTAAAGCGGAAGTTGCGTTTTCTAGCAAAAATTTTAGTGAAAACGCTGCATAATCCTTGCAAGTGTATGTGAGCAGATACAAGAGATCAAATGCTAAACCATGAAAAGCTATCCAGAGATATTTTTACAGTATAGCTGACTACCAAACTAGGTTATACTAACCTACTCATGAGAAGCAGAGCTCGTTGCTTGTTAGCAGCATCTTGTAATGCAAACATTTGAGAAACTTGCTGGTCACTCTGCTGTTGCTGGGTCTACAGAGAGAAACCAAAACAGATCAATAACAAGATGATAACCAATTATTGCTACTCACAAACTTGGCTGTTACATCTTGACAGTATTTTTTAGCCATCTGCATAGCTTGGAGCTGTTCACCGGACAGTGCTGGGAGAACAGCAGGCACTGCAGCCACTGCATCAGACAGAAATTCTATGGAATAAGCAACTCTTGTAAACTATCACTGTAAAAATTGATCCATTATACTAAAGCTTTTTTTTACAGCCTTATTGAGACGGTTTGCTGAATAAGCAAATGTGCGTGTATGAGTAACTGCCCATTGTGCTTACAGCAGCAAGTGATGAGGTAGGTCTACAAGGAGACAAGTGACAGACAAACAGATACACATAAACCACCTTAGAGACACACATAAGAAAGGAGAAATACGACAAAAACCAAAAAAGAGAAAGATAAAACCGTGCGTAAGAAGTGAAGACAAATAAGTCGTGGCTACACAATTTAATTGATGTGACAAATAGACAGGCTTACCCGGCTCATCATCAAATCCCCGCTTTTTTGTTCTTGAACTACTTCTAACACCATTCTACGCAACAGAAAAGGTAAAAAAGGCATAGAAACATGAAGAAAGATACCTCGTGATCAGCCGCCATTTATAATAATTATTCTTGAGTTCGCACGCGCGGGATGTATCACGTGATGTAAGAGCAAACATGGCTGAGGCAGCACAATTGCAACCTGTAGCAGATGCTCAGGAAAAGGAGCAGACAGCAGCTAGCAGAACTTTTCAGCTAAATTCGGAGGGCTCTATTTCTTTAGATCCTGTATCTACTGAGCAGTTCGTTGGAAATTTATGTGCTCACGTTTCTCTGCCTACTGACCATGTTGCACAAGTTTGTAAAGGCAACCTGATTTTTGATGCTTGCTTTGAAGGAGGTATTTACTGTTTTAGTGAATTTATATACTGTGATTTGTTTGGAAGGTAATTTGGGCAGAGTGGACTATATCAATGGATCCGAATATGACCTTTTTATAAGACCAGACACCTGCAATCCTAGGTTGGTGTAGCTATATTATTATACTACTCACTGATCTATTTTTTTATTATAATGAACCCACAGATTCAGAGTATGGTTCAATTTTACAGTGAGCAATGTTGAAATAAACCAGGTTATTTGTAATTGATCAATTTTTACTTATTGTTCATTGGTGGTTTTTTTCAAACAGAGAGTGATATTTAATGTGGTCAATTTTAGTAAAACCAAGAGTCTTTATCGTGCTGGTATGACTCCTCTTGTTAGGTCCACTTCAAGACCAGACTGGTAAATAATACCATGACACACATGTGACATGTTGTTTAGTGAGACTTGCGACCTCAATCAAATGGCGGATTTGATATCTATTACCGTATAGCGGGAAATTTTCGTGGGAGAAAAGTTTCGCGAATTTCGCAAATTACAGGCTATTCGCGAAAATATTATCCGCGAATGCACCGCGCGAATGTCTTGTTTTTCGCAAATTTCTCGCTATACAGTACTAATTTTCAGAGTGCAATCTATTGGAGTTCAAAGTCAAATTCTTGATTCTGTTCACGAGTTGATAAAGCAAAAGAACAGTACGTAGGCTTTCTGAGAAAATTTTAGTCACCTATTGGTGGCGCTTCAGCGTAAACAGGAAGCAAATAATTATATTCACCATTTATTCATGGATATTGATCGTCAACCGGCTATGCCCAATAGTCGTCATACAAATTTTGTGGCACGCTCACCATCATAGCGGCTAATGAGGACATTAGAGACATTTAGATTTACACGTTTTCCGTCATACGTGTAACTTGTAACGTGTAGATGATCACGTGAGCATCGCCACACGTTCGAGTACAATTTCCCCGTTCTGAACATGTAGCACCGCGTCTACAGGTAGGCCGTTTCCCTGTAGATCCTGTTGCTCGAGATGATGTCAGCTCCACGTTTGTTACAGCTAAGCATGTACCTGGGTGCCTGCTCTACATGTTGGACTGTTTAAAATCCAGATATGCGCTGTCTGTCATCTGCAGCACTCGTCTGAACACGAGCAACCGTAGATTCACTTGTCGCTTGCACTGCTGGATGCTCATCTGGGACGACTAACTTGTTCATGCAGTTGATTTTAGCGTATAAAAGCCATGTCTTGGTGCAAAACCTAGATTCTGATCGCTCCTCGTCTTCCTGCGTAGCTGTCTAACCAGAAGTATTTTGAGGCGTCTGTAAAATCTAAATCGCCTAGAGAATTTTACTTGTAACGCCAAACACGAGTTACAGGTTACACGTTACACGTAACGTGAATCTAAAGGTCTCCAAAGGTCTCTATTTTTAGGTACACGCAGGCTGTTGTTGCTAGCTGGATTGAGTCCATTAGACATAATATTCAATTTATTTCGGATGCAAAATTAATACATGTGTAGCACAAGAAGGCAAGTGTGTCTAGTATTTTTTATTGTCTGTCTTGCCGCTGTCGCACATAGTGTACCTAACGCTCGCCAGCAGGCATCATCCATCTCGCTAATGCTGTTTATGCAACAGCACTCAAACTTGGAATAATAAGGGGTGAGCTACCACTAGGTGACTGTGCAACACACACAAGAACTCCATAACTAAAAGTATTGTAGGAAAAAGAATGGGTAGCTGCATAAGTATGAATAATTTAGTATGAATTAAGTATGAATGTAGTATTACCAAGACTATAAAAGTGACTGCTTCAAAGGTGCTTCAACATTCTGTATGATATTTTCATTGTACATGTACTTGCATTGTTAGTTTCAGAGCTCAACTTATGGGTGTGCACCATGATGTAATGAATGCACTGATTGACAAGTTAACTAACCTACGTACATGTGTATGCCTTGTAGCTGCACCCACTAAGGCATAATTTTACAAAATTGTTTAAATCATTATTGACACCTTGGTTAATTCTTATCAGGTGTCGTCTTCCATCTGGAAACGTATTCTACTATCGCAGCCCTGAGCACCACAGACGATATGTGCTCTCATTTTCATTTGCGTTTGATAGAGAAGATGACATTTACCAGGTACAATTATTGTAAAATTATAACCCTGGGCACGTATACACCTGTTTTACTGTGTCTATATGTATGATCAAAAGCCGTTTATTAGGGAGGCACGGTAGTACCTCCATAGAGATCAACGGAAAACAAGATGGTGGCTGTAATACAATGTATTATGTATTAGCGTTCAAATGCTGATATTTTGCCTGGGGGTGAATTTTATTCGTCCAAAGACACTTAGATCTGCTCTATGGCGTTGTCTCATCTGTACAGGAATAATGAGATTGCTCGAAATTGTGACGAACTTGGAAACGGGGAAAATTGAGTTTCGTCATATTTATTCGTTCTTTCTTCAGTGCACCTAGTGCCTTTACGCGAGCAGTGCCGAGATCAAAAGTTCAAAACACCACGAACAGTCGTGAAATTCTCCTGGCAGGTGCCTGTTGAACTTTGTTTTTAGCGAAACGGCGATATAAATCCTGTTGTTCCTCGATTGTGATTCATTATCAGCTAAATATTAGACGCCATTATTGTGATTGTGCAATATGCATGTGACCAAGCCGTAGCTAACACACGTGACCAAGCACTAGTTAGAGTATAGCCATACGGATCAATGGAGAACACGTATTAGAGTCTGGAGTCGTCAAAGAACAGTAAGCTTGTGTAGGATCACCATTCTGCACTTGCATTATAATTATTGCCGCCGTACATGTATAGGTCTACAAACAAGTGTAGGCGGGCTCGTATGCTTTGCATGCATGTGCTGATAAATAATTATGTACGGCATAATATAAACTGCAAGATATAATACTTGGTTTTGCAATTATTGACTACTAACTAGAAGGATGTGATGTATCATGACGTTAGACACGCCTATCGTTGGACAGCCTAGCCAGGCATGAGTTTATAGGATCAACGCGTGCTTAGTCCTTGCAATTTGAAGAACAAGCACAGTACAGAGCTGAAGTTGAACTATCAATGATAATGGAGCAGGAGTATCTTAGTGCTGAAGGAGAGAGAATTCGAATTGAAATGGTGGCGGAAGAGGATGAAAGGATTAGACTAATGGCAGAGAGAACAGGAGTTAGAGAGGCAGCAGCAGCAGCAGCAATGAAATGAAATGATCAGCAGACTGAGACAATTGAGGAGCTTGAAATGGAAGTGGACAGAGAGTATGAGACAATTACTTGTGAACATAATCTAGTTCAGGAAATAAGAGATGGGCAACAGGCTGAAGTAGGGGAAGAGATGAGTAATCGAAGAGATGAATGGCAACTGGATAAGGAGGACAAAACAAGAGATAAACAACAACTTGATGAACATCAACAGGACAGGACAACTGATAAACAGCAACAGAATGAAGTGGAAGAGTGGGATGACGAGACATAAATGACAACTTGATGAGACAACTGATGAACTGCAACAGAATGAATTAGATGAGGAAGAAAGGGATGATCGGCCCATTGCTGAACTGCAAATTAGTAAGGAGGATGAGGAGATGAGAGATGAACAACAACAACAGAACGAATTGGATGAGGAAACACACGATTAGGCTATGACTAGGCCTTCTGTACGAGGATTTATCTGTTCGTTTCAATGTTTGCTTATCAGTTGTTACTCGAATAGTAAAGAAGTGGATCAATCTTATGTACATAAACTTGTCATTTCAGATTGCTTGGCCAGAACAATAGGCAAAATTTACCAACAGCTTTTAAGGAAATGTATCCAAGATGCAGGTGCATCATAGACTGCTCCGAAACCCTCATCGAAACTCCGACAAACTTTACTGCAAGAGCCCAGACATATTCTAAAAAACCATAATACCATGAAATTCTTGATTGGTGTGACACCATTTGGGACAATAAGTTTCTTGTCTCGGTGCTGGGGTGGTCGGGTTTCAGACAAAATTTGACACAGTCATCAGGCTTTTTGAAAGAGATGACACAATCTTGGCTGACCGAGGGTTCACAATAGCTGAAGATCTTGCAGTATTTGGCGTAAACTTGAAAATCCCTTCTTTCACCCGTGGCAAACAGCAACTCAGTCAACGAGAAGTGGAAATGTCAAAACAGTTGTCAAGGGTACGAATTCATGTGGAAAGAGTTTTCGGTTTGCTCAAAAATAAATATCTAATTTTAAAGGGTCCTCTTTCCATAAGTATTTTAAGGAGACAAGAATGTTGCAAACATTGATAAGATAGTGAGAGTATGTGCAGCTCTTACTAATCTTTCTGCATGCATTGTTTGAAACAGGCTTAATTTCATTCATTATCTGTTTTCAATCAAGAATAAATTTTACATACAATTCACGAAAAAATAATTATGGTAATGATTATAATGACTGTCTAAGCATGGCTGCAATCTGGACAAAACCATGCGCCTTTTGGTTCAGATAATAGATTGACACATGGATAATGAAACCACCCATAGATGCAACTAGGCGAACCACAAAGTACCATTGTGTCCTTCTTCTCCTTTCCTGCAATAACAGAAGATGCCATCTTTTTCATTTGGATGTGGCTCAGTACTGCTAGTGCCACGTAAGATAATCTGGAGAGGCACCTAGAAAAGGAAATTGTGTTCACATGCAAACCAGTGTCTTTCACTTGAAATAAAGAATGCACTGCTTTCATCATAACTTTGTACTGCTGTTTCGCCTTTGTTTCACTCTTTAAGCTCCAGCACCTTTTGGAGGAGGAGCTTGCTGGAAAATTTGCTTAGCTCAGCTGGCTTAATAACAGAAGTGTGACAAATGGCACGAAAACGAGAAGCTGTCAACCGTCCCTTCCTATGTTCAAACCACGTTTTTGACTGTGACTGCAGACAAGTTGACTGAACTAGATACTCTGATTCCTCTTTAGTAATTTTGAGCTCTTCAAAAACAGATGCACTCTTTTGCTGTAGTAATTTTGGGCTTAAATATAAGTTAGACGCCGAGGCCATGGGATCTACGCGGTATAGAAACCCGAGAGGAAGCCATATAGAACCCGAGCGCGTAGCGCGAGGGTTCTATGGCAACTCAAGGGTTTCTATACCGCGTAGATCCCATGGCCTCGGCGTCTAACTTATTTAGAGTATAGCCATGAGTAACTGGTATCTAAGCCGTAAGCAAAAGAAACGCGCTCTCAAGTTCTCCGAGTTGTTCGTGCATGGCATAAGCGACCAGCTCCTCGACTGGGCGTACGACAGCGACATCGACGAACTGTTACTGACAACCATTAATGAGTACGAGAGTAATTCTGCAACTTTACTCTACACCGCTACTCTTACGCCTTCGGTAGACTCCGCTACTGCTACCACCACGAGAAGAAACCGCTCCTAGCTACTCGGAGTACTCCGCCCTCGACCCAACCTCTATCGGCAACGCCCTGGGAAATGCTCCCGTTTGGCTATCCGTCGTGCTGCGGACCTGCAAGTCGAGCAAGCCAGACCGACTGGAATTCCAAGGAAGACACTCGAAGACCGTCACTTCAGATAGTGATAGTCTATATAGCTAGACTGTGTCAACTCGTAGACTATCACTAGTATTCATCACTTGTTGTTTCCATTGCTTGTATTATACACAATGCTAAGTATGTAAGTAAAATATACTCTCCTGCTTGAATCAACCAATGAAACGCCTGGTGTCTATGAAGAACACCTCGGTTCTACGTGAAGTAGACCCTAGTAGCTAGTCGGTCAATATCACTATACTATACTCTAAATAATAGTTAGACAGTGCATCCGAGGATCTACACGATTTAGAAGCCCGAGAGCCGTTGCTATATAGCGTCCGAGCGTAGCGAGGATGCTATGGCAACGGCGCGAGGGCTTCTAAATCGCGTAGATCTGATTGGATGCACTGTCCAACTGGTTTAGACTATAGCAACAGCGAACAGAAACGACGCAAGCCAGTCGAAAATCAAACTAGCTAGCAACAAGTCACTTGTCTACGGTCTGCTATAATGGACGACTACATTAGCGACGCTCAGTTGGTAGAGGCACTAGAAACTTTTGAAGACATGTACACACCAACCTGCTTCATTAGCAGCGGCTACTGCCCTTCTGGACCACCACTGATGTCAACTGCCTCCTCTGCTCCATTTTTACTACCGAGTACTAGCTCCGCCTCTGCTCCTCCTTTTACACCCAGCCCACTCCCGGTCCCAGGGCCCCTTACGAGCTCCTCCCTCTACACTGCTGCAAAGGCTATTGCTACAACAAGTGGGTACCGGTACGCGCTACCAAAAACTGACAGGGAAGTCGACGATGCAAGGATAAGTGCTGTGCCAAAGAAAACTCAAGATGACACCAAATACTGTTTTAAACTCTTTGATGTTACTGAGGAAGAGTTGCTATGGACGGAAGGTCTACTAGGAGGCAAAACACCTCAGATGTTACTGGACACAGTAGTCTTCTATAATGGCCTATATTTTGCGCTTCGAAGTGGGCGAGAACATCGACAACTCTGACACTCACCCTGCCAAGTTGAGGTGGTAGAAAAGCCTGGTGAGAGACCGTACCTGCTCTACCACGAAGACACCTCAAAAAACCATCCTGGTGGACTAAAGGGACGAAAAACTACACCAAAGGTTGTTGTTCACCACTCTAATACACAGAGCCCAGAGAGATGCTTCGTCACTCTTTTTAAAAAGTACAGAAAACTGTGTCCTGATGATCCAGTAGCCAACGCTTTCTATCTACAACCATCGCGTTCTCCAACAGAGACCTGCTGGTACACCAGACAGCCACTGGGTCACTCCACACTCGGTGGTACAGTGGCTCGACTGTGTAGGCGACGACCACTCGCCATCGACGATACTGACTCAGACACAGACTAGCTTAGCTGATCATGTATAAACAAAAACTACACTCTTGTTCTGTATAATCTCTGCGCATATCAGTAATCTATTGTTTTAGCACCTCGTGGCGGGATTACATTATGGGTGGCGGGATTACATTATGGAGTGGCGGGATTACATTATGGGTGGCGGGATTACATTACGAGATTTAGATCCAAGCAACTAGACAATCTGATTGGCTAATAACACTAAGCTATAGTCTAATTCTGGATTGTAAAAAGAGGAAATTGTGCTAGGAAGCTTTTTAATGCAAGGCTTGGCTTTCTTTCTGGAAAAAAAACATTCAGAACAGCTCCTTTTGGGTAAAGTTTTTGAAGGCCTTTGAGAAAAGCCACTTTTTCCACATCAGTTGGAACACACATTAATTCATCAGCCCGAGGATCGACAGTTTCCTCGTCAACTCTATCTCCAACAAAATTAATGATAGATTGCCACCAACCTTTGGCTGTGAAAATCGATTTCGATTATCTCTGCTGGCTCATGCTATAGAAGATAAAATAATATATTTAGTGATGACTGCAAGACAGATTTATCAATTGCTCACTTTTGTAGAAAATACTTGATTCCATCGGCAGGCATTCGATGTAACTGAACTGTACCCATTCCTGAGAGCACATTCTATTTTAAAGAGGATTGCTGCAGCATGTGGGCACCCTTCTCCAAGCCTACCAAACCAAGAATTATGGACCTGCTCAGAGACGATTAATATAATTCTTAAAACACTTACCCAGCTTTACACATGCAGTGAGCTGTAATGATACTCCCATCATACTTTACAGCAACCCAAGAAAGGTGGGCCTTGTCTGGGGCACTCTGGCTTAGATTTACAAAAGCCATCATAACACAGCTTAGATGTCACGCACATGGCCACTTTGGAAGTAGCTGTATGCTTCCATGCTCTTCCATTGAAGGAGCTGCATTCTAGTGAATGTTCCCGGTCGATCAATGAAGTAACAGAAGATGTTTCGTACTCTACCGGAGGCCAACTTCTCATGTCTTCCTTGAATTTATTGTTTTTTCATAAAAGATACGGATCGCTGTCTTTATCTAGGCCGACCAGTCGTAGTTTGTCTTTAGATCTCCTCTGGGCAACAATATCCAGTGATTAGAAGTACTCGCTCATCTCGCCAACTGCAGCTACGTTACACACGGGAAGTAAGCTAGCACGGCAAGTAGCAAGGTGTCCAACGATGGGCGTGTCTAATGTAATGTTACGTCACATACTTCTACAGCGGTTTTCCAATGCAACAATCAACCGTCAACGGCCGACCGTAAACGAGGACTACGCATGCTCAATGTGATCTCAAGAGGAAGAATACAGCTCTCAGAGCTCTTGTGACTGCTAGACAGCTCAAATCAAGGTCGAAGGAAGTAGTAGACGTCTATTTTCAACTTCTCTGCAGGTGTACAAAATTGTTATCTTCTCACAGACTGAGTTACGAACACAAATGCGTGCGACGCTTGATGGTACAGTATTGCAAGATCTCAGAAAACCGCTGTAGTTAGTAGTCGATATTAGCCGCGAACATTCCATCACACCTCAATCGCGAAACCAAGTATAAAGAAAACAATCAACAACAGGAAAACTAAACTAATGGTGGAAATGAAATGCACTTCGCTGAAAAAGAAAAAAATACACAAACAAGAAAATTAAAAGATTTCTATCGGAATCTGTTGCCCTATAGCCAGTAAAGCAGCCACTGATGTAGGATGCATGATCTATCCTCCAGTCAAGCGTGTTACCATTTTCTTGTTGGTTTACATTGTGGACCAGTGGTAGATTTCTTCATCCCTATATCCTTTTAAATTCTTTTGTCTTACTGTTCACAACTAGCCTTTTACTGCTTGGATGTGTAATTTTTACTCTTATAAAAATGCCTGTAAAGTCAAAAAGTATTCTGTCGTGCGCTACGGTCATGGGTTACTAATGGCTGCATCACCCATCAGTGACTGGGTGTACTATTACGATAGCGAGACTGAGCAAGCTTATGTTGATTATGAGCCTACAACTAACTTTACTGCAGTGCCCAGGGTATGTATTCACTCTAGTTGCGCATGTGATTTTATTTTCTTTCAGTTTTCTTATAGCTATACTTACAGTTATTCTCAATGTCAGCAGTACTTAAGTACAATGGAGTCTAACCATTTTCCTTGGTTTACCAGGCAGCTTTTATGCCGCACTGTGGTTAGTTACTGCATTTATTCACTTTTCTCTGTATGTGCTAATTGTAAATTTAAAAATTGCTGGTTGTCTTAGTATTATGTTCATTCAAGTGAAGTACTCTTTACTTATTTACTACACAATGTTTTCAGGTGAAATATAAAATTGTTAGCATTGTCTTGACCAAAGATTCCAGCTTTGATGTTTCATCATCTAGATTAATATCTTTGGCTAATGTATAGAGGATTTAAACAGCTTTTATTTTAATTTGTATAGTACCCATCTTTATAATTATTATTAATTTTTATAGTACCCATCTTTATATATTTTTTCGTCATAAAATTTAATTTTACTTTACAATATTGATTTTAGAGCAATGATAAATCTATACAAAGCAAATTGCTTTTCTTTAAGTATAATTTTTCTTTTTGTCATAATTATTTATTGTCGTTCTCCCTTAGCAACAAAGACGACTTGATTTACTCACGATCACTAGTCCAAGTTAGTACATTGTCTTTATTGTACACATATACTACACCTAGTATCAACCTTGACTACATCCGCAATAACTGGATCAAATTTGACTATCGTGGCAATAATGTACAGTTTTGACAGACAAGAAACCCAGGCTTGTGCCCAGGCCTGCTTTATTAGCGAACAGCCTCATACACGGTGTTTGTGCATTTATTTAATTTATCCAACATCTGGTTAAAAACATTCCTCCATGTTACATGTACTTGTACTTGGGTAACCGAGTGGGTGAACTTTCACGGAAATGGTAGCCATTGCGTTAAAGTGAAACATGCACATGTTCCTGATTACTTTCCAGTGCCTGCAATGTTTACGAGACCTAATGTTAGGCCTGGGTACAAGCAAGCATGACAAAAGCCTGTGATCAACTTTGCAGGCATGATTCAGATATGATCTTAATCCCGGTTGTAAATGTGGACATGGGTGATATTTTAACTACACTTTTGAATTATTAGGTAAAATGATGTGATGTCATGAATTTTATTGTTGAAGCTAGTACTGGAGCTGTAGATGTTGACATTAGGTTACAGCGCGTTTACACTTGCGTTAAACAACGATTTTGAACCGTCTTAAAAGCTCTAGTTTAAACGGGCACCCAGAGAAAAACAGTGTACCCCACACTCTTTTCTTCCTTCATTAAGATGGAGAAAAACAGTGTACCCCCACACTCTTTTCTTCCTTCGTTAAGATGGAGAAAAACAGTGCATCCCACACTCTTTTCTTCCGTAGTAACAAGAAGGAGAACAATAGTGTACCTCCCACACTCTTTTACCCCATCTATGAAGGCAAAACAGGGAAAATAGTGTAAACTTGTACGGAACCGTTTATCCAGGATCTCGACACCGTCTTCGTAGTTGGATGCCGTTAGTGTAAGACCTGAAATTGCTTCAAGAGCTGTACCGGAAAGAAGAGACTTGAGTTAGTTGAATTTGTCGATGGGCACCAACTGGCCGTTTTCATGTACCGCTGATTTGAAAGAGTCCCAGAACGTTGGCCATTGCGTTATATCGCCTGAGAAGGAACGCAAAGTGAGCGTCGGCAGTTTCACACGATCGTGAGGAATGGACACGGGAGCTGTACGGGGAGTCACGTTAGCACTAGCGGATGTAGCAGCAGGAGGGAAGGGCTCGTCAGCTCTTATGATGGCTGAATACATTGTCCCTGTTAACCCTTTAGGGCCTATAGCGGATTTAGCCATCATAATTGACTCCACCTACTGTAGACGTCATAAATAGTGTGAAAAGTGCTCTAGAAAGGTCAAATAAAGTTTAATTGCAAAAGCTAACTTTACCTGAAAAAACCCACTGTTTTTCGCCGCGCCCTCCCCACTAAAATATATAGAACGGGGGGATTTTTAAAGGGGGGTGTCCCCCCTTTAACCCGGGGTTCGAAGGGGCAGAGCCCCTCGCCGCTTTCGGCATTTTTGGGGCTTCAGGATGCCCGGAAATGCATACTTGGGCATAGA
Source organism: Haliclona indistincta (assembly GCA_964017065.1). NCBI lineage: Eukaryota > Metazoa > Porifera > Demospongiae > Haplosclerida > Chalinidae > Haliclona > Haliclona indistincta. The sequence goes on along the minus strand of OZ024790.1, from coordinate 5,647,701 downwards.
ATATGGTCTAAACTATGCTGTTTGCTCACCTGGACACCACCAGGTTTTTGTATCAGTCACCAGGGCTAAACGAAGACCAAAATTGGCTGAAAAATGACGAGGTCGCAGCACTTAAGCGGCTTCAGTTCCGAATTGGGAGTGGCCAACTCAGAGTTTAGTACATGGTCGTAAACTTTGACATGCCAGGAAAAACAGTGCTAGTTTGGAACAGCTAGCGTACTGCATGTTGTAGAAATCGCAAGACAAACTGTCAGTTTAGAACAAGCCGAATTTTCGTCAAAATAATTCAGTCACTAAAGAGTTAAGATATCTGATTGTTCTATTTCATCTGCAATGACAGTTTCCTCTTCAATGAGGTCCAAGATCTCAGCGTTTAAGCGTAACCAACTTTGCCTCTAGACTGTGCTTCAATTGGAGTACTTGAGTGCAATCGGGTGAAGGCTTCGCGAGTTCAGTGTCTAATTGTCCCAACATCTTGGTGACAGATCCTCTGTGACCTCCTCGCTGTCTTTTCTTTTTGGCGAGTTCTTCGGCACTCATCTCGGCGGGCGTTTCGGGATATCTGGTGTTACCGCGTGCTGGTTGACAAGTTCAGTAGGTTGTCTGTTCGGCACTTGAAATTCAACCTATCTGGTTCAAAGGACCATGTTACGAAAGGCGGATTGTATCCCTCGTCTTTTTCACACGCAACGTTGAGCGCTAGTCACATGTAGTCACAAGGGATTGATTTCACTTCAATGTCACATGATGATAATAATGAACAATAATACAGTCATGAATAAGAATAATGATGCATATACTTGTCTAACAATGAATGGTCCTGCCTGGTCAATGTGAATTCTTGTCCATGGCTTTCTTGTCCATTCCCATGGATGGAGAGGAGCGAGTGGAGGGGATCTCTGATCTAGTGAGCACACTTGACTATAATTTATTTTCAATGTTGGAATCTATTCCAGGCCGCTCCTTGCTAATTGCTTTATTTTGGTGATTCCTTGATGTCCATCATGGAGTACTTGAAGTGTCTTCTCTATGCCAGCTTTGGGGATAATGACTCTATCTCCCCACAAAACACATGAGTCCTGGACGCTCAATTTATGGCTCTTGATTTGATACCGCTTCAAGTTTTCGTTATGAGATTCTTTCCATCTGAATTGTACTAATCGTCTGACTTTAGAGAATATTGGATCTTGGTCAGTCCAACGCTGAATCTGGTTTGAGTCTACTGGTGTGCTGTGGAGTGTTTCCATTAGTAGAACCGTTTCTCCAGGAGGACTTGGTTCTTCTATTGTTGTGGGTAGAGGTAGTCAAATTAAGGCATCTGCATTGCCATGTTGTTGTCCAGATCGAAATTGAATTTTGCAGTCATGAGCACTGAGGATCAACGCCCATCTCTTGATCCGAACTGATGCTAACACAGGTACTGGTTTGTTCTCTCCCAACAGGTACTCTAGATGTTTGTGATCAGACTTTATGGTGAATTGTCGTCCTTGTAGATACTGCTGAAATCTTTTTACTCTAATGATGATAGAGAGAGCTTCTTTGTCTAGCTGCAGGAGTGCATAATGAGAGTGAGCGCAGTAAGAAGGCAGTAGCGGGCACTCCCACGCACTTGATTAATAATTGCATCTCCAAACATGATGGCCTTGTTTCTGAAGATAGACTTGTGATGGCAGACGGTACGCGTATGTACAGTTTCGTATTAGATGGAACTTGGCAGTTAGAGGCTCCTTGAGGTACTGAAATTTTTGCAAAATTTGCCAAGCATGTCAACGTCCTTAAATGCGCAATAGTAACTTTTTAGTATTATTTCTAGCTATTGCGCATGTGCAAAGGGCGTTTCGTGCACAATACATTTTGCAAGATTCATTAAAACTGCAGTAAGCAACAGCTCGTAAAAGCTTTCTACACCCATGATGATGCGCAGACGATCTCCATGTGCTCGTATACCAGCTGTAGAGAAACAGCATGACGGCCAACCATCACGGATTCGATTCGTTTCTTGCTTTAACAGTATCTACTCGAGCTACTTGATTGTCCTGGAATAGTGGAAAGCTGCTTCTTACCTTCTAGAAGGCCAGTTCCATCCAATACGAAACTGTACGTACGCGTATTGTCGGCCATCACATGTCTATCTTTAGAAACACAGCCATCATGTGTGGATGTGCAATTTTTAATCAAATGCGTGAGAGTGTCCCGCTCCTGCCTTCTTACCCACTCACTTTCATTATGCGCTTTTGCTAGCTGGGAATATTATTTTCTGCTTCTGAGAGTGTTCTGCTACAGCAATTTTCACTCTTCTTGCAGTAGCACAACCGTCAACCGTAAATTAACACCAACGGCGTGAAGTTAAGTTGAGTATAAGTATAAGTTGAGCGGTTGTGGTACAATGGGAAAAAAGCATTAGCTGCACCATCACGTGCACTTTATGACAACTCTACTGTGTCTTTCAGCGAATATTTTTTAAATTACCTCGGCTAAATGGTAAGTTTGATGATTGAGAGCACAACACAATGTAGTTATCGTCATGATCAATATACGACGGTTCACAATTATTACTGGACTAGTATTGTTGCCACAGCCGGTTGTCTTCTGTAACACACAGTCCTGTAAAATTGATATTGTTATAAAATCACTGTGACATGTGGCTGAATGCAAGGATAACTCACATGTTGAATGAATCGTTCTAAAACAAGTGAAATTCTTTGTGTAATCATCTGTTTTCTTCTGTGCCATTCTCAGCCTCAAATCAGCATACCATTTCTACAACTCCTGCTTGGTCAATGTTTGGCTCTCTCAGACCGCAATAGAGAGAAAGAGAGAGATATTCAAGTATGTGATTGATGGATTAATAATCGTACCTCTAGCAATCCTAATTAATGATAAATCACATTTCAAATGATGAATCACTTCTGTATAGAAAGATACTCATACGAACACACAACTTTGCCCGTCAGCTTTGGCTTCTATTGTATACTAGGTATACTTACAGCATGTATTTGCCTCGCACAGAAATAAAATTCATTATAACCAAAACCATCACGACTTTTCCTTGAATCCTTTGGAGTCAGAAGTTGCTGCTACATGTAGCATTGAAATTAATTCTGCTCTCTCTATTATAATTCCACTTTTTTCTATGACAATTTTGCATGGCTGTACCAGTAGCAAAAAAAGCTTCAACGGTACCAACCAAAAGAAAAGACAAACATCATAAGTTACTAGATTCTCTCTTGAAAACAGAGAGGGATGGAGCAGAGACAATCTCAGCAGGTAATTTGTTCCATATAGTTTAACAGTGTCCAGGAAAAAGGAGGAGTCATAAGCGAGACATGTCTTAGCATTGAGTCAAGAACTATAACCTATGTTCTTCAGTTTCTGTAGACAGTCTATTGTTAGCCCTTTCACGAAGGTGTGAAAGTCTGTTTGCTCTATTAAAATGGAGAGTAAATACAGCGCGGGATTATGTTTATACCGAGTAGCAGTGGTGTCTCTCTTCAAGTTCACGCTGTCAGCGCTTCCTCTCCCACGCCAAAGACCTGGTTCTTGCTGCAGCATCAGTCACAGTATTGCTGATGAGGGCAGTGCATGGAAAGCGAGATGGGAAGGTGAATCGTCGAGTCGTCCATTTTGTAGTTGAGTTATGAAAGAACGTCGAGTAGTTATGAAAGAACGTGCAATCCCGGGGCCTTGCAATTGCTGCCCTCGTATACAATACTACAGTATGGGCCTCGCCATAGGGACTGATTGCATTCCTAAGCGTGACATATATATATATACATACATATATACAAACATACAATTTCGACACAGTACTCTGCGATTACATGCCTCGCGCTAAGGCGCTCGGCAATAATTTTTTTGTAATTGAAATACATGGCAATTTCAACTCAGTTTTCATCTTTTGTAGTGGCTCATTCTCATGAGCAATAGCCTCACATTTTTAGCAATACAAATTTATTTGTTTTTTTTCTTGTGTCTTCTTGGTTCCGATATGGCCCTTGCATGTAGCATGCTCACCACGGATGACTTCAAAGAAGTTCTTTTTTAAGCTATTTTCCTCCACCTACCAAGAATGGTTGTGTCATTTGTGTTCTGCATAAAAATTGGTAATCATGACACAACTTCAGCACAACTATTAGAAAATTAAAAAGATTTCTATCGAAATCAATAGGATGTAGGGTTGTGAAATCTACCACTGGTCCACAATGTAAACTAACAAGGAACAAGCATGGAATAGTAACACGATTGACTTGCTAACAGACTGCTCGCGTAAAGGCGCTAGGCGCGCTGAAGAAAGAAGAAAGAAAGAAGAAGACGAAGATGACGAAACTCGATTTTTCATCGTTTCCAGGTTCGTCACTTTAGCAACAATTTCGAGCGATCTCCTTGCTATTGTACGATGGGGGCAACGCCAGAGAGCAGATCTAAGTGTCTTTGGATGTATAAAATTCATCACCAGGCGAAATATCAGCGTTTGAACGCTAATACATTGTATGTAGCCGCCATCTTGTTTTCTCGTTCAACCCTACATAGGGAGGCACTACCGTGCCTCCCTTATAAGTATGCGTCATACCAGTATACCTCAGTCTTAGCTGGTACACACAGAACATCATCAAGTCCAAGTGGAGGATAAGACATGAGACGAAACTTTCTATTCTTGACCCAGTGCTTGAACTTGGCAGGATACTCACCACAGGGATCTTTCAGAAACTGCTAGTCTCCCTTCTCTCTTGCAATCGTCTTATTACCCGCACTCACTTCACTGCTTAAAAAGTTTTCATTGCAAAACTTCTCAAACAATTGTCTGTGCCGCTGCTCCTTCTCATCCATCAGGTTAGTGCTACTTCTGTCAGCTATTAGTGGCTGGGCGATCGATTTAGTGAGGCCAGCTGGGCGATTTAGTGAGGCCAGCTGGGCGATCGATGGAAACGTGGTTGCACCTGAAGCGGCTGGCGGCAGCATCACTGCTCGCCATGCTCGGAACATCGCCGCAATCCCAAGTTAATCCTGTGATTCCTGGTTTGCGCAGGGCAATCTTAGGTTTGCGCAAATTCCCGGTTTGCATGGAACACTATCATACCTTTACTCGATTGCTTGCGCGATTGTCTTGCTTACAAGGGGCTGGGCTAGTGGGCCAGCTGGGAGACTGCATGCGAGAAAATGGCGAGTGGAAAGAACTGTGAGCCAAATCGCTGTAGCGCATGTTCAGAAGACCTTCGTTGGTGCATGGTATATCAGCACAAAGCCCTGGACTTGACATGTGATGAAGTCAGTACTAACTTGTGTGTTGACCCTTCAACTGCTAGTAGAACACTGAACAGTGCAGCTACTTTGCCGCCATGCGCGCCAACTAGCACAAACTAGCACAAGCAGTTGCAGTGGTAGTGCTAACGTGATAATCAGGAACGCTCGTCGCTTTTTCATTGCAAGAAGCCTGAAGGTCGCTGTTAGCAAAGGCGATTGGATTTTCAGTTCCACCCTCTAAATAACAGCACCCACTCCATAAGGAGAAGATTGTGACTTGTGCTGTTAGTCACTCAACTATTCAGGGCTCAAACTCAACTCTCTTATTGTACATTTACATAGACAGTCACACAATCATGTATTGTTCAAAGGTCATACAGAATCGTGTCTTAGTTCAAAGGTTATGACAGTTTTCTCTCTCCTTGATTAATGAGATGATCCAGAAGGAGAGTATTGATCGGGAGGTCTTTGATCCCTGGCAGGATATCGGCGAGCTGGTGGAGTCGCAGTGCCAGGAGAAGGGTCGGGCAAAGAGTCATGTAATACTCATGTGGACCATTGTACTCATGTGGACCATAGTCATGTGGACCATTGTCTGTTAAATGATTCTGGTACACCGAACGAGGCGTTATTGTTGACAGAGGATGTGCCTCGATCAACTTTGAGTTAGCATCAATTACAATGAGTAACATGCTCCCTTGCACTGGTCCTGCAAAGTCAGCATGTAATCTGACCACGGTCTAGTAGGCCATGTCCATGGTTGTAATTGAGCAGTAGGTGGTAAGTTCTGATGATTCTGACATTGTAGACAGGTCTTCACTGTTTTCTTTATATCTTTGTCAATTCCAATCCACCAAACCAATGAGCGAGCCATCGGCTTCAAGTGTGTAGTGTTGCAGAGTTAAAATGACACAGTTAGCAGTTAGACGAGAACTGATCGAAAAAGATATTGTAGCATAAACACAGCAACAGTGAGAATCAAGAATGATCAGGAATGATAAACTAATAATACATGTGTTCAGAGTACAAATTGCGCATTTGCAACAATGTCTAATACTGTCTCTAACACTCCTCTTCACTTGGCACTTGGTTGCACACATAGTCCGTACATGTCTCTCAGTTTGTTTAATTTAGTTAGTCCAATTCCCATTGTCAGAAGGTCAGCTACCATCTCCGTTGGGCAGTACTTGATTATGATTTTACTATTATTCACCTGTTCACGAACGTAATGGTACTTTATGTTGATGTGCTTAGACCTCTTGTGGAATTGTGGAGTCTTGGCCATGGCGATTGCAGATTGATTGTCCTCATGTATCAATGTCCTTTGTGACTGTTGATTTCCTAAGTCCGACCTTAGTTCTCTCATCCAAACAACTTCTTGTGCTGCACTACAGAGTGCGATGTACTCCGTTTCAGCAGTGGATAATGGCACACACGATTGTTTCTGACTCCTCCATGTCACTGCCGTACCTCCAAATTGCAACAGATAACCTGTGGCAGACTTCGAGTCACTGCAATCATTACCCCAATCGGCATCAGAGTAACCAACGAGTTCACCTGATTGGGAGTGTTCATGTAGAGTAGTCCGAGGTTGGTAGTACCTCTAAGATATCGGAATATTTGCTATCCAGTGTTCCTGATTAGGCTGAGAACAAAATGTGCACTGCGAAGGTGATATCTGTACGTGTTGACATGACTGTAAAGTGGCTCACAATTGGGAGACCTCTAGCTTTGAACGCAACAGCATCAACTTCTCCTTGACTATTCTGAAATTCACATTGTGTATTGGTGAATTCGGCAGTGTTACCTGCTTCAGTAGTCTTCGGTATGCTCAGAAGGTTGTATGAAACTGTCCTACTGCGCTCTCCTACTGATTTACTGATTTAGACCATAGCAACAGCAAACAGAAATGACACGAACGACAAGCAAGGACACGCTAGTGCTGTAAAAATTATTCTGTAGAACTCTGCGCACAGAACCGTAATTTGCGCCGAGTGGTTGGATTCCATTATGAGGTCGCAGCAGTGGTGTGATTCCATTATGAGCTTTAGAGACCCGCAGCTACACAACCTGATTGGTCAACATCGCTTAGCTGTGGTCTAAATTGTATTGTAGCTGCCATATTGTTTTCTGTTCATCTCTACATAGGGACGCACTACTGTGTGTCCCTAATAACGGTATTCGTGTAGCTTCTTTTAAGTGTAATACCCAAGGAACTCATTTTAAACTGGTGTCACTTTATAATATTATGTTTACTGTCAGCTACATTCTGTCCTCTTTCATGAGAATTCATTATTATTGCAATACCAATCCAGCTTTGTATTATTGAGTGTGTCATCTTTCTTGTAGAGAATATTGATGAAAAGGGCAATGTAAAGCCACAAAGTAGGATAGTGTTTATCACCGCTCGAGTACATCCTGGGGAATCACCAGCTTCATTGGTATGCCAAGGTAAACCTCTCAATCAGCATACTGTATACTCAAAGAATTGAAGACGGTTGTTCAAAATCGAAAATGCATTAGAATTTGGCAATAAGAGTATCACCATGGAATAGTTGTTTTATTTCAGTTATCAAGGTGATCTAAATCTTGTATTGCCCGATTTATTTCATTGTGCAACCATACTAATAGTAAACATTAATTTTTTTAAGGTTACGGAATACACCACGCCCACTTACAAGCAAGCTGAAATGGTTGCCTGAAAGAAACACTCGTAGCATTGCGCATATTGGTTTGGCTGAACAAAGCGCTGCATATCCAGTTAGAGCAAAGACTGTGCTTCGTCTTTAGAAAAAACGGTGGCTAGGCGCGCTACCATAGTGCGTTATGAAGTGCACGAAGTAACGAGCAGCTTCGTCAACTAAGAAATCGAAAATCTCGTTGTGGGCACTCTGTAGCACGACTAGACTTGGCATGCAGCTAGACAGCTTAGTTATCTAGGGACCCACGGATCCTTTTTTCGATATCAGCTTTAGTTGCCGAGTTATGTTCACGCATGCACTCGAAAATTAGCTTTGACAAGCTTTTTGAGTGTATGCGTGAACATAACTCGACAACTAAAGCTGATATCGAAAAAAGGATCCGTGGGTCCCTAGATAACTAAGCTGTCTAGCTGCATGCCAAGTCTAGTCGTGCTACAGAGTGCCCACAACGAGATTTTCGATTTCTTAGTTGACGAAGTTGCTCGTTACTTCGTGCACTTCATAACGCACTATGGTAGCGCGCCTAGCCACCGTTTTTGCTAAAGACAAAGCACAGTCTTTGCTCTAACTGGATATGCAGCGCTTTGTTCAGCCAAACGCAATGCTACGAGTGTTTCTTTCAGGCAACCATTTCAGCTTGCTTGTAAGTGGGCGTGGTGTATTCCGTAACCTTAATAAAAGTGTATGGATGATGCTTGCAAAAGTAGAGGGACAAGATGGAATAATGCTTACAAAAGTAAAATTCCCAAGTATCCTACATCAGCAGCTTAATTGCTGCGATGACCTATTGATCTGCAACAAATGCGGTATCCTCTTCTCATACCTGATACTACTGTCAATTACTGTGTCCTCCAAAAACAGCTTTAACTTACAACCGTCAATTAGTTCATTGGACTGCATCCTCGTCTTCAATTCAAGCTGCTGATGTAGGGATACTTATGACTTTTAGTTTTGTAAGCATTATTCCATCTTGTTCCTTTACGTTAACCCATCTTGTTCGTTTCTTTTTCATGCCTTATTCCTTTACTTTTGCAAGCACCATCCCTACACTTTCCAGTTTTTTTAATTAAAAATTTTTGCTTCACTTGTTTCTGTTGCTTTTTTGATCACTATCAGTTTAAATGTAAACTCTGCCACGTGCTGCGCATGGCGCATGTGAGAATTACTTTCCGTGATGTGATTTTAGCTGTTTGTTACGAGCAATAGGCCTTCTTTTAGGCAGAAAAGGTAAGGCAGATAGATTAGCTGGCGATCTGAACACCACGCACGTAAAAGCTACCAACCGATGAATGACGCGCACAGTGTTGCACTTTACATTTGGGCTAAACGCTCCTTCTCATTATGCGCTCCTGGTTTGAACAACTTTGTGAGCAGCAGTTACTAGTCAAGTACATGAGAAGGGGCACAGCCTGTAAGGAGCGTGTAATGTTATTATCAATCACAATTCATTGAAAAGTTTAAAATAGTTAGAGAGGTTGAGGATGCAGACAGCAAGTCCAGGTATAAGTTGACTACATAATAGTTCCTAGCATTGTAATGGATGAAGAAGAGACTAGCTAAAATTATAGTAGTTATATAACGATCAGGAGGTGTTTAAGCGATTTAAATCCCGCGGGCGTAGGCCAAGGTCTTTATATGCTTAAACACCGACAGATTGGTATTTTACTGCTTTAAATCATAATACTCTGCTTGCCTGACATCTAGCTGGCTACCTTGCGTCGCAGGAAAACCGCAGAGCAGCCCGAGCACCATTCTTTGTGGATTCTTGAGTGCGGTGGCCATCTTGAAACGCGTGCAGGCTGTACGCGATTTATAGCCCTCATTAACGCTCGCAAAGAGAATTATTCATACTATGGTTTAACAACACTGACAACTCGGTACAACATGATGCCGCAAGCCTACTGAATCATGAGTAAGAGAGTAGACACACCTAGTAGAGTCTTAATTGTTGATGTCGATATCACGCTCACAGAGGCTTATAATGACCAATGTCCAGTTGTCAACAACGCAGGGATCCTACTACTAGTATAAAGGTATAGCTGGTGTAGGAAGCTTAACCGCCGGTAGAATACTTGTTCGTGCCTGGGTACGTCAGCTTTGACCTGAATAGTTCTTTTTTATGTGCTATCATGCTTATTTATGATTTCAAATAAGCATTTTTATCATTATGCCTTGGTGGGCGGAGCCACGGGGCATACGGTAGTCGGTTTGTGTATGTATCTGTCTGTCTGTCTGTCTGTCGGCAGGATTTCTCGTCGCTCGCAGAAAACTAAGCGCTGAAAGTTGCAACACAAGCTAAAGTCGATATTTGCTTGAAAATGAATTGTAAGGATTTTGGTTATAAGGCTCTGTTCGTGAGTTATAGCGTGATTGCTTACCTCGCGATCGCCGGCTGGCGATCTAGTTGCTGATGTAAAGACAAAATTGTCTACTGCTGGCTGCCTTACAGCTAGTGAGTTCGCCTTTACTTCAGAACAGCACGGCAGAAGCTGCGTTCTAGAGTTATGGCGTAGCTTTGCTTACCTCGCGATCTATATGGCCGTTGCTGGCGATCTAGAGTTCTCCGTAGACAAAAATATCCACAGTTGACTGCCTAGAAGCTGATAGGTTACATCGCATGTCTAAAGAAATTGTGCAAGCAAGCTATGGACGCTATCTCGCTCGTTGTACGTGCTGTGCCCTGAACAACATAGACACGCCCAGTTGAATTAGTGGTCAGCACTGATTGGCTTCTGATTGCATAACTATTATACTGCATTGTGGTTGCTGTACAGAAAGGTACAACAGCTCCAGTTTAACTTTACTGTGTATCTTTATTTTCTTTTCTCTACTCTTTACATCTCACTAGTATAATATTATGTAAAATGTTCCTTGCCAATATTGAATACCATGTCAGATTTAATGTCTCTCACATGAGGTGCAAATTAGGCATGACAAACTTTAATTTGTGAACTTCGTAATGATTTTATAAGTTGTCAGCCACTAGCATAGTGTTCAACTAGCAACAGCAGACTTTCTTTACTGCTTGTGTATTTCAGTTCAGCATATTTAGTCAGACAGCTGGCATGTATGCATAACATTCCACCGAGGCATAAGCACCTTCGGTGCCTAGTTTCTCTTGTTTCTAACCATCTCATTTCTCTGACTTATGCCCATAGGAATAATTGATTTTTTGTGTGGTGAGAATTCAGAGGCAGAACTACTAAGAGACAACATTGTGTTCAAAATAGGTAATGTCTAAAATACATGTAAGCAAGATAAGGAAGTTGTAACAAAAACTGTAAAGATGATGCTTGCAGAAGTAAAATGAATACCAGCAGTAAAAGTGACAAGTATTCCTACACTAGCAGCTTAATCATGGTCCTTGATCATCATACAATTTTAAAGGGTGATGTTATGTTTATAATGTGCAAGCTGCTGATGTGAGGATACTTGGCACTTTTATTGCAAGTCTTGTTCGTCATGCGTCATCCCATCTTCTTTTTCAAGTCTTGTTCTACTTTTGCAAGCGTCATCTTTACAACTTAAATTGTACTTACGGTTGGTGCATGTTTAGAAGGCAAGCTTGTGAAAAATAAAGGAAACAAGATTTGAAAGAATGTAGCAATAGCAGATGTAATACTACTGCAGCTCTATTCAAACGCTGATATTTCACTTCGTGATGAACTAAAGGCATTAGATCTGCTCTCTGGTGTTGCCCTAGCCTCGTCCCTGGCTGAATGCTTTTGCAACGCATAAGCACAATGGAGTAAAAGTGTTGTATGGCTCGGAGTTTGTTCTGTTGGTTTACATTGGGAGCCAGTGGCAGATTTTTCTAGTGTTGCACCTATATGCAGATTTACCGATATTCCGATTTACTGATGTTTGAGTGAAAGTGATATCGGTATAGTTGTTCGGTATCGGTATAGTCGGCATAGTAACTATTCTAGCCAAGTGTGCTGTGAACAGCTTTTGATTATTATAGTGTTGCTTGTTGGCCTGCATGGATTTGAATTACAGCCATTGGCGAACTGCGAGCTCCCGCCAACAGCCAACAAAGGAAAACATCGTTGAAACAGCCATTTTAAAATTATCTTTTTCCGTCTTGATGAGGTTACACCTCTTTGATTTCTGCAACAATTATTTCACTGTGTTTGTGTCTATTCTGTCAAAATTAGGTCTCCAGCCTTTAAACTCAGTGAGGACCTTCTGAGCTGCATGTGCTCACATGTACCGGACACGCCCACTGCTAGAATGAAGCACCAAAGGTGCAGATGCCTCGGTGGAATGCAACCATTTCACATACACAGCAACAAACTGCAGCTATTATACCTTTCTGTACAGCGATCACAATACTGTATAATAGTTATGCAATCAGAAGCCAATCAGTGCTGACCACTATTTCAACTGGGCGTGTCTATAATGTTCAGTTCAAGTGCAGGACACAGCATAGCTTGCTTACACAATTGCTGTAGTGAAATTCTAACCTATCAGCTTCTTGGCAGTCAACTGTGGATAGCTTTGCCTTTGAAGAACTCCAGATCGCCAGCAACAGCCATGATCGATCGCAAGTGAGCAAATTGCGCCATACCTCACAAACTAAGCTTCGTAAAAATGTTTTCTAATGTTCTAAAGCGAGATAATACCGTGTTCTACTTGCATTGCTAGTTTCATAGCTTAACTTTCAGTGTGCGCTACAAAACCGAACCAGCCGTGAGCAATTCACGCCATAACTCAGGAACAGAGCCTTATAACCAAAATCCTTACAATTCATTTTTAAGCAAATATCGACTTTAGCTTGTGTTGCACGTTTCAGTGCTTAGTTTTCAGCGAGCAACGAGAAATCCTGCCGACAGACAGACACATACATACACAAACCGACTACTGTATACCCCGTGGCTCCGCCCACCGAGGCATAACTAGCACATACTGCTGTACACGAACTCTGTGCCTGTGTTGCCGGTGAGCCTCCCAGTGGAGTGGGTACTCAAACCTCGTGCTGTTAAGGTGACGGGGTACAGTTACACCCCCGCACTTATGAATATAATTAGCTTGTAATACCAGAAATGTAAAATGGCTGCGATCGATGAGCTACATTTTTGTCGTCAAAATTTGCGATGAGTGCTTACTTGCTGACCATTTACCTCGGCTGTTTCATTTGTACAGACCTTTGTGTAGGGCCTGAGAGTAAAAACTTCGCCTGGACGTCAAAAATGCGTGAGTTTTGATGCGTTATGGCGCTAGTTGTTGCCAAACGAACGGCGCTGTCAAGGACTCATCGGCGTTTCACTCTAAAATCGCTTACCAGAATACCAAACAAACATACTCAGGCCCTATAACGACTCCAGAAGTGTTGGTTAGTAGTAAACTTCGCTGTAATTCTGTCACATTTTCTGTAAAATTTGACGACGAAAATCTAAATTCCTACGTCTTAAGGTCTTGCCTCCTGCCGCCCGACTACAGCTCTGGATTTTCACAGCTCTCACGCTCCTCAAAAGAACAGTCTTTGGTGTGTCTTTGGATCGTCTTCATGGCGTTCTCGCACTTTTTATTTTGGCACAGTGTTTATACTTATTAATTTTTTTATGAATAATTAATTAGGCAAACAGTGCCCCGTCACCTTAATGGCATCCATGACTGGTGTGCTCTGCGCAGCATGGTGTTCTACAGCATGGTCTGCCATTGCTTTGTGTAGTTAGTGACGTCAGTTTTCGTTTACCCTCCGTATACCATAACAATAATTGATAACGGAAAGTGCTATTCTTAATAACAATACATGTAAAGATTTCGATGTTTTCACGGGTAGTATTGTGTTGCATGCCCTCTTCTCTCTTTACGCCCTTGTTGCTAATAAGTAATAGTTATCATCTACATCATGTATATTGCTAAGTAACTTTCCTTTTGCTCTTTACAGTTCCAATGCTTAATCCAGATGGTGTATATCTTGGGAATTACAGGTATAATTTCATGCACGCAGCTAGTGAGTAATTTTGTAATGTCAATGTTTTGACAAATAATGTGGATTTTATTACTGACAGTAAAATTTATTCACACTGAATGATGGTGAGTTTTGGCATACAGTACATGTGGATATGCAATGTTTCTGCATGCTACTACTACTACATTGCGTGGAGACATCACTGCAGTGGATGGCACGGGATCTAAACTACGGAGTTTCGTAAACGAATCGGTGCGCGAGCGCACGTATACTCAGCTAGCTAGCCGTACAAGACAGTAGTAGTGCTTCTCGCAGCATTTGTACTACTAGGACACATAGCTTTAGAAAAGTTAGCCGCTTGAGCAAGGCTTCTTAGCACAGAAAACTTCTTCATAGGACTACGAATTCAGTGAAGAAGCTGCAGAGAGTGTTGTCATGGAGATTTTTGAGTGGTAAGACACAAACAGGCGTGTTTTTTTTACAAAACGCATATACGCAAGAAAATTAATACAAAAGGATATAGGGATGAAGAAATTTACCACTGGTCTGCAATGTAAACCAACATGGAAATGGTAGCACGCCTGCATCCCTATGTTAGTGGCTGCTTTACTGTGGGTGCTTTACTGGCTGTAGGGTATGAATGCTGGTGTGTAATGATAGTCCGTAATTATATACAGCCACTGATGTAGGAATGTATGGTCTATTATTCACTCAGGCGTGTTAACTTTTTACTTTAATTTCTAGAGTTGTTCAAGTTTCAAAGCTATCAATCAATCTTCAGTGATATTGTTGACTGCATTCACATTCTCGCGTGTAGTAATGGGCGTTACAGGTTGTTATTGGATTGAGTACGTGCACTATGAGTTTGTTGTTTAAAGAGGTGTTTTAATTCTCGGGCAACAAACGTAACGTGTGACAGATACTGACGTATTGACATACATACAACAGTTTTCATGCACATGGGACATTGTCGCGTTTAGTGCGGGGCTTGCTCAGGCTCACCCCAATTATAAATGTGGCTTTGCTAATTAATTAATTAATACTGGCGTGCTGCTGGCGTGTATTAATTTTTTGCGTTTTAAGCAAATCCAATTTAATAGCAAAATTTGTACCAACAAAATTAAAGTATGGCCTGATGTGCACACCACTAACATCAAAAATGTACCAAGGCTTTGAACCAAGGTGGTTACATACTAGCTTTTTTTACCTTTGGCCTAGCCAATTTCATTGTAATCCAGCAAGACGAATGCTGAGGTGTTAATTGCTGGTTGGCCGGCAAGCTGGTGCGGCGTCTTTGACAGATTCTCTGGAGTTAGTGTTATTACCCACTAGAAGGCAAAATGTACCTCGTTTACTTGAAAGAGTTTGACCTCAACAACTCGCTGACCTGCTAAGTAAATTGCTAATAATACACAAAAATGGTAGTAGTGATAATAATGCAAGGCAAAAAATAAAGGCACAGTTTGGAAGTCGCTATTACCTGCCAAACTTTCCATTTCATAAATGCCTCACATATTTTGTTTTTGTGCTGCTGGCTCGGAGGAGGGTATCACGTAAACAGTCACCAGCTGTTTGAGGCCTGCCTTCTTGGGTTAACTCGATTATATTATGTACTTACTTACCCGATTACTTACTTACCCCATGTTGCCCAAAAAGCTATAATTGGTTATTATCATCAAAAATTGTATTGCAGATGTTCATTGATGGGATTTGATCTTAATCGGCACTGGCAGGATCCTTCTCCTTGGGCTCACCCCACATTACATGCTACCAAGCAGCTAATAATGGAATATGACAAGGATCCTGTGAGTGACTTTGCAATTTAGGCATGCTTTAATATTAAAAATACCAGTGAGTTTTCGCTAAATGTCACCTGTTAAAGGTGCGACCTGTGAC
The DNA here is from genome assembly GCA_964017065.1 of Haliclona indistincta. Classification (NCBI taxonomy): domain Eukaryota; kingdom Metazoa; phylum Porifera; class Demospongiae; order Haplosclerida; family Chalinidae; genus Haliclona; species Haliclona indistincta. The sequence goes on along the minus strand of OZ024790.1, from coordinate 5,631,945 downwards.
CAGTCCAATGCAACGTGTTGCTTATGTGAAGGGACCTTATTGAGATAGTACTAGCTGTTTATTCGTAGTTAGTAAGCACAAAAATTTCGATGTCGATTGCATGCGAGTTTGCACTGTTTTGTTTCTGTACTGTGAGTCTGGTGACTTTTATGGGCTCTCTGCTACTTTGAGTGCTTTGGCGCCTGTATGGTCTAACATCTCAGACGATGGAATCTTGGGATTTAGCTCGCCTTGGAAACTGAAATAGAAGTCATCACTCTATTCGCCAGTCTCATCACAGACGGCTGTTACTGTCTTCTACAGCCTCTTGTTGGTCAGCCTTACATGAACAGCCTAAATAACTGTTCAATGTTTGATAACATGATCACAGTCAGTAGTACTGGTTCTTCGGATACTAGGTCAGTTGTAGTAGCCAGAGAAGCCTGACACCCAACCAGGGCTACTTCAGATGTCTCAGTTGTTGTCTAGTAATAACTTACTCCTAGCACTGCATAGCAAAAAAATACATTCTCCCCTTAGTCTGTTGGTGGCTTTTAGTCCTTCATGTCTCGGGCGCCATGTTTCCTTGACGGTTGGGCCTATCAATCACCTACATACCTCAGGGAGGGTGTAATAATTAATACTAACATTAACTTTACAATTGCTTTCTTTGTGTTATATCTTTGCTGCATCTGTTTAATTTTAGAATGTTGATTTGGATTTCTACATTGATATTCATGCCCACTCGACATTATCTAATGGTAAGTGGACTTTCGTTACACCTATTATTGACTGGTACTATTAATTTTTACAAAGTCTTTGAATTAATTTAATTATTGCTAAACAATGAACAAGAAGTACCGTAAATTGGGAAATTTCGTTGTTAAAATATTTTCGTGGTTAGGATCAACCACGCAAATTAAACACTCGAAAATTTTTTAACAACGAAAATTTGTAACACATGTATGCTGAGTCGCGAGTTGTATGCTTGAAGTTTATGCCCAAGAGCTGGCTACAGCTGAAATACACATGTACTATCTGTCTGGAGTTACTTTTCAGCCAGCGACTGTGAGTGACCTTCTACTTTGCTGTCAGAAGCATCTCTGATCAGTGTCTCTGACAATTGCCAGCGCCTGGTCTGGCGAACAAATGGGCAGGATTCATTCATTCAGCTGGCTCCTATACTCTTGTATATACAATAACCACGAATACAAGCATCCTTACAGCTGTCAGGTCTTGCAGTGTTGTCTAGAAACTCACTGAAACTGTGTACGCTCACTTACACATTGATAGATTTTCGATGTAAAAATATTTTCGTTGGGCAGGTCGACCCACGAAATATTTTAACACGAAAATTTAACACGAAAATTAATTTTAACATTTCTCGAATTACGGTATTGTGCTCCAAATCCCAATATACCCTTCACGGGGACTATTGGGAAATAACGTGACCATGCAGCACGCTACAGAATTATGCAGTATGATGTTTGATAGATTTGAGACGACTCTGGGCAGCTGATTTACAATGCCAACTATTTAGATAAGGCGCATGGCCTACCGGAAGGTGATGAGCTCTATAGTGTGCACCTTATATAATTAGCCTGCTAGCAGCTCCTCTGGACCCGTGCTGCTATAAATCTAACCTACAAGCTGCTAGGCAGTCAGCTATAGGTAATTTTGTCTTCTGGGTCGCCAGTAAGTCCTTGAAGAACTGGACAGCAATTACCAAACTGGATCATCGCTCTACTGCGCTTGCTAGGCAACAGAATAGACCGGGAAGATATTGTCTGCATGCAGGAGTGGCTATAAGAGTACTCTTGTATGAACAAATGGATTCTTCAAAAACAGCTGATTGACTAAGCTTTCAGTAAGCTGTTCAATCCTTGTTAGCTAACTGTGTCGTTACCGAGTGTAGTAACAGTGTATTATTATTGGAGCAAGAACACAACTGACAGCTAAAAGTCATGAGTGATATTTATACTAGGGCTGAAACGAGTACTTGTACTATTCGACTATTCGATCGTTTTGACAGTATTCGAATGCTATTGCAGCTATTCGAATATTCGTTTGAAGTCTTTTAGCAGTTGGGAAGCTTGGGCTATTTGTAACCAGTCCACAAATCAAGCCTGAGCCCTGACTTTATGTTGATATACAACTTTCTAACATACTTTGTTCTTGGGCACTGGGTGCTAGAGCTAGCTTTATTCCAATAATAGAGTATTCGACTATTCGTTCGTTTTAGCTAGTGACTATTCGAACATGAAAATGTGTTATTCGTTTCAGCCCTAATTTATACAGAGCAAGTCAGAGACAGTTAGACTAGAGATGAGACAATGGTGTACAATGATGATACAACAGGGATTGTTCAGAGATTACATCTTGTCACATCTCCCTTTCTTAGTCTTTGTCTTGGAGCGAGTGATGATTGGGTCTCTGCTCACAGAAATCGGTGGAATAACAGAGAGATGGCGACTGTTTCTCCGCAGTTTTTCAGAGGGAGTGTCAACCAAATAAGAACGAGGGGTTGTCGCATCAGAGTGAATAGTACCCTACATAGGACGTTTGTCTGACTTAATCAAAACAGTTGTTCCTTCTGGTAGGATGCTCTGAAAGTGGACTCTATGTCTGCTGTCACAATTGTGTTTCTGCTTTTCCTTGAATTTGAAATCATTCTCAGGAAAGGAAATCAAATGAGACCAATCAGGTGTCAAATGTGTGTTGATCTGAGGTAGGGTATTCTTTGGTTGACCACCTATCAGGAAGCTGGAGAGACTCAGACCACACCACGGAAGAGGAGTTGAATGGTAGATCAATAGAGAGAGATAACGATCTTCTGACTTGTTGAATAGAATTTTGATAGTCTTCACAATTCTCTCAACTAGACCATTCCTTTGAGGATAATAGGGGTTAATTTTAGAGAGTTCAAAGTCATGAGACTTGGCGAATTGGTTTAGCTCTTCCGATGATAATTGTGGACCGTTATCACTTTGCAGTAGATCAGGAATGCCATGGCGAGAGAACATAGACTTGATAGCTGAAATGGTGCTGCGAGATGTTGTTGAAGAGAGATCAGCAACTTCAGGATATCTTGAATAGTAATCAACAACAAGGAGTTCCCTCTGTAGTAGAAAAGATCAGCTCCAAGCATTTGCCATGTTCTATCAGGTAGAGATGACGGGATCATTGGTTCGGCTGGGTTGATTGCCAACTCAGCACAGGTAGGACAACGCTGAATCTTATCCTTGATCTGAGAAGAGATCTCAGGCCTTCTTGTGCACGTAAACGACATCTTTGGATGCCCTGATGTCCTTCATGCAGTTTGTCTAGAGTCGAGGCTTGCATAGAGAGTGGAACGATGATCCTTGATTCATTGAGTAGTAGATCTAACTTTCCATCCATAGATATCTTGTGACGAGCGTCCAAGTAGGGTTTCAATTCTTTATCAAGAGACTGCTTGGCAGGCCATTCTGTCTTGCACAACTTGAGTAGCTGAGTACTGACTTTGTCCTCTTTCTGAGCCAAGGCATACTTCTCCTGACACTGGTCTGAGGCTGGGATAGATTGAACAGCGGTAATCTTCCACTGCTCCACATCTTGACATCTCCACATCTTGGCTCCAGACTGATCACCCGGAGGAGGAAAACAGGTGCTCGAGACAATAATTTATTAGTTGTATACAGGAGTTTTCCTGTCATTTGTTCAACCTGGTAGTTCAAACGTGCTAGTCTCAGTCGAAACCTCAGAACTCTTGGTGGCAAGTTGTAAAGGTTTTTCGAGTTGAGAAGTGGAACAAGAGGCTTATGGTCAGTCTCTATGATGAACTCTTTTCCAAGAACGAAATCTTGAAACTTCTCACTAGCCCATGTCACCACCAATGCCTCTTTCTCAATCTGGGCATATCTATTCTCTGTATCAGACAATGCTCTTGAGGTGAAAGACACGGGTCTCCATTGATTGGCCGAATCTTTTTGAGATAGGACAGCTCCTAGACCATATGATGAAGTAGCAGCTGTGACTTTAGTCTGCAGAAGAGGAAAAGGACACTGGGTTTGGTTAACTCATCTTTGATGGTTTTTAAATGTATTATTAGGACCACACAAGACAACAGTTGAACGAACAACATAAGGAGAATTACAATGAACCATAGATATTATTATACTACGTAACCGATGTAACGGAGATATGTGTTCCTCCTGATGAACTAGCAGTGATATCTGTTCCCCCTCACGTGGATATGTGTTTCCCCGATGATATGTGTTTCCCCGATGATATGTGTTTCCCACTCGCTCGCGCGCGTACTCATGTGTGAGTACTCGCTCTAAAACAGCAACAATGGCATAGCAGTACATGTAATGAAGACATTCAATGCGAAGAAGCAAAAGTACCTGATAACTAGGAAAGTAAAGGAAAGGTCTACTAATCAGAAGAACATGAGAAATTATGAATCTAGACAGATTAGCAACATCTGGTGCATCCAAAACACCTTTCTCGTATTAGTTGTACACGCGAAGAAGGCAACCTAGTCATGAACGTACAACACTCTAGCGTGCACAGTATTTGGCAAACGCACGTAAGAACACAAAGCAACCCTAAAGCATGTGCCTTTGTGCTATGAGAGAAGCAAGAACTCTTTTGAAACCATACGGGAAAACCAGGTGCGTAAACACAAATTGAACACAGAGCCTGAGGTAACGGCGAATTGGTGTTAGTAATAGACGTACAACTAATCTCACAATCAGACAACAATAAAATCATTTCTAATACGTATGTGTTGATGTGTTGTATGCATGTAACCTATCTTTTTTGTGTATTTATGGTAGACCTTGCATGCATTAATATTTTACTGAAGAAGGTCCACGAACCTAAACTTTTATTCTAAAGATTTTCAAAATCAACTGCAAATTTGCTCAAGAAGTCTTGATTCTATCATTGGAGAGGTTAAGTTTTTCGTACGCGTAACAGCTAACGCGTATGTGACGTCATCTGTTACACGTCAACGAAAATTGCTGGATTAAGTTTAGTACACGCCTACATTGTATACCTGTACGCGTGGTGAAGATGGCAGCAAGACCAGCTACCTTACGGTAGGTTTTTTTTTTTTTTTTTTACAACAAAACAAGGGCAAATGTGTAATATATCCATTTTGTGATAGTTTTTTATAGCCGTGAGTTAAATGAAGTAGTACAAACCCTTCTAAACGACAGCAGCAGTGATTCTTCCAGCAGCGATGACGACAACGATCTTCTGCTTGTACACACTTTGTTTCCACCAAAAGAAGTCGTGTCTAAGAAGCGTGTCTGTCTAGATGAACTAGGAGAATACGAAAAGTCCGTTGCTGTGTACAATGGTATGAATTTTAATGGGAGCTATTAGATTCCCCAAAAGTGGAATAATTAGGCTGATAATTATAAGCTCTTGATCTCCCAGAGGAATACAATTTTACCAAGGCACTAAAGCTAATAGGACAGAAGCTCTGTTGATTCTGCTACGTTGATTAAATTATCCAAATCGATTGTACGACCTTGTTCCACTTTTCGGAAGATCGGAGCCTGAACTCAGTATAATTTTTAATGAGGTAAAGCAATACAGTTATATCAATACAGTTATATCAATACAACACTACATGTGTGCTTTTGTTTATGTACGTTGTGGATGACTTGTATGACCGTTATAAGGGACGCCTGACCTCACTTGGCTCGATATACCTGCTTTTTGTAATTCCATCTCTTCAAAGGGTGCCGCATTAGACAACTGTTGGGCATTTATAGACGGGACAGTTCGTCCTACTCGTAGTCAAAAGGCCATGTTTAGTGGGCAAAAAAGAGTTCATTGTGTTAAATTCCAGGTACAATTAATTATTGTCTGTGAAAATATATTGTTTTTATCTTTTCAAATAGTCTTTGGTAACACCTAATGGATTAATTAACTGCTCACCTCTATGGTCCAATTGACAAGATGCATTCATGTTGGCTGAGAGTGGGTTGGCTCAGAAGTTGTCCCAGTTTAATCAACCAAATGGCCAGCCATATGTAATCTATGGTGATCCCGCTTATGGTTTATCACAGAACATCCTTTCACCATTTTGCGGAGCCCAACTAACTACTCAGCAAGAACTCTTCAACAAATCAATGAGCCAAGTTCGGGTCTCTGTCGAGTGGACATTTGGAAAAATTTGCCAGTATTTTACATACGTCGATCTAAAACGCAAAAGTAAAGTGTTGCTTCAACCCATTGGCAAGTACTACATAGTTGCTGCCTTACTAACTAATTGTCACACTTGCATGTACAGTTTATTGGTTTTTTGGTTTACCAGCACCATCACTTGAATCATATTTATTCAACATTTAATAAGTGAATCATGCCATGGTTGTGTTCAACAGTAGTTACTGCTTGGATGATGATGCCATTTTTTGTATGAGCTCCAAGAATGCTTTGCGTTCGGCAAACTCAAATTCAACTCTTTTGTCTCATTCTTCTTGTTGCTTCTTCTCTTCATATTCATGTTGCATTTGAATCTCTAATTCCTTCTTTTTGAGCTCTAGTTCAACTTTCTTCAGTTCTGACTTCTTCTCAAACTTTTGCCCTAGAATTTCTAAAGCTGAAAGTTTTGACCCTCGTTGTGTTATCTTTGTTTTGCCTATAACAAATACAGTAATAGCATTAAGAATACTATCACCCAACAATTACGTTTTTCTAGTGGCTGAGCAACTTCGTCAAATTCTAATTCATCTGGATCCTCGAACTGATGTAGATCATTAACGTCATCTTTCTCAAACTGCTGTTGTCGCTTTCTCTCTACAGGATTTATGTTACTACTACAGTGTACAAAAATATAATGATTTCTAACGAAATCAAAAGGATGTAGGGATAAAGAAATCTGCTACTGGTCCACAATGTAAACCAACAAGGAACTAGCATGGAATGGTAACACGATTGACTTGCTAACAGACCATAGATCCCTACATCAGTGGCTGATGTGGCCTGACTATAGCTAGTTGAGCTAGTTGCTGTTGACTGACACCTGACGCGAGCTTACCGTTCTTCGAAGACTCCAGACAATTACCGGGTATGTGTTCTCCGTGATCCATATGGCGATACTCTAGCTCGATCTAGCTAGCTACATGTAGTGCTTGGTCACGTGCGTATTGCGCAGTCACAGTAATGGCGTCTAACACTTAGCTGACAATGAATCACGATCGAGAAATCGTGGAATTTATATTGCCGTTTGGCTAAAAACAAAGTTCAAAAGGCACCTGCCAGGAGAATTTCACGACTGTTCGTGGGTGTTTTGGTCTCGGCAATGCTCGCGTAAAGGCGCCAGGCGCGCTGAAGAAAGAAGAAAGAAAGATGAAAACGAAGATGATGAAACTTGATTTTCACCGTTTTCTGGTTCGTCACTTTAGTAACAATTTCGACCAATCTCCTTGCTACTGTAAGATGGGGCAACGCCAGAGGGCAGATCTAAGTGTCTTTGGACTTATAAAATTCATCACCAGGCGAAATATCAACGTTTGAACGCTAATACATTGTATGTAGCCGCCATCTTGTTTTCTCATTCATCCCTACATAGGGAGGCACTACTGTGCGTCCTTAATAAAAATTATACTTACGAGAGAATGTCTCCATTGCAGATAATCGCATATCTTCGCCAACTTTCTTACTGATTTGTTTCTTGTTCTCTTTCTCTTTAAGGATGCTAGCCTGCATATCTCTCTGATATGCAGATATATCTTGTAAAAGTTGAATAAGTTTTGTATACTCTTCCTCAGTTCCAGAACTATACACAATACAAAACAAAATGAAATCATTTTTTGTATGGACTCGCCGCTTCAGTGATTGTGAATCTTCTACTCTGAACTTCTCTACAAGTCTCTCTAGTCTTTCTCGGCAACCTCTGCCTTTGAGATGAACAGGTTTGGCTGGAGTAGCTAAGCACTGTTGCTATAGCATCCCACTCTGAGACTTTCGAGGGTCTACGCCCTACAACTTCTCTTGCCAGATATATATTGTGCTTTAGTTCAGGCCAGCGAAATTGAGGCATGTCCAAATTCAAATCTCAATCACGCACGCAGCTTGAATATACCGACGTCCTGTGGCAAATAAAGATGAAGGCGAAACCCTATAGTACAATTTTATACTTACCAAACGTGGATTTCTGTCCGGATTGTGAAGTAGTAGACATAGGTAAACAGCCAGCGTGTAGACACCCTGCCACAGGCTAGCAAAACGTAGATTCTACGTGTAGCACGTGGGATTGAGTCGCTCACGTGACCTCCAAGGCGTTAGTGGTTACACGTACGCTCCACGTATGCAAAACTTAATCTCTCTATTACAATAATGACGTCCCTTTATTCTATCATGCTACAAAATAATTATTTGTTATTACTGCAGTGTTCTTGTATGGTAATGTGTATGACAGCGACAAATTGTTTGATCGTCATATGGTGTTCCCTCGATTGCTGAGTATGACAATGAAAGAGTTCTCATGGGTAAGTTAACAAAATATTTTATTTTTAAGGACCATGCCCTTGATTAAGTAGCATTTACTTTTCCTATGTTAAGATCATCTCTAAAACGACTTGTTTCAATGTTCCTGTTACTTTTTTGATCACTAGCTTATTTAGATCAGGAGCGCATCGATGGTTCACGAAGGGAACATGCAATTCCCTACATTGCATGTATACTGGCAATGCTAAAAATAGTCACTACCATTATTAGTGATCCACGGTAGTGCGTCCCTATGTAGGGTTGACTTGATTGACTTGAACACGATTGACTTGCTAACAGACCATAGATCCCTACATCAGTGGCTGTACATAAGATCAATATTTTGTCACAAGCTGAATTCACGTCTTGTGTCAGTCACAGCAACTAGCTGAACTAAAGCCAACCACAGCAGCCACTGATGTAGGGATCTATGGTCTGTTAGCAAGTCAATCGTGTTACCATTGCATGCTTGTTCCTTGTTAGTTTACTTTGTGAACCTGTGGTAGATTTCACAACCCTACATCCTTTTGATTTCGATAGAACTCTGTTTAATTTTCTGGTGGTAGGACACTAAGATGCCTGGTCTTTGGCATGCTCCATCTCTTGTTCTTGTACGATTGTTATCAAACAGCGGTATCCTGTGTGTTGGCAAATAGCAATGAGACTGCTAAATTGTTACTAAAGTGACGAACGTGTAAACGGTGAAAATTGAGTTTCGTCATCTCGTTTCTTCTTGCTTTCTTCAGCGCAACTAGCGCGGCAGTACCTAGACCAAAACATCCATGAAAAGTCGTGAAATTCTCCTGGCAGGTGCCTTTTGAACTTCGAAATGGCGATATTAAATTCGCGATTTCTCAACCGTGATCCATTGTCAACTAAGTGTTAGACGCCATTATTGTGATTGTGCAACATGCAAGTGACCAAGCAGTGGCAAGTGCACGTGACCAAGCACTAACTAGAGTATCGCGGCACGGATCATGGAGAACACATATTGGATAAGCTCGTGTAGGATCACCTTTCTGCACTTGCCAGATATTTATATCCGCCGTACGGGGGGTTCCAGCGTCGGAAATTCCTGACCCTAACCCGGTTTTTCAGTTTGCACCGTTACCCACCACCCACTACGTCATTTTGCATCATTATAATGATATTCATAATTGAAGTTTGATTATTCATGGTGTTAATTATATTCACGCAATACCACATACTTAATATTCATGCATCGATCGCGGCGATGGCTGCAGCAGCAGACGAAAGCGCTGTTACTGTGGCCGTGGTTTTGAAACAACAGCCCTCAGTGACTACCATACACCAGAACACAAAAGAGCCAGCGACTTAGGCGGCAAGCCATGACAGCAAACAAGATGCAACACCTGGTCAGCTACTTTCCAAGGCTGCAGCTCTTGATTTCTCAGCTCTAGTTGCACAACAGTTGTGTCCTTCTACGCTGCAAGCAGAGCAAGAATAGCTAACTATTAGCTGAGTGCCAGCTTGTTTTTTGTGTATGCATGTTTCTGTTTAGTTTACTTGATAAGTTATCTTACATAATAATTATTGATTTCAAAACAATATGCAATTTCTTATTATGTATTTTACTTACTGAGCACCTGCTGAACACTGTTAATACTAAGTATGGTATTTATTAGTGTAATCAACGTGAACAATGATCGATCATTACCATGCAATTAAGCTACTCTGCCACTGAATATTGTCAGAAAAATTAATAAACTGGTTTAATGGACATGTTAGTAGAAATTATCCACATATCTGGTCAGAAATAGATATAAAACTCCTAAAAATGTCTGTACTATTTTTTTCAATAAATGGACTTTTTTTCCAAAATGGTCTTTACCTACCCACCCTCTTTTTTGGCTTAGGGTCTGAAACTTTTAGTACTGGAACCCCCTGCCGCCGTATACAAGTGTGGGTGGGGCTCGTACACAGTGCGTGCATGCATGCAGACTGATGCATCGAACTCAACAATCACTCTGTACATATTGAACAATGTTCTTGTTACTTATAATACTATCCATTGTATCACTTGGTCACTATTTAAACTCTGGTGGCCCATCTCTCTCATTAATTTTCAGCCTGTCACTATTGATATTGCTGCACAGAGGTTGATTCTCTGTAATCTTATCTCTTTGTCATTTCTGCGGTTGATACTACACACGTATTCTGGCAATGAGGGTGGCGGCATATGGTTCCATTGGAAAGTTGACCCTGAGAAGGAAGAGTGGATTCCATACGTCGAGCAGTTGGACGAGTACTTCATTACTAATGGGGTTGAAGACACGACCAAGAAGAGAGCAATTCTTCTCAGCAGTTGAGGACACAGCACCTACCAAATTGCTCGCTGACTGTTCGCTCTAATCAAGCTAAATACCCAGACCTAGCAAAGGTTGTGGAACATCTAACTGAACACTACTCTCTAAAGCCGAAAGACATGGTGCAATGTTGCAAATTCAACGCTAGAGTGCGGCAACCTGGAGTGCGGCAATCTCTACCTTCTGTGCAGAGCTTCGCAGCCTTGCTGAGCATTGCAATTTTGGAGACACCGTTCTGAATATAATTATGCTAAGAGACAGACTTGTGTGTGGTATTTCAGACAGAGCAATGCAGCAGACTGCTGAGTGAACATAACCTGACCTTCAAGAAGGCTCGCTGTGTTATTGGAATCAGTGAGGAAGAAGTTAAAACAAGGTGCTGAGGTACATTTTGTTCATGGTGCTGATGCCGGTCAACATAAGTCTACTTCTGTGGTAAAAGAGGACACATTCTTGTGTTTGTCGCAGTCGTCAGTGTCAGCAGCATCCAAAGTCTCGTATGTCTGGAGCCAATCCTGAACACAATGTGAAACACAATACTTCCACGGTACCATCTGGTTCTACTGAGCCTACTGATGCATCCATTATTGAGGATCTAGTCTACTGGACATTTCAGCTGTTGAAGCAGGGAGCTGATCCACTATAGACGACTCTCAGTGCTGACCAAGCAGACCTACAATTGGAGATTGACACTGGTGTTTTCGTCTCTGTTATCAGCGAGGACACCAACCTGTCTGTTTAGGCTGAGGACCAACACCCTGTTCTACAGAAGTCTACTGCTCAGCTGCGTACCTACTCTGGAGAACTAATGCATGTCTGTGGTTCAATTACTGTTTGTGTTTCCTACAGACTATAGCAGAAGACTCTACCTCTACTCATGGTCAGAGGAGCTGGTCGACCCTTGTTTGGATGAGATTGGATGAAGGAGATCAAACTAAACTGGAACTTGCTACAGTCACTGCACTCTGTCAACAAGGTGGATGATCAGCTGCAATCATTCCTAACTTTGCAGATCTCTCCTGATACACAACCATGTTATCACAGACCATGTCCCATACCCTATGCTCTTACGCTCAAGAGTGGAGGATGAGCTGACTAGACTGGAGGAGGTTGGAGTGATCGATCCTGTTGCTCACTCGGACTGGAGTGCACTGATCGTGTCTGTCGTAAAGAGAGATGGGATGATTCGAATCTGCGGAGATTTCAAAGTCACTGTCAACAAAGTCGCAAAGAGAGATATGTACCTCTTCCCAAAGTGGAAGACCTCCTGTCTACTCTCGCTGGAGGAAAATCATTCTTGAAATTAGATCTGAGCCACGCTTATCAGCAGCTCCACCTCTCTGAAGAATCCAAGCCACTAGTGACTATCAACACTACCAAGGGTCTCTACCAATACACTCGATTGCCGTTTGGCGTCTCTGCACACCATCCATTTTCTAGCGCACAATGGAGACTTTGCTGAAGGGAATCCCCCAATGTTGTGACCTATCTAGGCGATATCCTAGTGACAGGGAAGACTGATGCTGAGCACCTCTAGAATCTACAGCAAGTGCTACAGAGATCGAAAGACTCAGGAATGCCATTGAAAAGATCTAAATGCAGCTTCATGCTACCTAAAGTAACCTATCTGGGCTACGTCATCTCATCAGAGGGTATTCACCCGGCACCTGAGAAAGTAAGGGCAATCAGAAACGCTCCGATACCAACCAATCTATCTTAACCTTGGGTTTTCTCAATCCTGCTACAAGTTCGAATTGTTGTGTCGAACGGTTGGCCGTATTCTGTGTGAGAAGAGATCCAGCCGTATTTTCGTCGTCGGTCAGAGCTGACTACTTGATGGTTGTCTCATGTGGGGTGTAACTCAGGAGTTGGTCTGACCAAAAACCTTTTTTTTAAAATCAGCAACAGAATATATAGAGAGAGACCAGACCACAATACATGTGCAAGGCAGACAAATATAGGCAGTGATACAATGCAATAATAAAACACAGGTCAGAGTTCTACATGATAAAATGAGTCTGTTACATATGTCCCTCCTGAGATACAGTTTGTCCACAAACTTATGTGAGTCTGACACGTCCTATTCCAAACCGATCTGGCGGTTGTCTTGAGTCACGACGAGGGTATCTTCTTGTTGGAACAACATTGTCAATAGACTCTTCTGAAGGTGTACAATAATGTTCGACCCACGGGGGTTCCCACCGTGGAGAATGAGTGTCATGTTGTGACAATGGTAGCTGTTCGTCACCTGATTCAGGAAATCTGTGTCTGAGTCTGTTGACGTGAACAACTTTGATGCGTCGACCATCTGTAATTTCCATGGTGACTGGGCTTTTGATGGAACTGATTTTCCATCCTCCTTCCCATTTTAGATCCAGTTTTCTTGCTGTGGGTATTGACAACCAATCACAATTGCCTACTGAGAATTTCCTTCTGTTGGAGTGCTGATCATACGCTTGTTTTTGCTGATGAGCAGACTCTACCTCCACAAAATCTCTTAGTTCGGCAAGTTTCTTACCAACATGTGCTGAGTATGATTGTGTGTCATAGGCTGGAGCATGACTGAAGTCAGCTTTTGGTTGTCTTCCGTACATGAGTGTAAAAGGAGAGACATTTGTGGAAGAGTGTACCGAGGTACGATAAGCATAGAGAACAAGTGGAAGGTAGTGTTCCCAGTCGTCATACTTGTTGACATACGATCTCAACATTTGGAGTAGGGACCGATTTAACCTCTCCACCATGCCGTCTCCTTGTGGGTGATACGCAGTAGTGTGAGTTTTGGAAATGCCGAATGCTTCTAGCACCTGTGACAAAATTGTACTCTCAAAATTTCTCCCTTGATCTGAGTGTATCATTTCTGGCTGACCAAAAGTAGCAAAGATCTTGACAAGCTCTTGAGAAATTCTATCAGCTTTCTGATCGGGCATGGGAATAGCAATGGGCCACTTAGTGAAGTAGTCTTGAGCAACCAACAGATACTGATTGTTGTTGGAAGAAATTGGGACTTTTAGTACGTCTACAGCTACCATTTGCCAAGGTCGTCCTATGGGAACATTAACCAGAGGAGATCGTTGAGGTAGAGGAGGTTTTGATTTCTGGCACGTGTAACACTCTTGGCAGTACTGTTCGACATCTTGAGCCATTCCAACCCAATAGGCTTGCATACGGAGTCGTTCCAGAGTTTTCTCTGAGCCAAGATGACCAGCACCAGGAGCATCATGACATTTTGACAAGACAGCATGGCGAAGATCAGCAGGGAGAACAGGGACTGTCACTTTCTCTGAGGTAGGACCCGGAGAATACTCTCGACAGAGGACGTCATCGACCAGCTTTAGTTGAGACTGGAGTTGTCGATAACGTCTTAAGGGATGTTGTTGCCAATCTGAACTATTGCAGGGCTCCATTTGTTGGCAAGCTTGTATTACTTGGGACATGACACTGTCAGCTTGTTGAGCATCACGAATTTCTTGAAGAGGAAGGCGCGAGTCAATTTGTGTGATGGCACAGGGACTATACTTCCGTGACAGTGCATCAGCGTTCGCATTTTGTTTTCCTTTTCTGTACTCAATGCCGAAGTCATATTCTTGCAAAGCAAGTGCCCATCGACAAAGCATTCCTTCCATCTTTTGTGCAGACAACCATTGAAGTGGAGCATGGTCTGTAAGAATTTTAAAATGTCTGCCCAGGAGGTAATGTCGAAACTGCTTAAGAGCAAACACTATTGCAGCACATTCCCTTTGTATGGTGCTATATTGTCGTTCAGGAGAGGTCAGTGAGCGACTAGCATAGGAGATGACATGTTCATCTTGTTCTAGGACAGCTCCATGCCCGACTCCACTGGCATCAGTTTGAACTATAAACTTTGCAGCATCAGGAGCAAAACATGGGAAAGCAAGAATGGGAGCCTTCATTAGGTTATCCTTGAGCATGGCAAAGGCTTCAGAGCATTCCGAACTCCATTCAAATGGTGTAGATTTCCATGTGAGCTTGTTAAGAGGAGCCGAGATGTCTGCGAAGCTCTGAATGTAACGTCTGTAATACGACGCTAAGCCCAGAAACTGTCGTAGAGCTGTAACATCACTGGGAACAGGCCAGTCTTGAATGGCTTTGACCTTCTGTGGATCTGGACCCATTCCTGAGGCTGAGAAAATATGGCCAAGGTAAGAAACTTGTGACATTCCAATGCTACATTTTCTTCCGCGAAGAGTAAGACCAGCATCAGCGAGGCGACGAAACACTTCTTGCAGATGAATTTTGTGGTCATGTGCGTTTCTTGAGTGGATCAATATGTCGTCTTGATAGGTTGTAACAAACTGAAGACCTCGCATGATTTTGTCCATGAAGTCGTTGGAATGAGCTTGCTGCACCACACAAACCAAAGGGCATTCTTGTAAATTGAAATAGACCCATCCCTGGCCCAGGGCAAAATGCAGTTTTCACCTGATCATCGATATTCACTGGAAGTTGCCAGTAGCCACTTTGCAGATCGAGTTTTGAGAAAATTGTGCAACCCACTAGGCGATCTTGAACTTCATCAGGTAGAGGAAGTGGATAAGCATCTTTGGTAGACTTCTTATTGAGACCACGATAGTCCACACAAATTCGTATCTCTCCTGATTTCTTGGGAACGAACACAGCAGGGGCCATCCAGGGACTACTGCTCTCTGTGATGATGCCTCGATCAAGCATTTCTTGTATTTGTTTCTCAACTTCTGCTCGGTACTGAGCTGGAATTCGTCTTGGTGGAATCTTCACAGGACTACCATTGGTAAGGATGAAATGTTCAGCAGCATTTGTCTTGCCTGGAACTGTGCGAAAAAGATCACAATAGGCATGAATAACAGGTTGCAAGCTCTGTGTCTGGCATTGTGGTAATTCATAATTTGAGGCTCTTCCATACATGGGTATTGCACATTCATCAGCAATGTCTACTGGTGTAGCTTCTAACACTGAAACTGCACAAATCTTGGCTTTTGCCTTACAAGCAGATTCAAATACTGGTTTAACCTCCAAATCTTCATTTAACATGGACCCTTGTGTAAGCTGAATACTGACCGGATTGGTGGTAAAGTCTAACAATAAGGCATTCTTGTGTAGAAAATCAACACCCAGAATAACGTGAGCTACCAGGCTTTTTACAACAACAAAGTCATGTGCTTTGTCTAGCTCACCAATTTTAACACGGGCTCTGACATAATCTTCAATAGGCAGGTTTTCACCGGAGGCGGTGACTAGTCGAAGGCCCTTTGGAGAGTCAATTGAGGTCCAGCCACATGTTCGAGAAAGAATACATTGCTGTACTAGCGAGACAGACGATCCGGAGTCTAACATGATTTCCACAACAGCATCACATAGCTTGCCCGGAGCTACTGCTAGTCTGGACTTGATTGTTGCTACCGTTATGACATCTGTAACTTGTATTTCAGGGCTCATTGGGAAAAGAGGCACCTGTTGCCCTTGACGGGAGCCCCTCGGTCGTTTCCCGGACAAAAACGAGCAATGTGACCTGGCTGTCCGCACTCATAGCACACGCGGGTTGGTGGTCTTGTCCGACGGCGAGGGCAGTCTCGTTGTAAGTGACCTGGACGGTTGCAGACGAAGCATCTTCTCTCTCTTCGAGACGAGGTCGACAGCGCTGCAACTTGCTCGGTGAGTTTCGTCATCTGAGTTCTTAGAAGTTCGAGTGAGTCGTCTTGTTCAGATACGGCTGCCGCAGGTTTGACATTGTCCTGTTCTCCTAGAGCTAGCAAAAGTTTTGCACGCTCCACTGCTGTCTCGAGGTTGTTGGTTTCCCCAGCTGCTCTCAGCTGGCGGCTCACAGTAGACGGCAGGCCCGCCAGGAACTGATGGAGCACGAGCTGTTTCTTGGTGTTTGCTTCTAGCCCCGGCATGGCTTGCTCCAGAAGCTTCTTTGAGTGATGGACGAAGACCGAGAGCGGTTCACCCGGCCGCAGTTTTCTCTGGTGAAACTCGTCTAGAGAGTCAAAGCCAAGATGAGCCAGCTTGTTACTTAGTTGTTCTTTTACGGTGGCATAGTCTGCTTGTTCGTCCTCTGACAGTTCAAGCCACATGGCGAGAGCTTCCCCCTCTAGCAACGTAGGGAGTTTCAGAGCTTTAGTCTCCTGGGTCCACTTGTTCGCTTTTGCACAAATTTCGAACTTTCGAAGCCAGCCACACACATCTCCAGTATCAAATGGCTTGGGCACGCTCACATGACTAGCAACGGCCATCTTAGTAACCGTCCTCTGCTACCAATGTAACTCAGGAGTTGGTCTGACCAAAAACCTTTTTTTTTTAAATCAGCAGCAGAATATTAGGGAGGCACGGTAGTGCCTCCCTATGTAGGGTTGAACGAGAAAACAAGATGGCGGCTACATACAATGTATTAGCGTTCAAACGCTGATATTTCGCCTGGTGATGAATTTTATAAGTCCAAAGACACTTAGATCTGCTCTCTGGCGTTGCCCCATCTTACAGCAGCAAGGAGATTGCTCGAAATTGTTACTAAAGTGACGAACCTGGAAACGGTGAAAATCGACTTTCGTCATCTTCGTTTTCTTCTTCTTCTTCTTCTTTCTTCAACTCGCCTAGCGCCTTTACGCGAGTGGTGCCGAGACCAAAACACCCGCGAACAGTCGTGAAATTCTCCTGGCAGGTGCCTTTTGAACTTGTTTTTAGCGAAACGGCGATATTAATTCCGCGATTTTCTCAATCGTGATCCATCGTCAGCTAAGTGTTAGACGCCATTATTGTGATTGCACAATATGCACGTGACCAAGCAGTGGTTAGCGCACGTGACCAAGGACAAGCTTGAGTATCGCCACGCCGTATGGATCACGGAGAACACATATTTGTCTGGAGTCTTCGAAGAACGGTAGGATCACCATTCTGCGCTTGCCAGATAATTATAACTGCCATACATGTACAGGTACAAACAAGTGTGGGTGGGGCTCGTATACATGCATGCGCTATGCGTAGGCGAGCTGATAAGTACAGCATAACAACTATTTTTAGCTACAAGTTTAAAATTGTTAATAATAAAGAAAAGCCATAAACAACAGGAAAACTAAACCAATGGAGGAAACAAAGACGGCTCTGTACAAGCATGATATTGAACTTCATTGAAAAAGAAATAAGGAAACGAACAAGAAAATAAAAAAGATTTCTATCGAAATCAAAAGGATGTAGGGTTGTGAAATCTACCACTGGTCCACAATGTAAACTAACTAGGAACAAGCATGCAATGGTAACACGATTGACTTGCTAACAGACCATAGATCCCTACATCAGTGGCTGTTGTGATTGACTATAGCTAGTTCAGCTAGTTGCTGTTGACTGCTGACACCTGACATGCATTGAGCTTGAATATTGATCTTATGTACTGCCACTGATGTAGGGATCTATGGTCTGTTAGCAAGTCAATCGTGTTACCATTGCATGCTTGTTCCTTGTTAGTTTACATGTGTGACCAGTGGTAGATTTCACAACCCTACATCCTTTTGATTTCGATAGAAATCTTTTTTATTTTCTTTATAGAGAGAGACCAGACCACAATACACGTGCAAGGCAGACAAATATAGGCAGTGATACAATGCAATAATAAAACACAGGTCAGAGTTCTACATGATAACATGAGTCTGTTACATGGGGCAGTCAAGTCATGCTACACATCGCTCACCCTGAGATTTCCCGGATGAAAGGATTGGTATGTAACTACCTCTGGTGGCCTAGTGTTGACACTGATCTCGAAAATAAAGTCGAGTCATGTTCAGAATGTCAATTCCATCAAAATGCTCCTGCAAAACTCCCCTCCATCCATGGGAATGACCTAAGAGACCATGGGCTCGACTACTTATTGACTTTGCCGGAACGTGTTTTGGAGACAAGACCTCTGGAAAGAAGCAATAAATGTCGGAATGAAGTCTTTACATTTCAATCATGTCTGGGATCTTGTACCACCTTTTAAGGATAAGAAGTTAGTGAAGAGCAAGTGGGTGTTTAAGTGCAAGTGTGGAGAGAATGGTACGGTAGAGAGATACAAAGCACGCTTAGTCGCACAAGGTTACTCTCAAAGACAAGGAATAGACTACAACGAAACCTTTTCTCCTGTGGTTCATTTCGAGTCTATACAAACAGTAAACTCGGTGTCTGAATTTTGTGGCTTTTCTTCTTTCTTGCGATCACGGCAGTTTCTTTGGATGTGTCCAAGTGACGACATCGCTGTGCTCTCCTTTTATAGCTCCTTCTGTATCAGATGGATTAGTCAGATCTTTGTCTTTCAGCTTTCGTTCTGTATGGAGCAATCTCTCTATTACTGTTTCCATTGGAACAGTCGAGCTGGCCTCTAGGGCAGTCACTAGCACGTTAAAGGACTCCGTGGGATTTGCATGTTCATAAACCACTCTGTCTTCATCACTGATGTTGTCTCCGACGATTGGAAACTCATTGAATAGTTCCAGTTCAATCATGTTTTTGACATGTTCTTGCACGTTCTGTCTGTCTTTCAGTAGCATTGAGTGTAGCCGTTTCCTTAGCGCTAGTCTGTTCGCCCATGTTTTCTTCTAGAATGCTCCACGAATTTATTGTGTACATTGTATAATAAACTTACTTTAAATGTCATGTACTATTTTTAGTGTTAAGTTTACCTGTGGGTGATCAGTCTTCTGCTTATGCCAAGTAGCTTAGCCAAACTCTTATCCAGCTTGTTGTAAACTCTCCTCCATTGTCGGAAATGATTACTTTGGGAAGACCCATATGCATGAATACCTAAAAAGCAAAGGGTATTGTGTGTATTACAAACTTTAAACAAGCACATGGATACAGTCGATACTTCCCTGTCACTAGTTGAGACTGCCTCGACCCACTTGGTAAAGTAGTCGATGATAGTCAAAATGTAGCTACTTCCATCAGTAGCATGTGGTGAAATGGGTCCGACAAAATCAATCCCCAGCATGTGCCATGGAGTCTGGTGTGCCTGTTGTCAACTTTTGATTCATCCATCACAATCTGATAATTGAATGAGAAAAGTAGGTGTAACTATCTTCAAGTGATAAAGCATGTACAATAATAAACAACAACCAGTAAATTGGCGTGTCTTGAAATTGTATTGTGATATGGAATTTTTATTTTGTCGTGTTTGCTTTCTCCTGTAAGCGAGTAAGCAAAAAAAGACAATTATTTCACTGCATTGGTAATTGGTTACTGTCATAGTAATAATTATTGTCATCTAACTATGTCACAAAAGGATGCTATGCTTCTCACATTATTATAACATCCACGAAGAATGCATAACTTGATATTATTACATTAACCCTTTAAGTGCGGACACAATTCTAGCCTCTGTTTCTGTGGATTTCACTAACCTTTGCGACCATTAGACAGACAAACTAGTGCTGTGATCACTTTTAATATGTAAAATCAACTTGCACAATGTGCGGGCTTGTTGTCAATGACAAGTGCAGTTAACCATGCCCACTCGACGATCTACCAACTGTCATGTGCTAGAATCACTCACTGGAGCAAAAAACGCTTCTTTGGTCAAAACAGCATGTGTGAGACAAAGTTAGTGCATGTATGGCTGCTTTTTATTCCAAGAAACCCCTGGAGACCCAGTGGTGCTAGGTATTCCCGCCGTAGCACTGCTAGGCAGGGCCGCAGGCCCTGCCATTGGCCACCCTTCACACCCCACATACCTGTATTTGGTCTATAGGTGAAATAAACTATCTTCGAATTTAAACGCCCACTTCCGGTGACATCAAACTTGCTAGGCGACTATAGTCGCCCGTCGCTTGTGAAGGGTTAACATACCATCTCAGTAACATGCTTTAGCATCTCATGCCACATAAACCGTTCCTTGGTCCAATGAAGAGTTCGGGTTCATCCCAAGTTTCCTACAATTCTGTCAACTTGGCAGGCATGCAATATCTTCCGTCTCTCACTGATAAATCTCCTTGGAGTATTGTAATTATAATTGGAAATATGTTACTTTTCATTTAATCTTATGCTTGTAAAAAAGTTCTCCTCCAACAACTTCAAACTTCTTTGCCTTCTGTCTTCTTTCTACCATCGCTGCATCCCTCGGGATACCTCTGATTGGTGACATATTGAAAGGCATGGTTCAACAAGATGATCATCCTCCTTGTCGTCGCTTCCTTTCGATTTCCTGACAGTCCCTGTCATCGCTTGTTCCCTGGTGAATCGGCTGTCTTACCATGCTAGCGACCGAGTGTGCGTGCGAAGATAAAATGTGCTGCCAATGAGCGCATGGCAGAACTGTTCTGATTGATCACATTATTCTGTAGCAACTATTACCGACGGCAACGTCTTCTGATTGGTCGGATCTCTGTCTGCCAACTAAAGGCAAAGCTAGTTAATAGCAGCAGTTGTTGATGGCAACACTAGAAAAATTGGTCTGGGCGGACATTTTTACAGGTAATTTGGTCCGCATCTGGACCAAATATTTCAGAATTTTTCCAGGAATAATTAGTCCGGCGTGACCATTTTACCAGTAATTTTGGTCCGGCGGACCGAAAATTCTGTGACAGCTCACCACGCTGGATCGAGCAGTTCACGAGTTTGCTTCCTCAGGCATAACTCCCAGCATTACAGCCTGCTTTCTGTCAGCAATAGGACTTTACTATAACTTTTGTCATGCTTATCATCTCTCCACCTTTCATCTATTTGAGTCTACCAATTCGTCACGTATCGTGCATTGTCCAGCTTGTCGACTCAGTCTATCCGATCATATCTCAGTAGCCTTCGCTATTCTCCTTGATCCAGCCTATTCGAATTTATCTCAACTCCACTATGTCCTTCGTGGAGTCCAGTGATCACAGCCACTGTCTGTACGCCCCAGATGCCTCACAATTACTCCACCCATTCTCAGGCTACTCTATTGCACATGGTCCTCTCAACTAGTGCTTGGCTATGGGCAGCATGTTGCCTAGCCTTCTCATTTTTACGCTCTGGGGAACTGACTTGCCAGTCCTGGGCAGCATACTGACCACACATGTTATCAGAGAGGGATGATATACTAAGCTGCGAGTCACCCTCTGACAGAGCAAGACAGATGTGTTTGGTGTGGGAGTGCATATCCATGTTGGTAAAACTGGTTCTGCTGTTTGCCTGTCCTGGTATATTGTATTTTGTAGCCCACCTAGGCCAAACATCAAGGGAAGCCGACAGAGTATATATTCCATATGCACTGTACAATATACATATTTTCCAGAATATTAAGGTTAAGCCTGTCCAATATGGATATTTTCCAGGAAATGGCAAATTGGCACTAGTCCCTTGTCCACAACCACCCACCCGTCGAAAGTGCAGGAGATTTATACCCCAAGAAAGAACACATACTAGTGGGCCATCGTCGATAAATGTTTGGCGCACGTGCTAACCTTTTGGAAGGGTCAGCCAGCATTAGCATTGCTGCCAAAAAAACACTAACTTACCGTTTGTGCTGTTCATGAACCAGCTACACAAAAGTTGAAATCCGTGACGCCAAGGCTTCAGTCGTCGTGCAACTTGAACACGGGCGTTCGCCATTCGCTAGACCTGGCTCGTGCGCGCTTGGTGGCGAGTGCCAGGATCCCATCGCTCGAGATTTTCGTTTACAAGCTACAGAACAGCTACAGCAACCTAGAAAACACGACAAGGAGACAGCAGATGTGCTACAAGTAGGTTAACGCCTGGGTTCATCGGCGATACTGGATAATATCTCGGTGGTTAATTATGCCAACCTCGGGCTCCGCCCTCGGTTGGCATAATTAACCACCTTGGTATATATCCTGTATTGCCTCAGAAGGCGTTAACCTTTACATATAACATAAGTAGTGAGGTATATATCCTGTATATCGAACCCGAGGCTGTTGATATGGCCCTCGACTTCGCCTCGGGCGATATCACCTCGCCTCGGGCTATATCACCCGAGGGTTCCATATACTGGATATATACCGCACTACTATGCTATCATGAGATATATTTCATATTGCTGATGTTATTCCTTATGCGCATTGTTGCCGTCATTTTGATTTTTACTGCACATGCTCAGTAGAATATCACGTGCTAAAGCACATGTGTGCATGCAGATATTGCTGGTCAAGTTGGTGTTCTTGGTAGCTGCGTGAATCTTGTTCAATCTGCGTTTTTATGGAGAAAGAAGAGCAATTTCCCCCTACAAAGAAGAGGCTTTCTCTTTCAGTATCTAAAAGAAAGAAGGACATAGAAGCGTTGGAAGAGTCGGTTTCAAAAAAGCCAAGGTTTGAAAGTAGCTCAGCAAGTGAAATTGAAATGATCATGGAACGCAGTGGACACTTGAGTTCATCAGGCGTTATATCGTATGAGCTCACCTCTTTAGCCTAGAACCTAGTCGTTAAATTAACTCCTAGTATCAAATGCACACGCATGCACGAATAAAATGGGCGGGGACAGCTATAGCCCAGTACGGCATCTAACCAACCGTGGATACTCGTAGCTACAGGACTGTATGTCCACGTTTGCTGCCAATTACATCTTGTCGTTCTTTAGTATTCGAATTTCTTCGTCGGCAAAACTGAAGCACGAGGTCAGAGCACATGTCACAAACGTGAACGGAATTATCCGGTATTCTTGGAATGTCGAGAAAATTTCACGCATGCGTATACATTTGATACTAGGCGCTCTATTTGGCGCCGAGGTACTAGGCTACTCACCTCTTTGGCTCAGAAGCAGGCACTTTCTGATACCTTGTCGGCAACTGCTTCAAGCACAGAATCTGTTGAACACAAGACAGCAGGTGTTCTAAGTGAAAGGCAGCCAAATATTGCGAAGACTATGGAGATCCCAAAAAGTGAAGAAATTTCTGAAACTAATGGCAAAGAAATGATCCTACTAGCTTAATGAAGCATATTAACTTTCAAAAAATGGATGGATATACTATCAAGGGCTTATCGAGCCGCGAAGCGGCGAGAGGGTATGCAACTAATGTAGACGGCATAGTGCTGAGTGTTACTATAAATAGAATTTATAACTATTAATAAGTTAATGTTTCCGGTTGGTCACGTGTACTAGCATGATCTGCTGAGAGCGCGCGAGTACACACTGTCCTAGCCTCGTACCCAGGCCTATTGAGGAGAAGAGTTAAGGCCTGGTATCTACTGTTTGCGCATGCGCGGGTAGCGTTGGAATTCCACCGCCGCCGGTTATCATCGTACATGTTTGCAGTACGTGATGAATTTTCATTGGTTTTCTTAGCAGTTCGTGAAGCTCTCCTGCTTGCAATCATCTCTGATGACTGTATTGTATCGTCTTTTCTTGAAGCTCTATCACAATAGCAGAAGTACAATTTAACAATTGAGTGCTGCTGGTAGCGGAAACGAGCGACATCGATTGACAATAGCAGCATGAAATGTCACGCGATTAAGCACTATCGCGTATGCAGGCTCATCACAAAGTTATTCGCCGAATCCAGAGCTAGAGCTGACGATCAAGCCGCTTCTTAGCCAGTTGTTATAGGCTTAATAACTTAGGTGTGGCAGAGGTGTGGCCAGAATAACTGCTACCATGTTTTCATGACGCATTCGGAATATTTTACAGTAAAATACACGGATTTCTAGCGCATGCGCAAGCAGTAGATACCAGGCGCTTATTTCTTGTCCCCTAGCGCCTGGGTACGAGGCTAACACTGTCCTGTCTATGTTGCCATCGATACTGCACAGCACGCATGAAGCAAAGGCGAAGCTCGACCTAGAGAACGGTTCTGGAGAAAGGCTCTGCTGTCTCTACTTCTTGCGCAAAGATGTGGCAGCCATGGTTGTACTCATAGGTGTTTTAGATACAGTAGATCCAGATAAACTGCTAGTATGCTTATCCATTGGCACTGAGTCACTAGCTGCCGCTCTCGATACGCGCTGCCGGCCTGCCGCCCTGTGGCAACCGGAAGTAAGTCAGGACACGTCTGCACACTTTTAGTCAGGTGGCTTAGCATTGATTTTTAGGATTACCGTGCAATTGCGGACAAAAGCGCCAAACTTTCTCAGTTGAATCTTTAGAGGATACTAGTTGGTTTTTGCCTAGGAGCCCACGTGAAATATCTATGGGAAACGTTTTATAAATAAAAGTATGTACTGCAATAAAATTCATTGTATGATGCTTATGTAAAGACAGTTCTTGAGAATCGTACAGCTTCTATTCCTGCATGACACAATCAAAAAGAATTCCTTTGCACTTTTCACAAAGCAACATCCAAGCAAGGTAAGAAGATCAAGCTACTTCAAAATAATGTGGCACTTTTTGGTCATCTATACATATCAATGCAAAACTTAGAAGGGTACCTAAAAGAATTTTTTTGCCCACGAAGTACAATCATTTCCACCATCATTGTCTGTCTTTGGAAAAAATCTATCTGCCTGGCTCCAAATCAGACATATGCTTTCATGTATTGTGTGTCCTGCTGAAGATTGCAGTCCACCATCTTATGGCTCTACTGTGCTTGATGGTGGGGTAGTCGATCACATGCTAAGTGCAAAAACTGTTTGTACATAAATTTTGATGAATATGCAAATCAAGTATATCCCATACTTAATTATTAGTCTTCATTAAGAGTGGATGTAGTATGGGACACATGCAAAACCGACAATCTTAAGGAGTCAACAAGAGAGAAGAGAGGAAAAGGATTGCGGAGAAAAGAATCTGGTAAAACAAAATACTCAACAACTGGATGGATTTTCCGCGTTACCCAAATAACAATTGAATTTCTTGCTGCAAAAGTTGCTAATACCACTTTACCAATCAATAATAATTATATATCACATCTGGTGAATCAGCATTTTTTACAGCTATGACAGGATGCAATCATGAGGAGGCAGAGACCAGAATCGTGGTTCATAATTATTATACATGCACTGCAACAAGGAATGAAAAGTGTTAAGGTTCGCACTGCAGACACTGATGTCATTGCCATCTTGGTTGCAATGGTTGATGCATTCTTTGACTTGAAGTTAACCCATCCATGTGTGGATATTTGGGTTGCCTTTGGAACAGGTAAGAGCTTTGAGTATTTAAATAGCAAAGCAATCAGTAGCCACATTGGAGTAGCAAAGGCTCGTGCTTTACTGATGTTTTATGCATTAACTGGCTGTGACACAACATCAGCATTTAAAGGAAGAGGTAAAAAACAGCATGGCAGGCTTATGAGGAGGGTATTTGGCTACTCACCCATAATGTTGCTGTGCTGTATGACTATAGACAAGTTTTCTCAGCTTTGTAAACAAAGCCAGAAAAGAGTTGTTTTGCCGCAAAAGCCAACTATTGACAATATTCCACCTACTTAATAAGATCACTACTCCAACATACATAGCACGCTGTGTACCAAGTTGGAGTTTGGACAAGGACTCAGGCGCATCAAATTTTACCATCTCCTAATTAATTTGCTTAGTCCAAGGCTACATCTGGTTTATGGGAGCCTGTTTGGAAAACCATTCCACAAGTCTCAAAAGCAATAATCCATGTTCAAATGTGTATGCAAAGGAGATTGCACTAGATGTAATTTAAATGTGCAATTGCAACATTTCATCAATCTTTTTGTAACTTTGTTGAACTAAAATAGTTTACATTGTGCCTAGAAGAATATTAGAAGAAATTTTGAACATCAAATTATTAGCTATCCGTTTGTATAAGCATGTTTGCAAAAACAAAATGGCTGCTACTAAGGTGTTAATGTTATATCCCAGGATTCATGAATTTTGAATTTTTAAGTGGGCTCCTAGGCTAATTCTGTAGAGGAGGTTCAAGTAATGCTGCATGCAAAATTTGGTGCTTTTGTCCGCAAATGCACAGTAATTTTGCTAAGCCACCTGACTATTTTGCGAACGGCCGTTTATGTTAAGTTTACGTGATTATACGGATAACTATTTATAGTAACACTCAGCACTATGCCGTCTACACTACAGTATTCATAGTTGCATGCCCTCTAGCCACTAAGGTTCCATGAGCTCTTGATACTATTAATTTAGCTCTTAACCCTTTAATTGCTGAATTATTTCGTCCAAATTTTGACTTGGTCTAAACTGGTAGTTTGTCTTGCAAGTTTCTCCACCATCCCGTACGCTAGCTGTTCCAAACTAGCACCCTCTTCTCCTGGCATATAAATTTTACGGCCATGTGCTAAACTCCAAGTTGGCCACTCACACTTCGGAACTGAAGCCACTTAAGTGTTGCGGACTCGTCATTTTTCAGCTGATTTTGGTCTTCGTCTAGCCATGGTGAATGATACAAAAACCTGGTGGTGTCCAGGTGAGCAAATAGGACAGTTTAGACCATGATCAATGCAAAGTGTGCATTTCTGGGCATCCTGAAGCCACAAAAATGCAAAAAAAACCGCCTCGTCGCTTGCCATCTTTCGGTTCCACCCTGCGGAAAACAAACCTATGTCAATCTTCGGTCACGGTAATGTTTTAGTTGAATAAGCGCAAGAAAAAAATTTGTTTTTTAGGAAAATTCCCATTCTACACTTTGGCTTAATTTGAGATTTCTGAGGCACTCTACACACTATTTATGATGTCCAATGTGGGTGGTACTAATTATGACGCCTAAAGGCGTCATTAGGGGTTAAAGGGTTAACTCTCTCATCTTTTGTGTCATTTTGAGATTTTTGCCTATCTTGAATTTCAACTTTTCCTAATTGTTAATGACAGGAGGTATATATCAAATTATATAAACCTCCAAGGGAGGTCTATATCTAGTATATAGAA
The DNA here is from genome assembly GCA_964017065.1 of Haliclona indistincta. Lineage (NCBI taxonomy): Eukaryota > Metazoa > Porifera > Demospongiae > Haplosclerida > Chalinidae > Haliclona > Haliclona indistincta. The sequence continues at coordinate 5,604,425 of OZ024790.1, read as the reverse complement.
CCTACCACATTAAAGGGATGACATCAGCATTATGACATATTAATTTTGGCAATACGTCCTCCTATGCCAGGTTCACTGTTTCTTTTGGAGTCCGGAGTTCTACTGTCACGCCCAATGCTGGTTAGTCGAGTGCGAGAAGCGCTGTTCTCATCAGGGTTGGATGTTTCACTGTTTAACGGACATAGCTTTCACATTGCGTCAGGGAAGCAATTACAGCAGCCCAGATGCAAATATCCAGCTCCTTGGTCTTCTGCGTTTACTCGCTATCTTCATCCACCGGTTCAGGCCTTGGTTGTCTTGTCCAGATAGTTGGCGAACTAGTGAAATACTGGCACTCATAATATCATTGTGTATAGGTAGATATAACAAGCTAACAGGCCTTGCCCAACTTCATACATAATTATGTCCGTTTTTGTTTTTTATATTATGCTCTAATAAACGGTATCACATTTTCAACATTAATAATTCATTACCAATATACCGTAACAAGATTTGGGGACTGTTGGTGGCCCCTCTGACGCCACCATTGGAAGGAGAGTATATTCCCCAGTGTACCCTGTACATGCAGTGAAGGCACAGCTTCGTGCAAAGCATAACCATACACAAGCACTATCTGTACATGAAGGTGAAGCACAGTTTATGTGTTGTGCTCAATAGTCGAGACTACTGAAGCACCATTTGAGACCCGGCGTGGCCATGACTACTGTGTGCTCTCAGTTAAGACTACAGATAGGAGTATGCACTCGTGCTGCTTGGCAGTGTGGCCCTTGTGAGACTACCAAGCATACCCCCTTTTTCCCTGGCGAGGGTCTAAGGGGCCAGTGGTCATGTGCACCGTAAGTATTAACTGTTTGCTTTCTGATAACCCACTTGCACTGTAGTGGGTAGATAGGCAATGGAAAAGCAGCCAGAGGGATAAATTTTAGCTACTGGAACACTGCATGCAAAGTTACATTTTTGTTCCACTGTTTCAGGGAAACACTTCTTTCAACAAAGATAGCATCAAAGCTGGGACCGGAAGAAGGTAATCACAATAATTATTATAATAACTAATATATTTTCCCTTCAGGATTTTAGGGAGTTGTCTTGGTTCACATACTAATTGCTATACTCTAGAAGTCTCATTATTTGGCAGTAGCAATGGCATTGTGCACTTTCCATATATAGAAGATGATTGTATCCAACAGTGGCATGCGGACCTTTTTACATTACTTAACTTAGACACTTGTCTAACATCATTTTTCTATTGCAGCCAGGATACTGTATAGCCGGTTATTTTCATGTGGATTTAATTTTCGAACGGCTGGTGCGGGTCGAAAATTAGATTTCGAAAAATTCTGTTTGCCTATTTAAAAAGTTCTGTGACGAAAATTAGACCACATGTAGCTGCAGGTGTGTTTGTGGAATGTTTGCATATTCCACTAAGGCATCTATACCTTTTGTGCTTCATTTTCACACTGTTGTTGACGATTTTGTGTGTTTTATATTTGAAGACCATAGCACAACTATTTGAATCCTGGAATAATATCCCTACTCCTGCTGAGATTGGGCGTCTCCAATCGCTGGACTGGACTTTGGTGCAGGAAACAGGAAACTGCGCCCATAATTACTATCAAACTCTACACCCAAGACCCTAAAACCTTCGCCTAACAGCGCGCCCAGTATTCGCCTAACAGTGCCCATTATTCGCCTAACAGCACCCAGTACTATTCTGCCGGGCACGTTAGGCGAATATTGGGCGCTGTTAGGCGAATACTGGGCGCTGTTAGGTCCATACTGGGCACGTTAGGCGAATACTGGGCACTGTTAGGTGAAGGTTTTAGGGTCTTGGGTGTAGAGTTGGTAGTAATTATGGGCGCAGTTTCCTGTTTCCTGCACCAAAGGTCAGTCCAGTAGTCCAGTGCAGTGGTCCAGTCCAGCGATTGGAGTCACCCTGCTGAGATTTCTGTACCACTGTTAGCTGGCAAACAAAAGCTGCAGAGAGATGATAGTACAGTGAAACCTGTTCTAGCGACCACTCGCATAGAGCGACCACCTCTCTCCAGCAAAATTCCCCGAACAACGGTTATAGAAAGCCACCTAAAGCCAACATGTCTACAGCGACCACCTGCCTAATGTGGACAATGACCGCACGCACCAGCATGCAGTGTACAAAACTACACTGTCGATTATGGCCAGTAGGCATGGCAATTAGGCGTGGTTACTGATTACTGCATGCATACTGATGCTGACTGGCGCGAACAGTTATGATCAGCTGCTGTTGACTCCACACTGCTAAGCTAAGATAATTTCTGTAAACAAACTGTACTGGAGGACTTTTTCACTTATGTACGCTGATTTAATAATTATCGAAACCAGCCTGAATATCGGTCAAGTCATTGTAAAAACGAGTAATTTATTCTGGTTGTGAAGAGTTTTCTGTTAGCTACATTTGTTGAATTAATTGCTCATTATAAATGCATGAATCCTGTCTAATGAGGTCACATTCGGTAGTGGTCGCTCTTCACAGGTAGCTGCCTACAGAGTCCACCTGTCTATGGCAGCCAGTCGGAGCTGGCCATAGGTGGTTGCTTCAGACAGGTTTCACTGTACATAAGCTTAGTCGCTGAGCTGTTTTTGAATTATCTAGCTTTAGCACTGTATCTACGAGCCCGCCCAATTCAAATAATTTCCAGGTCTATTACTACTCTTGCTAAGAAAGCAGTAGGCCGACAATACTACACTAGTTAGGCTTGTGAACAGTTCTTCGAAGACTCCATTATGCGCTTACTATAATAATTTTTATTATAGCAGGAGCCCATAAGAGGAAGGAGCGTTCAACTCCAATCGCCTGTAGTAATAGCCAAACGTAAACTCCGCCACATTGCGCATCCAAAAAACTTCCCTATATGGAAGTTTTTTGCATGCGGGGGGGCAATAGTCAGCCGGCATGTCAATGTCATAATTATGTAAACTCGTGTACGCTTTTACAAGTAGGTTGTGGGCCACGTGTGTTGCTTGGCTACAATGCATACAGGACATCTGTATGTCACATAAGCGCGGCGGAGTTCACGTTTGGATAAATCGCGGCTGAACGCTCCTTCATCTTAATATGGGCTCCTGATTATAGCAATAGTCCTACTTGTCAGTACTTGAGTGACTGGTCATGTGCATATTACACAATTGCAAGAGTGACATCTAAAGGACTGTTCACACTGGCAAATTTAACCGAATTTAATGTGCATCGAATGCAAATTAGGTCACGTTTGTACTGTGCTTTGTCTGATTTGTATAGACTGAATGCACAGGCATATCGAAACAATCCACTTCGCAATGTGGATTCAATGTGCATTAAACCGAATTGCATGGGTGATACCGGAAGTTATGAATCGATACATGTGATTAAACTATGATATGAATAATTCCCTTTGATGTAATGAGGTGTCCAAATTCCCATATTTACCTGTGGCAAAGCCATAGTAATTACACCATAACTTGCACTTTAACACATCATCAAATTCAAAAAGGTCTCTATTAGGGAGGCACGGTAGTGACTCCCTATGTAGGGATGAACGAGAAAAGAAGATGGCGGCTACATACAATTAGGGAGGCACGGTAGTGCCTCCCTATGTAGGGATGGCCAAGAAAACAAATGGCGGTTACATACAATGTATTAGCGTTCAAAAGCTGATATTACACCTGGTGATGAATTTTGTTCGTCCAAAGACACTTAGATCTGCTTTCTAGCGTTGTCCCATATTACAGCAGCAAGGAGATTGCTCGAAATTGTAAATAAAGTGACGAACCTGGAAACGGTGAAAATCGTGTTTCATCATCTTCGTTTTCTTCTTTCTTCCACTCGCCTAGCACCGTTATGTGAGCAGTGCCGAGACCAAAAAACCCACGAACAGTCGTGAAATTCTTCTGGCATGTGCCTTTTGAACTTAGTTTTTAGCGAAACGTCGATATAAATTTGACGAGTTCACGATCACAAACAGTTGTCAGCTAAGTGTTAGACGCCATTAATGTGATTACGCAATACGCACGTGACCAACCACACGAATTCTAGAAGTAGAGTATCGCCGTATGGAGAGTGCACATTGGCATCTGGAGTCTTCGAAGAACAACTCACCGAGTAAGTTCGTGTAGTATCACCGTTCTGTTGCTCGCCAGATAGTATCACAGCCTTACAGAATTTCGTAAACTAAAGTGGGCGGGGCTCGAATGCTTTGCAGAATGGATGAGCTAGTTTCAGTATTTAGGAATAATACATTTTGAGCTACAAGTTAAAAAGGTCACATAAAAAATATCAACAACAGCAAACCAAACTAATAGTGTAAACAGAGAAATACATGATCTTGCCGAATTCAAACTGCAACAAAAATTTGAAGCTCAAAAAAGAAAATAAAAAGATTTCTAACGAAATCATAAGGATGTAGGGATGAATGAAATCTGCTGCTGGTCCACAATGTAAACCAACAAGGAACTAGCATGGAATGGTAACACGATTGACTTGCTAACAGACCATAGATCCCTCATCAGTGGCTGTACATAAGATCAATAATTTTTTTTCACAGTCAAGTTTAATTCAATTCAATGCACTTCGGTGTCAGTCAACGGCAACTAGCTGAACTAGCTATAGTCTGCCACAGCAGCCACTGATGTAGGGATCTATGGTCTGTTAGCAAGTCAATCGTGTTACCATTCCATGCTAGTTCCTTGTTGAACTAGCATGGAATGCATTGTGAACTAGCATGGAATACATGGAACTAGCATGGAATACATTGTGGACCAGCAGCAGATTTCATTCATCCCTACATCCTTATGATTTCGTTGAACTAGCATGGAATACATTGTGGACCAGAGGCAGATTTCATTCATCCCTACATCCTTATGATTTCGTTAGAAATCTTTTTATTTTTTTGTATTAGGGAGGCACGGTAGTGACTCCCTATGTAGGGATGAACGAGAAAACAAGATGGCGGCTACATACAGCGTTCAAACGCTGATATTTCGCCTGGTGTTGAATTTTATACGTCTTTAGACACTTAGATCTGCTCTCTGGCGTTGCCCCATCTTACAGTAGCAAGGAGATTGCTCGAAATTGTTACTAAAGTGACGAACCTGGGAACGGTGAAAATCGAGTTTCGTCATCTTCGTTTTCTTCTTTCTTTCTTTCTTCCACTCGCCTAGCGCCTTTACGCGAGCAGTGCCGAGACCAAAACATCCACGAACAGTCGTGAAATTCTCCTGGCATGTGCCTTTTGAGCTTTGTTTTTAGCGTAACGGCGATCTAAGTTCCGCGATTTCTCGATCGTGATCCATTGTCAGCTTAGTGTTAGACGCCATTATTGTGATTGCGCAATACGCACGTGACCAAGCAATGGGTAGCGCACGTGACCAAGCGCTAAACTATCGCTGCGCCGTGTGGATCACTATCACGGAGAACACACACCCGGCATTTGTCTGGAGTCTTCGAAGAACGGTAAGCTCGTGTAGGATCGCCATTCTGCACTTGCCAAATAATTATAACCGTTTACAAACAAGTGTGGGCGGGGCTCGTATGTACTGCATGCATGCGTAGGCGACAAGGCAGACCTGATACGTACAGCTTAACATTTTTAGCTACAAGTTTAAGAAAAGCCATCAACAACAGCAGCCATAAACTAATGGTGGAAACAAAGACTTCTCCGTACATGCATGATATTGAACTGCACTTCACTAAAAAGAAAAAGGGACACAAACTAGAAATTAAAAAGATTTCTATCGAAATCAAAAGGATGTAGTGATGAAGAAATCTACCACTGGTTCACAATGTAAATCAACAAGGAACAAGCATAGAATGGTAACACGATTGACTTGCTAACAGACCATAGATCCCTACATCAGTGGCTGTACATAAGATCAATATTTTGTCACAAGCTGAATTCTATTCAAAGTGTCAGTCAACAGTAAATAGCTTAACTAGCTATAGTCTGGCCACAGCAGCCACTGATGTAGGGATCTATGGTCTGTTAGCAAGTCAATCGTGTTGCCATTCTATGCTTGTTCCTTGTTGATTTACATTGTGAACCAGTGGTAGATTTCTTCATCACTACATCCTTTTGATTTCGATAGAAATCTTTTTAATTTCTTTTAGCGTTCAAACGCTGATATTTCGCCTGGTGATGAATTGTATACGTCCAAAGACACTTAGATCTGCTCTCTGGCGTTGCCCCATCTTACAGTAGCAAGGAGATTGCTCGAAATTGTTACTAAAGTGACGAACCTGGAAACGGTGAAAATCGACTTTCGTCATCTTCGTTTTCTTCTTCTTCTTTCTTTCTTTCTTCCACTCGCCTAGCGCCTTTACGCGGGCAGTGCCGAGACCAAAACACCAACTAACAGTCGTGAAATTCTCCTGGCATGTGCCTTTTGAACTTAGTTTTTAGCGAAACGACGATATACATTTGACGAGCTCACGATCACGAACAGTTGTCAGCTAAGTGTTTGACGCCATTATTGTGATTACGTAATACGCACGTGACCAAACACACTTGTAGAGTATCGCCGTATGGAGAGCGCATATTGGCGTCTGGAGTCTTCGAAGAACAACTCACAGAGTAAGCTCGTGTAGTATCACCGTTCTGCTGCTTGCCAGATAGTATCACAGCCATACAGAAAATTCTAAACCAGAGTGGGCGGGGCTCGTATGCTGTGCATCCAGGCTTCAGCATGCATGAATGCATGAGCTAGTTTCAGTATTTATAGGAGCTACAAGTTAAAAAGCAATTATCAAGAAAGCAAACCAAACCAATGATGAAAACAAAAAAGAGATACATTATCTTGCCTAATTCAAACTGCACCAAAAATTTGAAACTCACTGTAAAAGAAAAAGGACACAACAAGAAAATAAAAAGATTTCTAACGAAATCAAAAAGATGTAGGATAAAGAAATCTGTTACTGGTCCACAATGTAAACCAACAAGGAGCAAGCATGGAATGGTAACACGATTGACTTGCTAACAGACCATAGATCCCTACATCAGTGGCTGACTACAGCAGTTCTGCTAGTTGCTATTGACTGACACCTGACATGCATTGAATTGAATTTAGCTTGTGACAAAATAATTATAGTATAGTCAAAATGTTATGTACAGCCACTGATGTAGGGATCTATGGTCTGTTAGCAAGTCAATCGTGTTACCATTCCATGCTTGCTCCTTGTTGGTTTACATTGTGGATCAGTAACAGATTTCTTTATCCCAACATCCTTTTGATTTCGTTAGAAATCTTTTATTTTCTTTTAGTTATGGAATACAACATGGCATGAGTTGAAATTGAATACAGGAGTCTTGTCACTGGTCTTCATTGTGTCTTTTGGGTCCAACATGACTTTTTCAGCTGTAGTAACATCTGGTTCGACCTTGAATTTCTTGGCATTTTGAATGATTTTGCTTGTTTCCTCTTGTTGTTCATGAGAAGTTTCTTTGTACAGTCGGACAGCCTTTGTAGAGCGATGGCCTGTTATGCTCATTATTTGCTGTTCTTCAACACCTTCTCTAAACAGTCGGGTAGCGCACGTTCGTCTCAAAGAGTGATTTGTATAGTGACCTTCTAACCCTATACCATTGCACAAACGCTTCACTGTGACTCTGAGAACATTATGGCCTATTGGTTGCGGATAATACCAGTAACCACTGCTGTGAGAAGGATGTGGCTTTAACTAAAAGACATTGGGAGGAGCATCAGGTGGTCTAAGCGACATATACTTTTTGTACAACCTGACACCACACCTACTAGGATCTTCAACATTATCAAAGTACTTTACCACCTTGTTGTCAACCTTATTTATTTCAATCTTTCAGACCACCTTGCCTGTTTTTCGATCCTGACTCCGTGTACAGTAGGTAGGCTGTGGAATTTGGCGGTTCTACTACCTGCAGCATATCTGGACGTAGATTACGGAGTTCATCTCCACTTCTTAAAGCAAAATTAAGACCAAAACAATAGACCAATGTGTCAACCAGTTTAGCAGGGTTATCTTCTCCCATAACACTTTCGTTCCACATATTCTCCTCCACATCGTTACTAATAATTTCAGCTGACTTCCTACTATTACCTACTCCTTGTCGGTGAAGATCTTTCATCATAGAGTCCAAAACACTGCGGAAATATCCAAATGCACCATCTTTATAAATGTCAACATCGCATACTTGACCTTCTACAGCTACAGCACGTCGCTGGGATCGAATGTGGCGCTGCAGACCAGCACAGAGACCATACAATGTACCTCCTTGATACAGTTCTCCCTTTTTGCTGCGCACTTCAAGCACAAATCTTGAAAGCCAGTAGTTAAGCTGTTTGTCTGTTATAATTGACAGCTTAGGAGGGAACTCAGCACACTTCTTCTGCCTGTTTTCAGCCCAAACTTCCCAAGTATTGACAGCCCAACTGGTAGATTTGCGCGTAGTCTTGGGAATCGATCAGTGAATCTTTTCTATAATTTCAGCCTCTGTCACTGGTGGTGCAAACCTTGAATTCTCCTTATTGCAAGCCTGACTTTCTGTTTGTTGGACTTCCTCGTGTTGCTGCGGAAGACCAGCCAGAAGATTATCGTGTGTAAAGTCGTCCTCTTTCATATCCTGATACTTGACTCTCAAACGTTCTTCTTTTTCCTCCTCGTCTTCGTACTGCTGTGATGCAGTAAGCAGAAGCTGATCCAATTCTTCGTCAGAAAAGATAGAAAAAGCCATGACGGACAGCTACAGTAGCTAGCGTTGCTGTAGAAATTATTCGCCTCGTGGTGAATTGCGCAATCCTAAGTGCCACTTGCGCAATCCTTAATGCAATTGCGCAATTCCAGTGACCTCGACGTGTTTAGCACATAGTTTAAATCGGTTATACACCTCGTTGTCGGTGTATATGTGAATTTGCACTCCTCGGGCTTCGCTCTCGGTGTCCAAATTCCCATATACACCTCCACCTCGGTGTATAACCTAGATTTAAACGATGGCTACTAGGCAGACAATCTTCCTGTCCTCGAAGCTTGTGTATTCGTCCTCTGGCAGTGTTTGTGATCCACAGACGCTGTTGTAGAAGCAGTATAACGAGAACAGCTACGACGACATTTGAGTTGGCACATAGTCTAGTCTAGTATGAACGCTGCTGATGCACATTAAATAATATTCGCTTCAACGGCACACATCCTCTCCTTCTTTTCTCCAGGGCGAGGCTTTGCTTTGAGCCACTGGAGTCACCTTTGTGCTGTGTAAACGGAGGCGCAGCAATAATGACGCATTGCCATGGCAAAGGCAAGCTGGTATTTTTTGTCAAACCACTATTCTAAGCGAAGAGATGTTGTACGGGTATAGAACTGAACGTGAACTGTAGTGTTCTGGTTTCTGACTGAATCATTGTTCTCTTGTCATGCCATATAACTCCTGTTATGTCATTTAACTCCTTTCAGATCTAAGATACTTTGGTTGTCACAGTTGTGATATGTGCAGCTAATACACTAAAATTTGGTGCCGAGGATTATCCTCGGTCACACTACGATAGAGATGACGGCAAATCACTGTGATCACGGTCACGGAAGCAAATACACGCAGTCACACTACCGAAGATGGACGCCCTGCTGTTGTCTCAGGCGACTACCGCTTTGCTACTCGCCTTTGCTAACTAACAAGGCTTTCAAGAATGTACAATTCACTGTATTTCAAGGCATGAGTCCTTTTTCGAAGCCAACAAACTGATCATCTACCCTTCATTGCATGCACCAAGACGCTCCCCACCAGTTTTTCTCATGATCACCAGTTCGTCAGTCTCTCAGTAGAGTTGTAAGATCATTTTATTCGATACTTGGTTATCTTGGGATTCTAGCATGAAAATCTGGCTTGATACTAGCTTTGTCGCAGTCACAATCTTGGGCTCCAATGTGCAACGTCTACTGTACGACAATGGCACGACAGCAAATATAACTGACATATCCGGAGAGAATAACGTCAATCTTGTTGTTGTTGCCAAGTTTATTGTGGTGTGACCAAGGCCTTATCAAAGCAGTGGACAAAGAGAATTCGAAGCGGCCGTCCGGAAACCTATCACCGTTGCTGTGTTAGTGAACAACCGAGAGCTCACGGTGGAGTTGGATACCGGAGCTGCCATGTCCATTATGTCGGAACAGACATTGCAACAATTTTTCACGCAAGCTTCCTTGAAGCAGATACATGTGTTACTAAGAACTTATTCTGGTGAACCACTGAAAGTACTAGGCGAGTTGATGGCTGAAGTTAGGTATGGTAAACAGTGCTGCACTTTGCCATTACTTATTGTCTCAGGCACTGGACCAACTTTGCTCGGTAGAGTTTGATTGAAGCATATCCAGTTGGATTAGAAAAGCATTGGCTTGACCAAGTTAGATGGTGGAAGACCAGTTTTCTTCAAGCCAATATCAGTGCCTTATGCTCTATCAGCAGAAAACTGGATTGTCTGGAGTCACAAGGGGTGATGGAGAAAGTCAATTACAGCAAGTGGGCAGCACCAGTTGTACCAGTTAGTTCCGAAGGCAGATGGGCAGGTCCGAATTTTGGTGACTATAAAGTGATGGTTAATCCTGCCTTACAAGAAGACCAGTATCCTCTTCCTAAGTTAGATAATTTGTTTGCCTCTCTTGTAGGTCGTGAGAGATTCTAAAAAATAGATCTCACAAGGGCATACCAGCAGATGGCACTGAATCCTGGTTCTAGGAAATACGTCAACATAACAACACATCAGGGTCTTTACTAGCCTTGTTCGTACCCAGGCTCTTGGGCGGGCTGCACTGCGTGGGTGGCTCTATTAGAGAACCTGGTACGCATTGTATGCGCATGCGCGAAAATGACGTAATGTAATCATCTGATGGTTACACCGTATACTACAGTAAACTACTGTTGCTAATATCAGGATACTCATTGTTAGTTTTGAAAAAAAAACAGAAGCAGCAGTGTTTAGGCCGGCTAAGCATGCCACAATGTAGCCTAGTACCTCGGCGCCAAATAGAGCGCCTAGTTTCGAATGTATACGCATGTGCGAAGTTTTCCCCGACATTCCAGGAATACCCGGATATTTTCCGTTCACGTTCGTGACATGTGTACTGACCTCGTGCTTCAGTTTTGCTGGCGAAAAAGAATAGTAACGAACGACAAGACGTAGTTGGCAGCAAACTTGGATATACAATCCTGTAGCTACGAGTATTCACGGTTGGTTAGATGTCCGTACTGGCACGATGTGAAAGCATGCTATAACTGTCCCCGCCCATTTTATTCGCACATGCGAGTGCATTTGATACTAGGCGTTAATTTAACGACTAGGTACTAGACTAGCCACAATGAGGCATTGTACTGTTATGAGCCATATCTAATGCCACGAGCGGCAAATATACTCGATTTTGGCCTGATTTTAACAAAGTGAATGTTCTATGTCTATGCAGATCTCCAACTTCTCACAATTTGGTCGTGTGTACCTGGACAAGTGGCCAAGTAGATGCAGCAGCTTGCCTGAGCGTGGTTGGATCCCAAACAATATTTCCAGCGTTGTTTGCATTAATGCATCAATTTATAAAGGCTGGGCGAGGGTGGTGTCTTTCGATTAGTCACCCACTCTTTTCAAAATCTGACGCATGCAATGCATACCAGGCTCTCTAATAGCCACCACGTAGCCCGCCCGAGAGCCTGGGTACGAGGGTAGGTCTTTACCAGTACACAAGACTGCCCTTGGCATTGCATCTGCGCCGGCATTGTTCCAGAGAACAATGAACTCTATTCTGCAGGGCATCCCTCATGTTCAGGGGTACATAGATGGCATCCGTTACAGACCAAATTGATGATGAGCATATTGCTAATTTAGAAGAAGTTTTGAAGAGATTGCAAGACCATGGCGTGAAGATCAACCGAAAGAAGTGGTCATTTCTTCAAGACTCAGTTGAATATCTGGGCCGTCGCATTGACAGAAAGCACCTAAACCTAGATGGCTTTTCTTTGTTATTAACAATTTTAAAGTTGTGCATGTATCTAAAAATAATTGTTATGCTGTACATATCAGCTCGCATACGCATGCATGCGTGCAGTGCATACGAGCCCCGCCCACACTTGTTTGTACAGTGGTTATAATTATCTGGCATCGCAGAATGGTGATCCTATTCGAGCATACCGTTCTTCGAAGACTCCAGACAAATAATTATTTGTTCTCCGTGATCCATACGGCGTGGCGATACTCAAGCTAGTGCTTGGTCACGTGCGCCAACCACTGCTTGGTCACGTGCGTATTGCGCAATCACAATTAATGGCGACTAACCCTTAGCTGACAATGGATCACGATCGAGAAATCGAGGACTTTATATCGCCGTTTCGCTAAAAACAAAGTTCAAAAGGCACCTACCAGGAGAATTTCACGACTGTTCGTGAATGTTTTGGTCTCGCCACTGCTCGCGTAATTGCGCTAGGTGCGCTGAAGACAGAAAGAAGAAGACGAAGATGACGAAACTCGATTTTCACCGTTTCCAGGTTCGTCACTTTAGCAACAATTTCGAGCAATCTCCTTGCTACTTTAAGATGGGCAACACCAGATAGCAGATCGAAGTGTCTTTGGACATATAAAATTCATCACCAAGCGAAAATATCAACGTGTCAACGCTAATGCATTGTATGTAGCCGCCATCTTGTTTTTCCGTTCAACCCTACATAGGGAGTCACTACCGTGCCTACCTAATACTAGGCAGAGTCCATGGTCCTGGTTTTTCACTAGCCTTTGCAAGGTTATTCCTACAAATTCATACTTTCTAGTAAATTGTTTGATTTGGTAAAAAAATTATTATTCTTGGTTTATTATTGCAGTATGTAAAATAACTTCATTACAAAGTTTATTTGTGAATTTTAGTACATGTTTTCTTAACTTGAGTTTATTATAGACATGTTCATAGGAAGAACTTTTGTCAAGACATTTTTGGACTATTATAGAATACAAACTCCAAATAATTCTAGTAATGATACAACAAATTGAGGTAAAATTAATAGATTATTCATTTTTTTGTTGAGGTTTTACAAAGTAGACTGAGTGGGATGGAAAGTCCCTTCCTGTGCACATCCTGGGTTTGGTTGGTGGAGTCGCTCATGCGCATAAGCTACGGTACTACGGAGAGAATATCTACGGAAGGAAAGTTGCGGCTGTGGCAGTGTCGACGTTGATAAAAAACAAAAAGAAATTCAACCCACTTCTTGTGAATGACACCAGAGACGATCTCCTGTAGTGAGAGCTAGCACTGGCTGTCTCACAGGTGTAAGTACTTGCGGGGAAATCATATCACATCTTTGAAGGCTAGGCAATTCACTGCCATTTGGGGCCGTGTCAACGGTGGAAACAGAGACGGGGAAATTCATTTCAAATCTTGGAGGTATGGTCTCCTCGGTTACTGTCTCGGGATTCACTAAGTTCACCTGTTTTGAAACTGATTATATCACGATAATTAATGTTTTTAACCTTAATGCAACGGAATTTTGAACAACGCAGCAAAAATAACAATCGTTACGGCTACAGACTTAGCCATAGGTCGGTTTCTTTCATTTTTAAAAGTGTTGCAACAGGAATAGCAGCTATGGTTACTCCCGATGCAAAATTCAAGTGCTCATTTGTTATTCTCTATGACAGGCAAGCCATAATCAATATAAATTATTTGTCTTTTAGCCTACCTGAGCAAACAGTCTAGCTGAGAGACACTATGGACGCTCTCGCAGGGAGCTGTTTCTGGTTAGAGTCACACCAGTGTCATAGATTCAAAGTATTATTTCAACCAGCACAGAACTCGTGATACAAGACAAGATCAAGGTTTAAAATTAGTATCACAAAATACAAGTAGAGACAGGGTGACAGACAGGGTGACCAGCACGAATACAATACCATGTTTACAATTACATATCAAAAATAGTTGCATGTGCCTGTCAGAGTTCACGACATTGTCAAGGGTTCACGATATTACATTCCTCCCCTTCTCCATGAGGGTGAATATCGATCTGGAGGATTGCGTGTTCTAGTTGAGCGACGAAGTTGTCTTGGCGGAGTTTGGTCACTAGGCTCTGGTTGCACAGTGGATTCAGTTGGTACCACGAGAGTGTCCCAAGCTCCATCAACTTCCTTTGGTTCCTCAACGGTAGTATCAATACGAATTTGATCCACATGTATACGAACAGTTCGACCGGAGTGCAATTGCACCACATAAGAGAGTGGACCAGTTCTCTGAGTGATCTGTCCCGGCAGCCAACGAGGTGATTTTGACAGATGATTCTTTACGAAAACTTTGTCTCCTGTTTCAAACTCTTGAGACTTGGTGCCTCTATCATGATACTTCTTCTGACGTTCTTGAGACAGCTGCACTCTAATACTCACATCAGGAATCAACAGGTCCAATTTTGATCTCAATTTCCTGCCCATCAACAACTCAGCAGGTGGTCGTCCAGTGGTGGTATGAGGCGTTATGTGCTGATATAACAAGAAGTCAGAAAGCCGCTGCTGTAGTGTTCCACTAGTATTCTTTTTGAGTGCCAGCTTAAAGGACTGAACTGCCCTCTCCGCTAGTCCATTTGAAGATGGATGATAGGGTGCAGTTTGACGGTGACGAATACCATTTTTTTTCATGAAAACTTTGAATTCGTCACTGGAGAAGGCTGGACCGTTGTCACTGATGATCAGTTCTGGTAACCCGTGAACAGCAAATAGCTTGCGTAATTGTTCAATAGTTGTCAGTGAAGTGGCAGAATTGGTAATGACCACTTCCAACCATTTTGAATAGGCATCCACAATAACAAGGAACATCTTGCCAAGAAAAGGTCCTGCATAATCCACGTGCAATCTGGACCAAGGGCGCTCTGGCCACTCCCAGGGGTGTAGTGGTGCCTTGGCTGGAGACTTTTGATTCTGCTGACATTCTGCACACCTCCTGACTTTCTCTTCCAGGTCACTGTCCATACCGGGCCACCACACATAAGAACGCGCCAGACTCTTCAAACGAGACACTCCAGGATGGGTCTCATGCAACTCTTCCATAATCAAAGCTCGTCCTTGAGGTGGAATCACCACGCGACTTCCCCACAGCAAACAACCATCCTGCACACTCAATTCAGATCTTCTAGAATGAAACGGGCGAAAACTCGTGTCAACAGATTGAGGCCATCCTTGCTGTATAAAATCTCGAACAAGTGACAGTAGAGGATCCCGGGAAGTCCAGGTTCTAATCTGACTAACTGAAACAGGAGTAGCAGAAAGTCGATCCAGGACTAGCACAGTATCACCAGGAAGCGGAACTTGACTGGGAGTGTCAGGGAGAGGTAGTCGGCTCAACCCATCTGCGTTACAGTGAGTCTTTCCTGACTTGAACGAGATGGTGTATTGGTAGGCACTCAATGTAAGAGCCCATCGAAGGATGCGGGCTGAAGCCATCTGTGGAATTGACCTAGTGTGAGAAAATAGACTGAGTAAGGGCTTGTGATCTGAAATAATGGTAAATTCTCGACCCAACAAATACTGTTGGTCACTCCAAAAACTATTGCCAAGCCCTCCTTTTCTATTTGGGCATACCTCTTCTCCGCTGGGGCCAAGGTTCGAGAAGCATAAGCGATCGGTTTTTCAGATCCATCTTCCATTCTATGTGAGAGCACAGCTCCGAGTCCATATGACGATGCATCACATGACAAAAGAAGTGGTTTATCACCGCAATAGTAGACCAGTAGTGTGTCGGATGATAGCTGAGCTTTAGCAGACTCAAACGCTTTTTGTTGTTCAGTACCCCAAAACCAAGATGACAACTTCTGCAACAACAAATACAAAGGAGCCAGAGTGGAGGAAAGATTAGAAAGAAAACGAGAATAGTAATTCATGAGTCCCAAGAAGGAGCGTAACTGTGCTACATTTGTGGGTGTGGGAGCTCTATTAATTGCTCTAACCTTATCCTCTGTAGGTTGAACTCCATGTTGTGTGACTCTATGTCCCAGAAACTCCACCTCAGACTTCATAAAGACATACTTGCTCTGCTACGAACCCCAGCAGTCTCGAGATGTTGAAGGACCTCGTCCAGAGTCTTGATGTGTTCTTCCTCTGTAGCACCTGTGATCAAAATATCATCAATGTAGACACACACATGCTCCATTCCTTGAAGTAAGGTTTCCATTGTACGTTGAAAAATGGCAGGAGCTGCTGACACACCAAAAGGAAGTCTATTGTACTGGAACAACCCCAGTGGAGTATTAATGGTGACGAGCTTCTGAGACTCCTCTGACAGAACTATTTGCTGGTATGCGTGGGACAGATCCAACTTTGAGAATGCTTGACCACCGGCCAACTTGTTGAAGAGATCTTCAGATCGAGGCAAAGGGTAGATATCTCTATTAGCGACTTGATTAACAGTGATCTTAAAATCTCCACAAATACGAATGCTGCCGTCACGTTTGACCACTGGAACAATTGGTGACGCCCAATCTGAGTGCTTCACTGGCTGTATAACTCCGTCACTCTGCAACCGTTCCAATTCCTGAGCCACCTTCTTTTTTAAAGCATAAGGAACTTGACGAGCACGACAAAATACTGGCTGAGCGTCTGCCTTGACATTAATCACAGCTGACTGTCCTACGATCGTTCCCAGCTCTTCTTTAAACACCGCTGCATGACGCTCCAGCACCTTCTGTAACTTTGGATTTGAAGTATCCAGGTTAGACCCCATGGTAACAGCATGCACTCTGTGGAAAAGAAGCTGATTCCAATCCAACTTGAGATACTTTAGCCAGTCTCTACCCAGGAGAGTAGGTCTTTGTCCATGCACCACCAACAAACTCAGCTGCAGCAATTGTTGCCTGTAGGACACAGAAACAGTTATCTCTCCCAATACCTTCTGCTTCTCTCCAGTATATGTGCGTAAACACGCCTTGGACACCTGCAAACTGGGACGAACAGCAGCAGGCCATGTGGCGTAGTACACCTTCTCATTAATAATCGACACTGAAGCCCCCGTGTCCACCTCCAACTCCAGAGTCCGCCCATCCGCCAATACAGTCACTCGCAGAGGCTCCAAAGATGGTTTCTTCTTTGTCGGCAGGTTAACGTTGAATATCGCGTAGGCTTCCTCCTCAACTTCTTCATCTTTGTCGTCCAAACAATTAGCCTGGTCAGGAGCCTTCGGCGTCTGTTCTTGTCGTCTGGCATGTCCACGACACACCCGAGCTAAATGTCCACGCTTGCCACATTTGAAACAGTCCACGTCTTTGAATCGGCACGAAGCTTCACGATGCTTTCCCCCACAGCGATAACAAGACATACTACGACCATGATGCTTTTCAGACGGACCAGTCTTGATTTTATGAACAGGAGATTCACTGGGCTGATGTAATGCGTCGAGGTCCTTGGAGGCTAATTCCATCGACTGGACGATCTTGAAAGCATCTTTGAAAGTGAGTGTTGGTTCCGCCAGGAGACGACGCTGTACACGGGGTCGTGCACTCCACACACCACTCTGTCGCGTATCATAACATCCAGGGTCGTACCGAATTCACAATGTTCGGACAGCCGCCTCAGCTCGGCCACAAACGCCGCCACATTCTCTCCAGGTTGCTGCACACGAGTGTAGAACTTATGTCGCTGAACCGTCAGCGAAGGCTTTGGGTTGTAATAGATATCAACCAGTTCAACTAGCTGTTTGAAGGAGTAGTCTGCCGGTTTGTTGGGAGTTACCAGACTGCGGATGAGCGTGTAAGTACCAGCTCCACACACGCTCAGCAACATAGCACGCTGTCTATTGGCAATCAGCACATCATTAGCAATGAAGAACTGTTGTAGACGCTCTGTATAGGAGGACCAGTCTCCATCCGCAATTTGCATGTGCAGGGTGCATGTTGGTGTGTGTATGCTTTGTTGCTTGGCGGGAGTTAGAGTTTAATGTTATGGTTTAGGGATTAGGGTTAAGGTAGCCGCTGATGTAGGGATACTTCGGACTTTTACATTTGCAAGCATTATTCCATCTTGTTCCTTTCCTTTTTTAAGAGTCATCCCTACACTTTTCAGTTTTTTTTATTAAAGATTTTTTACTTTACTTGTAATAATAATAATTGTAATTTTCAAATAATTATAATAACATTAATTTTACATAATATGCAAGGTACTGTCTAGCCTTCATTCAGCTCTGTAAGACACAAACAATAATGCATTACCATTCAGAGCAGTTTGTGTAGTTAATATTCTGCAGCAATTCTTGCCTCGAAATCTGGTAGAATACTGTAGCGGCGTCGAGAGCACACGTTCGTTCAACAACAATTATTATTGTGGGAATCCAAAATCTGTCTTAGCTTGCAATCACCCTTATTTATACAATACCAATTGGTGACAATGAGTCTGATCATGTGATAATATTTACAAGTTTTGGTTTGTAGTTCTACAGTCTGGAGCAGGGCCGTAACACTGTCCTCCCTCAACTTTCTTGTTTCAATGAAAGGGAAGATGAACTGCCAGCCTTCTTGTACCAAGTAGGGGGCTTAGGTCCAGAGTATTCCCACAGTCGGTTTCTATGCACCACTTTAGGTCTGCTTCGTGAGTGTGAGTGAGTGTGAGTGAGTGTGAGTGAGTGTGAGTGAGTGTGAGTGAGTTAGTGTGAGTGTGAGTGAGTGTGAGTGAGTGTGAGTGAGTGTGAGTGCATGTGAGTGAGTGTGAGAGTGTGAGAGTGTGAGTGTGAGAGTGAGTGTGAGTGTGAGAGAGTGAGTGTGAGAGAGTGAGTGAGTGCATGAGTGTGAGTGAGAGTGTGAGCGAGGGTGTGAGAGAGTGAGTGAGTCAGCGAGAGAATAAATTGTAGTAGTGGGTTAAATTGATTTGAGGGTGAGCAAGTGTGAGTTGGCTGTGGAAGAGAGGGAGGGAGAAGGGAGAGAGGGAGGAAAGGGATTGTATGTGGATTTATACTGCGTTTACACTGCCACTTGGAGCCGTGCCTGTGGCGAGCTGGAGCCGCCTTTGGTCCGATATTGGCAGCGTTTACACTGCACCGTGGTCGAAAGGAGCCAACGCAATCATTGAGGTGGAGACTTCCTGTCTCATGATCATGTGTTGTAATATGGCGATTCTTCCAATATGGTCCCTAGTTCCTGAGCTCGCTTGCTTGTCTGCGTCATCGCCTCCTAGCTCTTTTCAGAGCTCTTTGACCTGGAGGAAGCCTCCTAGCTCTTTTAAGAGCTCTCTGACGGTGAGTGTGAGTGAGAGTGAGTGAGAGAGAGTGTGAGTGTGAGTGAGATAAAAAGCAGAAGGAGCCACATCCATAGCCAGGCGGACCCCCAAACCTCACAGGGAAAGAAGCCTGGAGCCATGCTGCTCTATTGGTGTTTAAGAGGGTGTTAGTCTCATCACCCTAAACAGACATGAGGACTGAGTCATACTCCATAAGAGAGGGAGAAGAAAAACAAGGAACCTACCGCAGGAAAAGAAAAAAAAATTAAAAAATTCGAAAAAAAATTAAAAACAAGAAAAAACAAAAAAAGTTAACAAAAAAAAATTTTTAAGTAATAATAATTTTAAGATGGCGTCCAGAGTCACATGTGCTACATGTCTTCGCGAATTCTCCCTGACTGCAGCCGGAAGAATCCGAACGCACGGTCCCCGTGATGCTAGGTGCCCTGGTTCTGGCTCGCAACCGAACTCAGCTCAGGTGCCAGCCGGTGCTACGCCGCTTGATGACGGCTCTCCCCCAAGCTCGTCCACCATGCAATCCCATCGAGTTTCGCCTACTTCTCTTCCAAACTCTTACCTCCCGTCTTTTCCTGATGTGAAGGTCTTGGGTAGAATACCTAAAGGTGCAAGGGCTCAGGCCAGTACTAAGTTATCTTCAATTCTTATGGATGTTGCTAGGTTGAATTCACTGTCTGCTTGGAATCGTCTCTTCCAATTTCCAACTAGCTGCCTCCGTCAACCTTCTCATGAAATGAATCCTTCCACCTCTCTAACTAGTAAAGTGAAAGATATGGTCACCTTGGAAAAACCTCCATCATTGGTCCCTCCTTCACGGATTCGTTCAGTCCGTAGCCATACTTCAGGTCAGGCTGGGCTGTGTCGTCTTGTTTCTCACAAAATTGACTTTGGTGATTTTAAGGGTGCAGTCCGTTTGGCGAGTTCCGATGATAAGCTTGCCAGTTTTAATGAGGAAACATATGCTGCTCTCAAAGCTAAACATCCCGCCCCCCATCCTGGCACTTGCTTCCCATCACCCCCTGTCTCTGCTGACCTTTCTTTTCAAGTAACTCCTCATGATGTTTTGGCCACAATTCGTTCATTTCCTAATGGGTCAGCCGGTGGTCCAGACAGACTACTTCCCCAACATTTAAAGGACTTGGTTCAAGACCAGGACGAGTCTCTTCTGCTGTCTGCTCTCACAGAGTTCTGTATTCTGGTGCTTCAGGGTGACATCCCACTGGAGGTTAGACCAGTTTTCTTTGGTGCTTCTCTTGTAGCTTTACAAAAGGAGTCTGGTGGTGTGAGGCCCATTGCTGTTGGCTGTACTTTGCGTCGTTTGTGTGCTAAGGTGGCAAGCAGGATGGTGAGAGACGAAATGGCTGATCTTTTGAGCCCAAGACAGCTGGGTTTTGGTGTGCCAGGTGGTTCCGAGGCTGCTGTACATGCTGCAAGGCAATATGTAAAAAAGATGCCCACTTCCCACTCTGTAGTAAAACTTGACTTTGCCAACGCCTTCAATTCAGTTCGAAGGGACAAGATGTTACAGGAAGTTTCTTGTCTTTGTCCGGACATCTACCCCTTTGTCTTTGCCTCTTACTCCAGTCCTTCTCTTCTTTTCTGGGGTGACCGGCGCATCTCCTCGGCGGAAGGAGTTCAACAGGGTGATCCCTTGGGTCCACTACTTTATTGCCTGTCTGTCCACACACATTTCCAGCAATTGAACTCAGAATTGTGTATATTGTACCTTGATGACACTGTTGTAGGAGGCTCTTCCCGGTCAATCCTGGATGATTTAAAGATTGTCAGAGATGCAGAAGAGCTGGGTCTCATTCTTAATAGTTCTAAATCTGAGATCATCACCCGTGACTTGTCGACATGTGCCCCTGTCCTATCATCACTCCCTGGAGCACGGGTGCTGGACCCTGCATGTGCTACTCTTCTTGGGTCACCCATTGGTGATCCTGACAGTGTCACTTCTGCTGTCGTTGACAAAACTACATCCTTGAAG
Organism: Haliclona indistincta; assembly: GCA_964017065.1. NCBI lineage: Eukaryota > Metazoa > Porifera > Demospongiae > Haplosclerida > Chalinidae > Haliclona > Haliclona indistincta. Next base: position 5,583,238 of record OZ024790.1, on the reverse strand, counting down.
AGAGTGTGCGAGAGACTTAATGCTTTATCGGCCCATGATGCTCTTCTGTTGTTGCGTCACTCTTTCGCTATCCCAAAGGCTCTATACCTACTTCGTACGGCCCCGTGTTTTGATTCTCCTGCTTTGATCGAATAAGATTCAGTTCTGAGATCTGCTCTATCTTCCATCACAAACACTCATCTTGGGGTTGATAGCCAAGCTTGGTTCCAAGCGACTTTGCCTATTAAGCTGGGAGGCTTGGGAATCCGTCGGGCTACTGACCTGGCTCCTTCTGCCTATTTGGCTTCAATACATGCCTCATCTGACCTTGTTAAAGCCATTCTTCCTTCTTCTTATGTCTGTTTACTTCCCCTCTTGGATGATGCTCTTGGTTCATGGTCAGCTGGTCATGGTTCCTCACCTCCTGTCGAATTAACTCACAAACAAAAGATCTGGGATCATCCTAGAGTGATTGCGGCCAGCAACTCACTGCTACAAAATGCATCAAGTGATGTCGATAAAGCTCGACTTTTGGCAGCTACTTCAAAAGAGTCTGGTGTCTGGCTTCAGGCCTTACCTGTATCCTCTTTGGGCCTGAGGTTAGATGATGACTCACTCAGAGTTGCCGTTGGTCTACGGCTTGGTACCCCTCTTTGTGTTCCCCACCAGTGTCGCCATTGTGGAGCTGAGGTGGATACCACCGGTCATCATGCACTGAGTTGCAAGTGGAGTGCAGGCAGACACCATCGTCATGCGTCTTTAAATGACATTATCTACAGAGCCTTATCGCTGGCTCATGTTCCTGCTCGCTTGGAACCTGTGGGTCTGCTACGGAGTGATGGCAAACGCCCTGATGGTGCATCTTTAATACCCTGGAAAATGGGAAAGCCCCTTGTTTGGGACGCTACATGTGTGGACACTTATGCACCTTCCTAGCTGTGTACTCAGCTGGTGCCGTGGCAGCTCGAGCTGAATCACTCAAAGAGGAGAAGTACTCAGCTCTTGCCCATTCTCACTCTTTTGTGCCTATTGCTATAGAGACCTCAGGCGTCCTGGGCCCTCAATCTTTGTCCTTTATCAAGGACTTGGGTAATCGGATTCGCTCACACTCCGGTGATAAACTGTCGTTCAAATATCTATTGCAAAGAATCTCTATGGCTGTTCAACAGGGAAATGCAATTTCCATCCTGGACACTCTGGGCAGCTTTTCTTAATAATAATTATTGTTGTTATTATTATTGAGTCATTACATTAATAAATTTAAAAAAAATGAAAAAAATTAAAACAAATAAAAAATTAATAACACTCATTTAACGTATAAAAAAAATTGTTAGAAAAAAAAATTAAAAGAATTATAAATAAAAAATAAAAAATATATCTTTAACTTTTTCTTTTTTGTTAGATTTTTTTTATAGGGTAAGTGAGTGTTATTAATTTTTTAATTGTTTTAATTTTTTATTTTATTATTTAGACCACAGCTAAGCGATGTTGACCAATCAGGTTGCGTAGCTGCGGGTCTATAAATCTCATAATGGAATCCCGCCACTGCCGCGACTTCGTAATGGAATCCCACCACACGGGACAGATTACGGTTCTGTGCGCGGAGTTCTACTGAATAATTTTAACAGCGCTCGCGTGTCCTTGCTCGTCGTTCGCGTCGTTTCTGTCTGCTGTTGCTATGGTCTAAATCAGTTGGACAGCCCATCCAATCGGATCTACGCGATTTAGAAGCCCTCGCGCCGTTACCATAGCGCCCTCACTACGCTCGGACGCTATATAGCAACGGCTCTCAGGCTTCTAAATCGCGTAGATCCTCGGATGCGCTGTCTAACTATTATTTAAAAAAAAATTTTTTTTTTAATTTTTTTTCTTTTAAATTTTTAATTTTTTAAAATATATTTGAATATTTATATTGCGTATATTGCGCATAACTTTGCGCAATATTGCACATAAATATGCGCCATAAATATTGCGCATATTAATTTTGTGCACAAATGTGTGCACAAAGGGGTTAGCCTTGGCGTCGTCGCCCTGTTTCTGCACAGAGGGGTTAGCCTTGGCGTCGTCGCCCTATTTATACACAAAGGGATTAGCCTTGGTGTAGTCGCCCTATTTGTGCACACAAAGGGGTTAGTCTTGGCGTCGTCAACACTTCCAAAAGCAGATTTGTTCCACTCTACTATGCATAACCTATAGTCTAAACTACTTTGTTGAGATGTTGAGCGGCCCACGGTTCTACATGGAAAGTACAGTGCTTCTAATTGATATTCATTCCAATGCAATTTGCAATGCAGTATTCACACTGGCGTAGAATTTTGTTGAGCGACTCAACACTTCCTATAGCAGATTTGTTCCACTCTACTATGTATAATCTATAGTCTAAACTACTTTGTTGAGATGTTGAGCGGCCCACGGTTCTACATGGAAAGTACAGTGCTTTTAATTGATATTCATTCCAATGCAATTTGCAATGCAGTATTCACACTGGCGTAGAATTTTGTTGAGCGACTCAACACTTCCAAAAGCAGATTTGTTCCACTCTACTATGCAGGGACGTAACTAGGATTGACGAAGTGGAGGGGCAAGCTACAGGAAAGTTGAAAATGGACGCGCAAAGCGCGCGCCGCCAAATGCAAAATCTAATTAATAAAGTAATAAAAACATTTTAACCAAAATGCAAGAGATATAGGGTTGGTGCATTTATCGAAAAGTATGGAAACAAGATTTTGAAATGAAAAGGATTGTAACAATAGCAGTGTAATGATACCTCTCTGTTAAATTAACCACAACTATTGAAAGCAGTTAATTTAGGGAGATATCATTACACTGCTATTGTTACAATCCTTTTCATTTCAAAATGTTGTTTCCATACTTTTTCGATAAATGCACCAACCCTAAATCTCTTGCATTTTGGTTAAAATGTTTTTATTACTTGTTTCTTTTCTTTTTTTATTAACGACTTGGTTGGCACTTGCTAATACAGTGTATAAAGAGAACTAGCTATCAGCTGACTGCATTCCGGCGATCAACCTGGCGTCGACTCTGCACTGAATGCAACACGTATCATGCAACATTAGCTAAGCTTAGGCTAGCATTCTTACAAGCCTGAACAGACAAATCCAGTGTAACAGTGAAGATTTGCTCGTACAGACTGCTGTGAACACTGCTAGTGGCAGCATCACTCGCGTTCCAAGCAATTTATACTAAGGTGCGCTTGTATTAGAATAATTACATACACGGGCGTGCGCGAGTAGGCGTAACCTAGTAACGGAGTTCAAACAGAATGATGGAATGGAGTCTGTTACGGACCAAAAATCGCTGTTTTCCTGAAAATACTCGCTTCTGCTAGTGTTTTAGGCTTAAATAGATATCAGGTGCACTGCTCCCAACGACTAGTTTAGTTTCTGTGTAGGTTTTGTCTCGAATAGCTCACTAGCCACGGCGCTAGGCTCTCTGAAGAAGAAGAAGAATAAGAAGAAAGAAGATGAACAAACGGGTGACCACGTGAACTCTGGTTTACCACCTTAGACCTGGTTTCTTGTGCTTCTGAAGGCCTCTTTGTAATCGCACAAATCGTGCAAGGAGCTTCAGAACGTTAGATTAGCTTGAAACGCCTGTACGGCGAAGATATGGCAGTGCCGTACAGCGGATTGCACTTTGCTTGGAACACCACGCGTTATGCGTTCATAATAAAAATTAATTTATTATTATTATAGAATTTACGGTAAGCCTATTTATTATCATCGCGTGATCGCTATTACCACTGCTACTATCTATAGGCTACCTCGATCATCGAATTGTCGTCCACCGAATTGTGTGGCCATCCTGTCGTTATGGCTAAGTCGTTGCCATTGATTGCTTTGAATCTTGGGCAGGCTACTATTAGTGTTCAGGTAATTTCATAGTTGTATTATTATATGCCACTTGACCCGACTGTTCACATTACAGAATAACCCTGTAACTTCTGCTGTCAAAGCAAATCATACGTTTCGCTACTCTGTCAAGCTGATGAATTCTAATAAAAAGAGTGAATATATGGTACTCAGTGTTGGATTTAGTGGACGATTCGCTGATCCTGAAGCCATCAAAGCAAAATTGCACGAGGCACATCCTGAAATGATCGCCAGTAGCACGAAAGACGTTGGATACATACAACCAGGCCATGGATGTAGAGGAAGACAACGCTGGATTATCACCGAAGAAGATGTCCAGGAGATGTACAGGGATTACTATGGAAAAGGAGAAATTCTGCTGTGGTGTTACATGAGTAACAAAAAAGAAGCAGAAGATGCCAATAGAGCTACATGTACTCCTCCAAGCAAACGGTCTCGATCTGTAAGTAAATCTACTCCTACTGAATCAGTTGCTCAAAAACTAACCGAAGTCGATGAGATAGTTAGTGAACTCCAAGACCACTCGTCTGGGTACTCACCAGAACAAATCAGAGCTTGGGCTCATCTTATTCATATGAAGAAACATGATTCCTATCTTGTTCCGCCAAGCAAACCATTCTTTCAAGGGCGCAAATCATCAGCAGTTACAGTTTCTAGTACTCATTCTCCTGGCAAAAAAATTGGCTTGAGAAGTGAGTGTATCGATCAATTGAAGAAATGGCATGAATTATTGGAGTGTGGTGCAATCACTCAAGCACAATATGAGGAGTTACAAAAATCCATACTAGGTGACATCAATGAACTGTAATTCAGTAACATGTAGTTTGACAGTCTAGCTAATAGCTATATCCACTGTGAGTGATCCATGCTTGACAATGTTGAGGTGTAATGCTATTGAAAGCTGCATGAATGATGATGGTAGGATCAGTGATAGCATCAATCATATCACTGTGCTGGCGTAGGTAATACTTCACGTAGCTGAATGCTTCTTCTATAGGATTGAGATCTGGGCTGTACGGTGGAAGAAACTCAACCAATATACCAGCATCTTGTAGTAGACTAAGAATAGGCTCAGCATGATGCACTGACAAGTTGTCCATAATAAGATCAGACGATGAACTCTCTCCGTCATATTCCAGTACCTCTGGGAGGAGGTGACCACGAATGAAATCAAAAAAATTGTCTGTGTTAACAGTCTCTTTTAATAGCTGATACGCAACGACACCATCACAAGAAATGGCTACTATGGCATTAATGCGCTCTCCTCTTGATACAAAGCAAGTCTCAACTGCTCGATCTCCTCTAATAGAGTAACCATATTTGCGAAGAAAATTTCGCCTGTCGCTTCCAGTCTCATCCAACCAAACAAGTGTTTGTCGTCTAAATAACAACATCTCAGCCATGAAATGCCCTCTAAGATCTGATGAACGCTGTGTTGCTACAACACGAACCTTTTTAAGCGTCATTCCATACCGGTATAGCAAATGACACACAGTTGAAGGATGTACCTTAACAGAAGTAGTATTTTCAATCTTGTAACAGATTTCCTTCAGCTGCAAAGTTGGCTGCTCTAGAACTAAACCGATTATGAATAGCTCGTGCATATCATCAAGGGCACGGAGATGCCTCCTCTCCTGATGCCGGCTGGTTGAACCAACGTCTCCAGCGGCTTCAAACTGCGTCAGAATTCTTCCCACTGTTCCTAAACCTATGAAAAGTTCCCTTGAGATCTTCCGGTAGCTCAGATCACAGGTAATACAAAGCCACACCGCTCTCCATCGTAAATCACTGGAATAAGCTGTAGTACGCGTGGGTTCGCACGACATCTTGAATTACAAATTTCGCGCTTGGCTGATCATGGGTGTGGCAATTAATTTTTATTACGAACGCATAACGCGTGGTGTTCCAAGCGAAGTGCAATCCGCTGTACTTAGTGCCTCCAGGCGTGACGCCATCTTTTCATGCCCATACCAACTGTCCTTATAGTCTTTAATAGTAGACTCATTGTAAGCGCTTACCTCTTAGGATAGCCCCTAGGTAATTAAAATACCCCTGATGTCGTCAACAGCCAAGATATACGCGAATTATTGCGTTTAGCCTAAGTGTAGCTGCCATCTTTTATTCCGCCCAACCCTAAATATGCCATGACTACCGCGTGGCATAATTGATGAGATGACGTCATTTTGACACTTTGATTCGCTAAAAGCCCATAACAAAGATAGCGCGCAACGTAAGCTGTACTGCTTAGTGTGTACTAGACTCACTCTCTAGGTCAGGAGGACTTCTAGAAGCTAAGTTCTGTTATTGATATGCTACCGGTTCTTCAAAAGCGGGGGCAACTACTTCCCCTCCTGCCCTACCGTAGTTACGCCACTGCTATGCATAATCTATAGCCTAAACTACTTTGTTGAGATGTTGAGGGGCCCACGGTTCTACATGGAAAGTACAGTGCTTCTAATTGATATTCATTCCAATGCAATTTGCAATGCAGTATTCCCACTGACGTAGAATTTTGTTGAGCGACTCAACACTTCCAAAAGATTTGTTCCACTCTACTATGCATAAGCTATAGTCTAAACTACTTTGTTGAGATGTTGAGCGGCGAACGGTTCTACATGGAAAGTACAGTGCTTCTAATTGATATTCATTCCAATGCAATTTGCAATGCAGTATTCACACTGGCGTAGAATTTTGTTGAGCGACTCAACGCTTCTAAAAGCAGATTTGTTCCACTCTACTATGCATAATCTATAGTCTAAACTACTTTGTTGAGATGTTGAGCGGCCCACGGTTCTACATGGAAAGTACAGTGCTTCTAATTGACATTCATTCCAATGCAATTTACAATGCATTATTCACACTGGCGTAGAATTTTGTTGAGTGACTCAACACTTCCAAAAGCAGACTTGTTCCACTCTACTATGCATAATCTATTGTCTAAACTTCTTTTTTGAAATGTTGAGCGGGCCACGGTTCTACCTGGAAAGTACAGTGCTTCTAATTGATATTCATTCCAATGCAATTTGCAATGCAATATTCACACTAGCGTAGAATTTTGTTGAGCGACTCAACACTTCCAAAAGCAGATTTGTTCCACTCTATTATGCACAAGAAATTAAAAAGATTTCTATCGAAATCAAAAGGATGTAGTGATGAAAAAATCTACCGCTGGTTCACAATGTAAACCAACAAGGAACAAGCATAGAATGGTAACACGATTGACTTGCTAACAGACCATAGATCCCTACATCAGTGGCTGCTGTGGCCAGACTATAGCTAGTTAAGCTATTTACTGTTGACTGACACTTTGAATAGAATTCAGCTTGTGACAAAATATTGATGTTATGTACAGCCACTGATGAGGGATCTATGGTCTGTTAGCAAGTCAATCGTGTTACCATTCTATGCTTGTTCCTTGTTGGTTTACATTGTGAACCAGTGGTAGATTTTTTTCATCATTACATCCTTTTGATTTCGATAGAAATCTTTTTAATTTCTTGTTTGTGTCCTTTTTTCTTTTTACTGAAGTGCAGTTCAATATCATGCATGTGCTGAGAAGTCTTTGTTTCCACCATTAGTTTAGTATTCCGGTTGTTGATGGCTTTTCTTAAACTTGTAGCTAAAATTGTTAAGCTGTACGTATCAGGTCTGCCTAGTCGCCTACGTATGCATGCAGTGCATACGAGCCCCGCCCACACTTGTTTGTAGACCTATACGGCGGTTATAATTATCTGGCAAGTGCAGAATGGCGATGCTACACGAGCTTACCGTTCTTCGAAGACTCCAGACAAATGCTGGGTGTGTGTTCTCCGTGATAGTGATCCACACGGCGCAACGATACTTTAGCTCCTTGGTCACGTGCGCTACCCATTGCTTGGTCACGTGCGTATTGCGCAATCACAATAATAGCGTCTAAAACTAAGCTGACAATGGATCACGATCGAGAAATCGCGGAACTTAGATCGCCTTTACGCTAAAAACAAAGCTCAAAAGGCACATGCCAGGAGAATTTCACGACTGTTCGTGGATGTTTTGGTCTCGGCACTGCTCGCGTAAAGGCGCTAGGCGAGTGGAAGAAAGAAAGAAAGAAAAAAACGAAGATGACGAAACTCGATTTTCACCGTTTCCAGGTTCGTCACTTTAGTAACAATTTCGAGCAATCTCCTTGCTACTGTAAGATGGGGCAACGCCAGAGAGCAGATCTAAGTGTCTAAAGACCTATAAAATTCAACACCAGGCGAAATATCAGCGTTTGAACGCTAATACATGTATGTAGCCGCCATCTTGTTTTCTCGTTCATCCCTACATAGGGAGTCACTACCGTGCCTCCCTAATAATCTGTAGTCTAAACTACTTTGTTGAGATGTTGAACGGCCCACGGTTCTACATGGAAAGTACAGTGCTTCTAATTGATATTCATTCCAATGCAATTTGCAATGCAGTATTCACACTGGCGTAGAATTTTGTTGAGCGACTGAGTGAGAGTGAGAGTGTGAGTGTGAGTTCGTGAGTATGAGTTTGTTGAGTGAGTGAGAGTGTGAGTGAGAGTGAGAGTGAGAGTGAGTGTGAGTGTGAGAGTGAGAGTGAGAGTGTGAGTGTGAGTGAGTTCGAGTGTGAGTGAGTGTGAGTGTGAGTGTGTGTGAGTGTGAGTGAGTGTGAGTGTGCATGAGTGAGTGTGAGTGAGTGTGAGCGTGAGTGTGAATGTGAGTGTGAGGGTGAGTGTGAGTGTGAGCGTGAGTGAGAATGTGAGTGAGAATGAGAGTGAGTGTGAGAGTGTGACTGTGTGAGTGTGAGTGTCAGTGTGAGTGTGAGTGTGAGAGAGTGAGTGTGAGTGAGTGAGTGAGTGTGAGTGAGTGAATGTGAGTGAGTGAGTGAGTGTGAGTGAGTGTGAGTGAGTGTGAGTGTGAGTGCGAGTGTGAGTGTGAGGGTGAGTGTCTCACACTCCTCTCTCACACTCACTCTGCGTGAGTGAGAGTGGGAGTGAGAGTGAGAGTGAGAATGAGTGTGAGTGTGAGAGTGAGAGTGAGAGTATGAGGGTGTGTGTGAGTGTGAGTGTGAGTGTGAGTGAGTGAGTGAGTGTGAGTCTGAGTGTGAGTCTGAGTGTGAGTGAGTGAGTGTGAGTCAGTTTGAGTGAGTTTGAGCGAGTGTGAGAGAGTGTGAGTGAGTGGATGTGTGTGCTAGTGCGATTGCGAGTGCGAGTGCGAGTGAGTGTGAGTAAGTGTGAGTAAGTTAGTGAGTGTGAGTGAGTGAGTGAGTGTGAGTGAGTGAGTGAGTGTGAGTGAGTGTGAGTGAGTGTCAGTGTGAGTGAGTGTGAGTGTCAGTGTGAGTGTGAGTGAGTGAGTGTGAGTAATTGAGTGTGAGTGAGTGAGTGTGAGTGTGAGGGTGAGACTGAGTGTGAGTGAGTGTGAGAGTGAGTGAGTGAGAGTGAGTGTGTGTGTGTGTGAGTGAGTGTGATTGAGTGTGAGTGAGTGTGAGTGAGTGAGTGAGTGTGAGTGAGTGAGTGTGAGTGTGAGTGAGTGTGAGTGAGTGTGATTGAGTGTAGGTGTGAGTGTGAGTGAGTGTAATTAAAAAAAAATTTATATAGGGTAACAGAGCGTGTTGCTTGTCTATAGGCCACATGGGAATAATGTTTTTTTTATTGTTTTTTTAACTTTAATTTTTTTTTGATTTTTTGTTAATTTTAAAAATATTTTATAAAATCTTTTTTTTTGTATTTTTATTTATTTATTTATTTTTTTTTTTAATATTTGTGACTGGATTTGCGAAAAGGGACCACTTGGCGCAATTTAATGTTTTGTGAAACGAACGAAAAAGTGTTGCTAACCGGTAGCTTACAAAAGTTGGGATTTGTTTAGTTTCATCAACATGGATCCTTTGCCCATCGTTTTGCGCAACAGCGACACTCATATGCGCCTTTGTTTCTCCAGGGCGAGCGTTTACTTTCAGCCACTAGAGCCGCCATCGTAACGAATAAACGGAGGCGTGGCAATGATGACGCAATTGCGTTGCCATGGCGACGACGAACAGCTAGCTAGCAGTACGCCACTATAACGCACAACTGTGTCAAATAACTTTGCATAGGAGCTGGACTAAGCTTAGTCTAAACAACAAGAGCGAAAACAGCAGTAAAAACGAGCGCATAGTGTGAAAACGAGCGTTCACTGCTCGTGTGTGGGCGTGTACAAAAAATATTGCAAGCGCGGAGTTGCGAATAGTATACGGAATTGCACATTCAGCACTGAATGCTGCATTGAAATACGGTTTTCTCTGAACAATGCTTTGATAATAGCGTTTCTGTTGCGCTTTATATCTTGGCAACGGGACAACGCTTAGCTAAACCAAAAGTACCATTGTAATTAGCATTGAATGCGCAATGTAGCAATGGTATTATCTCAATTTTGATTAATTGTGCCAAGTGGTCCCTTTTCGCATATCCGGTCATATTTGTTTTCATTTTTTTGTTTTGATAGATATATTTTTTGTTTATTGTTATTTAAATAAAATGTTTTTGACAATTTTTTTAAAGGGTAATTGAGTGTTATTAATTTTTTTTATAGTTTGAATTTTTTTAAATTTTTTTTTAACTTTTTAAAGGGTAAATGTGTTATTAATTTTTTAATTGTTTTAATTTTAATTTTAATTTTTTTCTTTTAATTTTTTTTCTTTCAATTTTTTCTTTTAATTTTTTTCTTTTACATTTGAATGTTTATATTGCGTATATTGCGCATATTTATATTGCTCATATTTGTGCGCCTTTGTGCCAAGGTGCTAACCAAGGCACAAAGGGGTTAGCCCCTTTGTGGGGTCGTCGCCCTATTTGTGCACACAAAGGGGTTAGTCTTGGCGTCACGCAAAGGGTTAGCCCTTTGTGCCCAAATAGTGCGATGATGCCATAACTAACCCGTTTGTGCGCAAAGAGGGGACGACGCCAAGGCTAACCCCTTTGCGCACACATTTGTACACAAATAGGGCGACAACGCGAAGACTTACATTTTGTGTGCACAATTAGGGCGACGACGCCATGGATAAACGCTTTGTGCACAAATATGCGCGCAAAGGGTTAGCTAACCCTTTGCTCACAATTTGCGCAAAATACGCATTATAAATATGCGCCTTTGTGCAGAAATAGAGCGAAGACGACAAGGCTAATACCTTTGTGCACCAATAGGGACAAAGGTTAGCCCGTTTGTTCACAAATAGAGCAACGACGGCATAACTAACCGCTTTGTGCACAAATACGGGGACGACGCCAAGGCTAACCCCTTTGTGCACACATTTGAGCACAAATAGGGCGACAACGCGAAGACTAACCCCTTTGTGTGCACAAATAGGGCGACGCCAAGGGTAAACGCTTTGTGCAGAAATAGAGCGACGACGCCAAGGTTAGCCTCTTTGTACTCAAATATGTGCGCAAAGGGTTAGCCTTTGCGCACAAATATGCAAAGGGTTAGCCCTTGGTGCATAAATAGGGCGACGATGCCATAACTAACCCCTTTGTGCAAAAATTTGTACATTTATAGGGCGACGACGCTAAGGCTAACCCCTTTGTGCATTTGGGTGACGACGCCCTATTTGTGCACAAAGGGGCGCCCTATGCACAAATATACTGCTTCCTTCACTCCCTATGCACAAACAAATACACTTCCTACACATACACTCCCTACAATTACACTCCCTGCACAAATACACTCCCTATGCTATGCTTTCTGACCCGTGCACACATTTGTGCACAAATAAGGTGACGACGCCAAGATTAACGCCTTTGTGCACAAACAGAGCGAAGACGCCAAGGCTAACTCCTTTAGGGACGACGCCAAGAATAATTCCTTTGTGCACTAATAAGGCGACGACGCAAAGATTAACCCATTTGTGCACAAATAGAGCGAAGACGCCAAGGCTAACCCCTTTGTCCAGATATAGGGCGACGACGCCAAGGCTAACACCTTTGTGCAGAAACAGGGCAAAGACGCCAAGGCTAACCTCTTTGTGCACACATTTGTGCACAAATATGCGCAATATAAATATGCGCATTACACGCAATCAAACATTTAAAGAATTTAAAAAAGAAAAAAAAAATTAAAAAAAAATTAAAAATTAAAATTAAAACAATTAAAAAATTAACACTCATTTACACTAAAAAAACGTGAATTAAAAAAAAGGTAAAAATAAAAAGATAACAAAAAAATATATATATTATATCTATAAAAACAAAAAAATTAAAACAAATAAAAAATTAAAAAAAGAAAATTAAAAAGGAAAAAAAAATAAAAACAAATAGTAAAAAAATCAAAAAAATTAAAAACAAAAAATTAAAATAAAACAAATGAAAATTATTAAAATAAATTTTTTTTTAATATTTAAAAGAAATGAAAAAAAAAATATTAAAATAAAAATATTTTTTTAATATTTAAAAGAAATGAAAAAAAAATGAAAAAAATTAATAACACTCATTTACCCTATAAAAATTTTTAAAAAATAGAAAAAAGTTAGATATAATTTATTTTTTATAATAGTTAGACAGCGCTGTCAGCGCATCCGAGGATCTACGCGATTTAGAAGCCCGAGAGCCGTTGCTATATAGCGTCCGAGATTAGTTATGGCAACGGCGCGAGGGCTTCTACATCGCGTTGATCCGATTGGATGGGCTGTCTAACTGATTTAGACCATAGCAATAGCAAATAGAAACGACGCGAACGATGAGCATGGACACGCGAGCGCTGTGAAATTATTCATTAGAACTCTGCGCACACAACCGTAGTCTGCGCCATGTGGTGGGATTCCATTATGAAGTCGCGGCAGTGTTTTGATAGAAAAGTTAAAAATCAAAAAAATAAATAAAAATACAAAAAATAACGATTTAATAAAAAACATTTAAAAAATAAACAAAAATCAAAAAAAAATTAAAATTAAAAAAAACTAAAAAAACCATTATTCCCTTGTGGCCTATAGACAAGCAACACACTCAGTTACCCGATATAAAAAAATTTGTAAAAAAACTTACACTCACAATCACACTCACACTCACACCCACACTCACACAGAAAGAAAGAAAGAAAGAAGGAAAGAAAGAAAGAAAGAAAGAAGAAAACGAAGATGACGAAACTCGATTTTCACCGTTTCCAGATTCGTCACTTTAGTAACAATTTCGAGCAATCTCCTTGCTACTGTAAGATAGGGCTACGCCAGAGAGCAGATCTAAGTGTCTGAAGACGTATAAAATTCAACACCAGGCGAAATATTAGCGTTTGAACGCTAATACATGTTTGTAGCCACCATCTTGTTTTCTTGTTCATCCCTACATAGGGAGTCACTACCGTGCCTCCCTAATACTGCATTGCAAATTGCATTGGAATGAATATGAATTAGAAGCACTGTACTTTCCATGTAGAACCGTGGGCGATTCAACATCTCAACAAAGTAGTTTAGACTATAAATTATGCATAGTAGAGTGGAACAAATCTGCTTCTGGAAGTGTTGAGTCGCTCAACAAAATTCAACGCCAGTGTAAATACTGCATTGCAAATTGCATTGGAATGAATATCAATTAGAAGCACTCTACTTTCCATGTAGAACCGTGGGCCGCTCAACATCTCAACAAAGTAGTTTAGACTGCAGATTATGCATAAGAGAGTGGAACAAATCTGCTTTTGGAAGTGTTGGGTCACTCAACAAAATTCTACGCTAGTGTGAATACTGCATTGCAAATTGCATTGGAATGACTATCAATTAGAAGCACTGTACTTTCCATGTAGAACCGTGGGCCCAATCAACATCTCAAAAAAGTAGTTTAGTCAATAGATTATGCATAGTAGAGTAGAACAAATCTACTTTTTTAAATGTTGAGTCACTCAACAAAATTCTACGCCAGTGTGAATACTGCATTGTAAATTGCATTGGAATGAATATCAATTAGAAGCACAGTACTTTCCATGCCATGCAGATTTGTTTCACTCTACTATGCATAATGTATAGTCTAAACTACTTTGTAGGATTTTGAGCTGCCCACGGTTCTACATGGAAAGTACAGTGCTTCTAATTGATATTCATTCCAATGCAATTTTCAATGCAGTATTCACACTGGCGTAGAATTTTGTTGAGTGACTCAACACTTCCAATAAAACTGATGCTTGTGATCCTAGTATGATCGCTGAAGCTGCTCGAGTTGTATCTGATGGGCAGATTCCGCCGTAGACGGAATCGCTCAAAACAAAGCTAATACAAACACTGATGGAAGTTAATGAACTAAGCCATCAAAGAGATCATGTAATGACAATGGAGGAGTTTGAAGCCATTGCAAGGAAATGGTGTCATTTCTAGGGAAGAATTACGAGAGGCTCTCTGGACACTTCATCATCTTCTTGGCACTACACTATCCTAAAGTTCCCGAGCTAAATTAGGACACTGTCATGACTCATCAACAATTGTTCTTTAACCCTTTATAGGCTATTGACGCCTTGAGGCATCATAATTGACTCCACCTACTCTAGACGTCATAAATTGTGTGAAAAGTGCTCTAGAAAGGTCAAATCAAGTTTAATTGCAAATTACCTGAAAAAACCCACTGTTTTTCGTCGCGCCCTCCCCACTAAACCATAAAGAACAGGGGAAGGGGGGATTTTTAAAGGGGGGTGTCCGCCTTTAACCCGGGGTTCGAAGGGGCAGAGCCCCTCGCTGCTTTTGGCATTTTTAGAGCTTCAGGATGCCCCGAAATGCATACTTTGGCGTAGAATATGGTCTAAACTGTGCTTTTTGCTCACCTGGACACCACCACGTTTTTGTATCAGTCACCGGGGCTAAATGAAAACCAAAATTAGCTGAAAAATGGTGAGGCCGCAGCACTCAAGCGGCTTCAGTTCCGAAGTGGGAGTGGCCAATCCAGAGTTTAGTACATGGTCGTAAACTTTGACATGCCAGATAAAAACTGCTTGTTTGGAACAGCTAGCGTACTGCATGTTGTAGAAAATTGCTAGACAAACTGTCAGTTTAGAGCAAGTCGGATTTTCGTCAAAATAACCTAGCAACTTAAGGGTTAATATTCCTACAAAGCTTATCACTAGTACGTTTTCCCTCAAGAAGAGACGAAAACAAGTCTCAGATCAGTCGTGTTATGACATGTTTTGTGATAAAGGCTTCTTCACTATGCATGACCTCAGCAAGTTATGGGAGAAAGAAAAAGCTCACCTCACCGGTGAGCAACTGGTAGTCCTCTTACAACACTTACACATTCTTGCACCCTTCGTACAAGAAGATGGTACTAGTGGATACTTTCTTCCTTGTGTGCTTAAGCATGCTCCTCAGCAATGCAGCAATACTGATAGCAGCATCGCTGATCCACTTCTTGTTAGTTTTGCTTGTGGGTTTAAACCCAATGGCATGTTTAGTGGCCTGCTGGCTTACTTTTTGCAATGTAATGTTCAAGGTTACGGCTTGAAAATTGAGTTACGCAAGGAGCTGTTTCGTGACCAAGCTTCTTTTTTGTGAGCAATGATAGATTTATACAAAGCAAATGATACAATAAATAGACTAATTAGGACAAGGTCCGCGAAACAAAGGTGCAACGGATGGAGATGGCATTGCCCCTTTGGATTGCAATTGAGTTGGTATTTTTTTAACTTTTTTAAAAGTGTAAATGAGTGTTATTAATTTTTTAATTGTTTTAATTTTTATTTTAATTTATATTTGATTGCGTATATTTGATTGCGTATATTTGATTGCGTATATTGTGCACAAATGTCTGCCTTGGCGTCGTCGCCCTGTTTCTGCACAAAGGGGTTAACCTTGGCGTCGTCGCTTTATTTGTGCACAAAGGAGTTAGTCTTGGCGTCGTCGCCTAATTTGTGCACAAAAGGGTTATTCTTGGCGTCGTCTCCTATTGGTGCTCAAAGGAGTTAGCCTTGGCGTCTTCGCTCTATTTGTGCACAAAGAGGTTAGTCTTGGCGTCGTCGCCTTATTTGTGCACAAAGGGGTTATTATTGGCGTCGTCCCCTATTGGTGAAAGGAGTTAGCCTAGGCGTCTTCGCTCTATCTGTGCACAAAGGGGTTAGTCTTCTCGTAGTCACCTTATTTGTGCACAAAAATGTTATATTTATATTGCTTATATTGCGCTTATATTAAATGTGCGCAAAGGGTTAGCCCATTGTACACAAATAGGGCGACGACGCCATAACCAACACATTTGTGGACAAATAGGGGGACGACGGGCTAACCCCTTTGGGCACACATTTGTGCACAAATAGGGCGACAACGCGAAGACTAACCCCTTTGTGTGCACAAATAGGGCGACGACGCCAAGGCTAAACTCTTTGCAGAAATAGAGCGACGACGCTAAGGTTAACCTCTTTGTGCTCAAATATGCGAGCAAAGGGTTAGCTAACCCTTTGCGCACAAATATACGCAATATCAAATATGCGCAATATTCGCACAAACATGCGCAAAGGTTAGCCCTTGGTGCAGAAATAAGGCGACTACGCCAAGAATAACCCCTTGTGCACAGATAAGGTGACGACGCTAGGACTAACACCTTTCTGCACAAATAGAGCGAAGACACCAAGGCTAATTCCTTTGTGCATCAATAGGGACGACGCCAAGAATAACCCCTTTGTGCACAATAAGGCGACGACGCCAAGACTAACCCCTTGGTGTGCACAAATAGGGCGACGAAGCCAAGTATAACTCCTTTGTGCAGAAATAGGGTGACGACGCCAAGGCTAACCCCTTCGTGCACACATTTGTGCACAAATATGCGCAATAAATATGCGCAATAATTATACGCAATCAAATATAATTAAAAAATTAAAAAAAGAAAGAAATAAAAAAAAGAAAATAAATAAAAATATAAATAGTAAAAAATTAACACTCATTTACCCTATAAAAAAGTTATAAAAAAAAGTTAGATATTATTTATTTTTTAATATTTTTTTATGGAGTGTTAATTTTGTAATTGTTTTCTTTCTGCTGGGAGGAGCTAAATTGGACTCCGGAAGTGAATTCACGTTAATTAACGCTTCATTAACGCTTATTTGCATTCTTTAGCCCGTTATTGGAAAAGGCTCATTAAAAATTAATAACACTAAATTAATAACCCTATAAAAAAATAAAAAATATAAATTGTGTAAAAAAATGAAAAAGGTAGAAAAAGTTACAAATATTAGACCACAGCTAAGCGATGTTGAACAATCAGGTTGAGTAGCTGCGGGTCTATAAATCTCATAATGGAATCCCGCCACTGCCGCGACTTCATAATGGAATCCCACCACATGGCGCAGATTACGGTTTAGTCTAGCAGCTAACCCTCCCACCTACTGATATTTGGATGGACGGCGGAGAGGATCTAGCAAACATTGCCATTCATTGATTTTTAATGAATAATAATGAAGTAAACCGCGTTACGATTAGCTGGGCGTTGCCTCCAACCGCGTGTATACACTGCTTCTAGTTCAGCTGCATGTTTAATCATATTCATAATAATAACGAAGCCACGAAGAATGAATATCATTTTCTTCCTGGGAGAAAAGGATATTCATTACGAATCTGATTGGTCAGTTGAAAACTATGAATGGTAATGTTTGCTAGACCCTCTCCGCCGTCCATCCAATTATCAGTAGGCGGGAGGGTTAGCTGCTAGACTAATTACGGTTCTGTGCGCAGAGTTCTACTGAATAATTTCACAGCGCTCGCGTGTCCATGCTCATCGTTCGCGTCGTTTCTATTTGCTATTGCTATGGTCTAAATCAGTTAGACAGCCCATCCAATCAGATCGACACGATGTAGAAGCCCTCGCGCCGTTGCCATAGCGCCCTCGCTAATCTCGGACGCTATATAGCAACGGCTCAAGGCTTCTAAATCGCGTAGATCCTCGGATGCGCTGACAGCGCTGTCTAACTATTATAAAGAATATATCTAACTTTTTTCTATTTTTTTAAAATTTTTATAGGGTAAATGAGTGTTATTAATTTTTTTCATTTTTTTGATTTCTTTTAAATATTAAAAAAGAAATTTTTATTTTAATATTTTTTATTTTTTTCATTTTAATTTTTTTTGTTTTTAATTTTTTTATTTTTTTACTATTTGTTTTTATTTTTTTTCCTTTTTAATTTTTTTTTCAAATTTTTTAATGTTTTAATTTTTTTTTAATTTTTTTGTTTTTATAGATATATATATTTTTTATTGTTATCGTTTTTTTACCTTTTCTTTAATTAATGTTTTTTTTAACTCTTGACGCACGAGGTCCGCCCACTTCACGCGATGCATGTTATGAATTTTGATCGTCTCCTTGGTGCTGTGCTTTCTTTTCGTTTTGGACGCTTTCATACGAGAGTTACAGGTAATCCAATGTTGCACAATGGTTGTTTACTCCCCGACTAACACTGATCTTCCTTTAGAAGCTTCATATGACGCGTAAAGGCTCTTCGTTGTTTTGTCAAGGTCGCGCGGTCCAGTTGTACGCCCTTCGTTATGTAATTCAAGAAATACTGTAACCAGGACTACCAGAGTTGTTGACCACTAGACTCTGGAGACTGTAGATGCAACTGGCAGAGTTTTTCCGAGATCATCCGTTGCCCTCTGCCCGAGCGTGGCATGTTTATTACCTCGACTACAGCGCCATGTTGATAATTATTTACCGTCAAGTTGCTGCCCTTGGTTGGACACTTTCTAACGTCCTTTCTTAGTTCCTCGCGCTAGCTGCAGCATTGTGAGTGTTGTACTACATCTACTTGTGACCTAGTCAATCTCTGGAAAGTGTTTTAGCTGTGTGTGACCTGTCAAAGCTACTAGACATGTGTTGGAAACTTATCGTGTAGGACATGAACTCTTCTCTCTCAGGTTGCTCCGTTTGTACAGTATCTACAACTATCTAAGTTGATCAGTATTGGACCTTGGTCATTGAGGAACATTCTCTGTGTTTTACTAAGGACGATTTCATTGTGTTTGAAGTGTGTTTGTTGCCAAGACCAGAACGCCATTATTCTAATCACGTTTGAAGCGTTGCTGTACTCTGTTGGACACTTAGTATCGCTTCTACTCGGTTTCGCGCGTTTGCTACAGCTATGCAAGTGTTGCAGAACATCAACTTGTACTCTGATCCAACTTTGGACAGGGTTATAGCTGCGTGTGACCTGTAAAAACCACTAGCAACGGGATGAAAGTGGAACGAGTGAGATTGAATGCCACTTTGCCATGTTGCTCGATGTGTACAGGCTGTATACCTTCAGGGTTTAGAATTCAACCTTAGACATTCTGGAAACATTTGTCAGTGTTCTAATAAGGACGACGGTCGCTTTCATGGAGTTTGAACAGCGTTTACTACCTCAACAAGTCAGCCATTTTTTTCAAATCACGTGATCAAGCTAGTGCACGTGTTGATGGGTAAAAATGGAGTTTGTCTTCGTTGTTCTAATAGTTGTTTGTCGCCTATCTATCCGCCATGGTGAGTCTATTCAGCTATTATTCTTACTCTCTCACTCAACTTGTACTTCGATATAGCACAAGACTACATCTGGAATGCAAAATAAGTATGTTAGCTGGATTTGTGTAACTTCTTTTTGAAGATTGGCTTTCTGTTGAGGTAATGCATGAATATGAGTATGTGAGAGATCAGTGAGTATGAGTGTCACGATGTAGTGTGTCTATTCAGGGTCTAGATATCTTCTTGGATCCTTCTTCGTGTGGTACAGTTCAAAACACGGAACAATGCACATTGGTAGGTCGCACTGCTTGCACTTGTACACTGTAGTCTTACGTCCCCTTCCCTTCCTCTGACTACAGACTTTGCAATCACGCTGGATTGATTTGCCTCCTGCAGTTTTTCCCAAGGTGTCAGGGAAATGCCGTTCCGTGAGACGAGCTGACGAAGGAAGGATATCAGCTTGCGGACCATGTGAAGTACTTGGATCTTCTCCAGCTTGCCCAAGTAAATTGTTCGCCAATTCTATCCTGAATTGTACGTGTCATCCTTCTCCTTTTGTCAGGATGTTCTTCACAATATAGAACGTAGCTATTGACCACAGCTGTATCTAGCAAGAAGAACAATCTCCTCCACCACTTGACCGTGCGATGTGCAAACCCATAGTAGGAGAGGAGCTGATCGGCTCGGTCAACACCGCCCGTGTACGTGTTGTACTCTACAATTGCAGTCGGCTTTTGCACTGTTTCGCGTCCACCAGGTGCATGTCTGTGACGCCTCAGCACGCCGACGTGACCAGGTTGGTGAATGGTTGTTAGTATCGTTACTTCTCTCTTATCTGACCACTTGATTACTAGCATTGACTCATCCACATTCACTACTTTGGTTTCTCCTTTCTTGATAGATGGCAAGATCGACTTGGGAATGCCTTTTCTGTTCAGACGCAGTGTGCCACATGCTCCAAAACCATTTGAGCGCAAGTCAGCAAAGAGTGCCGGTGAAGTGTAGAAGTTATCTGTGTAACAATGGTGTCCCCTGTTCTTCAATGGCTCGACAAGCTTCATCACCACAGCATGGGTCAATCCATTTACCATGGATCCAAGGCTGTCATCTTTTCCTAATGAAATCAGGAAATCAGGCTCATACATAAAACATGAATGTAACTAACCAATGTAGAGGTGCCAGTTGTAAACATATCCAGTGTGTGCATCAGAGAGAACGAATGCCTTCAGCCCCCATTTTTTGGTTTTTTCGTCATGTATTGGATGAAGCCCAACCGCCCTTTGTAGCTGATCATCGTCTCATCTACAGATATCTCTCTGTGTAGAGTGTATTGTGTCTGGAAGTTGGCGATCAGTGGTTCAAGGAATGGACGTATCTTGAACAAAGCATCGTGACCAGGTTCGCCTTTCCTCTTCTACTTTGAGTTGTCATTGATGTGCAGAAATTTGAGCATCATCGTAAACCGGTCTCGTTTCATCACCTGTAAGAATACATTATAATAAGTATGAAGTTCTATGATTATTATTATTACTCTTTTACAGCTACTTACCTTGCTGAACGTGTCACAGACATAAGGCCAGGACTTGCTCCAGTGAGACTCAATGGAGAGATATTTTATGAAGCCCATCACCAAGATTACAGCAATGAAACGTAAAAGCTCTGGCACAATAGGCTCTTGCTTCAACCACCGGCTTACTCGAGATTTGGTTGTGACGTTATTGGAGCTTTTGTACTGCTCACTGTACAATTTCGTTTGCTCTATGATATCCTCTAGCATCGCTTAAGTAACAAACCGGGAGAAGTAAGCAAACGGAGACTTGTCAGACTGAGTGTTAGCTATGCCTGGTTGGAGTACGTACTGCGGAATCTGACGACTGTCTTTCAAGGAAGGATCATCACTAGCAGCATTCTCTACATCCATTTCATTGATATCATCCATCTCATTCATATCATTCTCAACATCCATCTCATTCTCAACATCCATGTCACCTCTCTCTGGACTCCTACTACTAGTCTCTTCATCCTCTTCAATCCCCATCATCCCACTCTTTTCTAAGTAGCCATCAAACTCATCTTCACTGCCTTCACTCAGTTCTTCATTATTGTCTAGCTCATCTAGCACTTGCTCTACTGTAAGAATTGCTCTAGCAGCCATAGCGACCGTAGGTTTGAATAATACCAGCTGCAACTACTTTACAACACATTACGTCATTACAGCTACTTTGTTTATCACAAAACCACACATTTACACAATGAAAGCCACACATAGACAATCATTACCACAACTACAAAGAGGTAGTTTTCCTATGGTATACTTACTAACACACAAAGTGCAGTGGGTAAGTTGCGTGTACAATGAAAAGGAGTGTTGCTGCGTATGCATATATGTGCCTCCCGCGCTGAGCTGTACCCGCGCGGGCATATATATCAGCCTATTGCGTCAAGAGTGTTAAAGTGTAAATGAGTGTTAATTTTTTAATTGTTTTAATTTTAATTTTTAATTTTTTATATATTTTTTTCTTTTTCTTTTTCAAAATTTTTTAATGTTTGATTGCGTGTATTGCGCATATTTATATTGCGCATATTTGTGCACAAATGTGTGCACCAAGGGGTTAGCCTTGGCGTCGTCGCCCTGTTTCTGCACAAAGGTGTTAGCCTTGGCGTCGTCGCCCTATATCTGCACAAAGGGGTTAGCCTTGGCGTCTTCGCTCTATTTGTGCACAAATGGGTTAATCTTTGCGTCGTCGCCTTATTAGTGCACAAAGGGGTTATTCTTGGCGTCGTCCCTATTGTTGCACAAAGGAGTTAGCCTTGGCGTCTTCGCTCTATTTGTGCACAAAGGCGTTAATCTTGGCGTCGTCACCTTATTTGTGCACAAATGTGTGCACGGGTCAGAAAGCATTGCATAGGGAGTGTATTTGTGCAGGGAGTGTAATTGTAGGGAGTGTATGTGTAGGAAGTGTATTTGTTTGTGCATAGGGAGTGAAGGAAGCAGTATATTTGTGCATAGGGCGCCCCTTTGTGCACAAATAGGGCGTCGTCACCCAAATGCACAAAGGGGTTAGCCTTAGCGTCGTCGCCCTATAAATGTACAAATTTTTGCACAAAAGGGTTAGTTATGGCATCGTCGCCCTATTTATGCACCAAGGGCTAACCCTTTGCATATTTGTGCGCAAAGGCTAACCCTTTGCGCACATATTTGAGTACAAAGAGGCTAACCTTGGCGTAGTCGCTCTATTTCTGCACAAAGCGTTTACCCTTGGCGTCGCCCTATTTGTGCACACAAAGGGGTTAGTCTTCGCGTTGTCGCCCTATTTGTGCTCAAATGTGTGCACAAAGGGGTTAGCCTTGGCGTCGTTCCCCTATTTGTGCACAAAGCGGTTAGTTATGCCGTCGTTGCCCTATTTGTGAACAAACGGGCTAACCCTTGTCCCTATTGGTGCACAAAGGTATTAGCCTTGTCGTCTTCGCTCTATTTCTACACAAACGCGCATATATATAATGCGTATTTTGCGCAAATTGTGAGCAAAGGGTTAGCTAACCCTTTGCGCGCATATTTGTGCACAAAGCGTTTACCCATGGCGTCATCGCCTTATTTGTGCACACAAAATGTTAGTCTTCGCGTTGTCGCCTTATTTGTGTACAAATGTGTGCGCAAAGGGGTTAGCCTTGGCGTCGTCCTCTCTTTGCGCACAAACGTGTTAGTTATGGCATCATAGCCCTATTTGGGCACTAAGGGCTAACACTTTGCGTGACGCCAAGACTAACTTTTTGTGTGCACAAATAGGGCGACCACCCCACAAGGGGCTAACCCCTTTGTGCCTTGGTTAGCACCTTGGCACAAAGGCGCACAAATATGAGCAATATAAATATGCGCAATATACGCAATATAAACATTCAAATATAAAAAAAATTGAAAAAGTAAAAGTAAAAAAATTAAAAGAAAAAATTAAAAGAAAAAAAATTAAAAGAAAAAAAATTAAAACAATTAAAAAATAAATAACACAATTACCCTTTAAAAAAGTTAAAAAGAAATCTAAAAAATATTCAAACTGTAAAAAAATTAATACTCAATTACCCTTTAACCCTTTAATTACTAAATTATCCAGCAGAAATTTTAACCTCGTAAATGCTGACCACTTCTCTCGTGAATATCTCGTGTCTTTTGTGGTCTCAAATTTGCGTCCTTTTACCCCAGTGAGTAGCCGCAATTGCCCACACTCAAGTCGGTCAATATGCCCCTCCCACTTCGAAAGTGAAGTCGATAAAGTGCAGCGACCTCGTCAAGTTTTGCTCAAAGTTAGTACTTTGGGGCTGGCTGCTGAAAAGTACACACAAATAGCAGTGGTTTTGGTGAGTGCAAAATGTAGCCCAGATCATAGTGAATGCACAAAAATGTGTTTGCGTGCACCCTGAAGCCATAAAATGTCCAAATTTTCTTGGCAGCCATTTTATTTTTCCTAGAATGTTGTGAAATTTGCACTGAAGCCATAGAAAATGCCGTCGCCATAACGTTTAGCGTAGGGGGCGCGCCGAAAACCAGTCAATTTTTTGCGGTTATTTGTATTCTTCAATTTGGCTTAATTTGGGGATATTTTAACACTTTTTGATAAAGTTATGGTGTCTGAAGTATGTATGTCGCCAAAAGGCGACATTAGGGGTTAAAGGGTTAAAAAATTGTTTAAAACATTTCATTTAAATGACAGTAAACAAAAAATATTAACCGCTTACCTCACAAACTTACCAATGGTTAGCGGCAGGCCCAAGCCGCTAACTATCCAACAGATAGCACCAGTAGAGCACACCCCGCAACGTGAGGGGTGTGCGAGGGCGTGTCGCCCCGCCCCTTACCCCGCCTACCGATTGACTCGTCTCCTGGCGTAACCCACGAAGGGGGCGGCCACCGGGGGCGGAGTCAAAGCGTGCCATGGTGCCAAAATATTCTTTCTCATCCCTGCACTTCTATTCTTTCTTGCTCTGGGTCTCTGACTGAGTGCGAGCTCGGCGGGCCCGTGAGATCGCAGCAACAACAACAACAACAAATGCTCAAGAAGCAGAAACAATGGAGTAAACATTAATGCAGCAGGATACATGAGAAAACAACGTGTATGAGGACTCGAGTTAGACACAATGACTAAGCAACACATGGTGTGTGAACCTTAACTGTCTAGCTGAGAGTGGAGTCTCTATGTCTTACTGCGCCTTGGAAATCACTTGGGCTATAGATGCCAGGGCTTCTCTCGGGGTCCGGATGTAGATGTGATAGGCTTCACTTTCCCACCTGCCCAGGGCTTTGATGAGATAAGCGAGAACTCCGGCGGCCGCAGCAGCTGAGGCCGCGCCGATTCTGAAACTGTGCCCCGAGTAGGCCGAGGCGTCAATGCTGGCTGCGGTTAAAGCCATCTTAACGAGCCTCACAAATTGGTCTCTAGTCAGCGGGGAGCCGTCTGAGTGAACAAGCTGAGGACCCTCCAACTTTGGTCGCACCGCCAGATAACTTAGCATTGCTAGGACGGAGCACAGCGTGGAACCTGATTTGCCCAGGTAGATGCGAATTCCTTTTCCAAAGGGGTCAGTCTTTGCCCTGCGCAGGAACAGCTTAACCAGGGTGGGAGAGTCATGGGAGTCAACTGCAACATCTGAGATGGACATAGCTGGAGAGGATGCCTTTTGTACTGTGAACTCTCCTGAGCGCAAAAACCCGAAGTAGCCCAGGCAGCAAGCAGCCCACAGCATGTGCGGCTCTACTGAGTCCGCTGTAACGGCTGTGCTGACCGACTGGATGCGAAGCATAATAGCTGCTGTAACAAGGAGCCGGCTGGTTGATGGGGTGGGTTGGACCCGGGCGATTCCTTTCAGCACGTACTGGAGCCGGGGCCACTCGTTTCGCTGAGGTGCAGGAAGCCCTGCAGAGATCTGTAGATGGTGGAGTACTTGAGGCCTTGGTGAGCTAGGAAGGCTGCGAACAAGCAAGACACTGGTTCGGACAGAGGGAAAGGGGGTAGATTATATATTTCACTGAAAGATAAATAGCGCTTCTGAGCAGATGAGTATGCAGTCGGGTCTTGTTATGTTCACAACACTTCATGCCCCCTGTCACGTGAATTGTAAGGAAACGCCCACATTCAGTACTTAGTGCTTTGCAGTGATGCAGATCATTATCCCGGTCTCTACCACAGCGCCGCCAGTTCACTTCACAGAGCTTTATACTCGTGTTTTCGGCGCTCGTGAATCTGACTGATGGAGTGACCTGGTACAAATAGTTTTTTCTCGCGTGAGCTACTAACTATACTGTTCTGACTTTGTGGTAACATGACTACCATCAGTCATGTGATTGTCAGTTTAGGCAGAGCCTATTCTCTGGTTTAGGAGACATGCATTAAGGCCAGAAGAGCTGCCCTCAGCATGCCTCAGTTATAGAACTGTATCTGTCCATGTCATTTACCATTCGAACATTTTTATATCCTCGTACAACATATGGGGCAGCATTTCTGACAACATAATCAAGGGACTGACTGATGAATCTGGTGTGAATAATGTGTCCAGCTAGACTGATCAATGAGAAGACAAATGTGCTGAGATGAATTGGTGAGCTAAATTAATAGTTTATACATGTAGAGCCATGATAAATGTTCATGCCAAATAATTATTATTATGCTTAAAACGTATGTGCCATGACATCGACGTGGAACATGGTATGGACAGGATCATAGAATCTAGGTCTAAATCTGTTTCATCGTACTAGTACAGGTATTGTAAATCCTGAATCAAACATGTGACGTCACACACTTCCATGATTCTCAAGTGATTGTCCAGGTGCTGAAAGCAAAGTATCCTGACATGATTCTATTGACACAAGAGATCAAAATACAGTGTTGTACTGGGTGTATTCAATTTGCCAGTATGACAGCGTTCTTCAAGACCTATACTGGTCGTGTAATTTTTCGGAGTTAATTCAGTTTGCTAAGTAGGGATACAGAAGTACGTTGCTGGAAGTAAATCAGAGTGGTTTATCTCAGTTCTCTGTCATACTAGTTGTGTAACAGTCGTAGTATTAATTTTTTGTGTACTTTTCTCTCAATGACCCAACTAACAGTATACATGTTTTTGGTGTGAACCGCACCACCAGCGGCTCTCATTCGGAAACGATTAAAAAATGGATGTTACACTCGTTTTCACTAAGTTATTCAGTGAAAATGGGTATAATAATTTTTTTTAATCGTGTCTGAATGAGGTGCTGCTGGCAGTGCGGTTCATACCAAAAATATGTATAAGAGCTTTGACACACGTACACGAGCTATGTTCTGTTAGCTACTTGTTTCATGAGAAACATGACCAAAACTCATCATTTCTCGTAATCCCGGACGTTTCTAATACCTGTATTTTTTTCAAAAATCTGTTGCTATCTACGGAATTCATTGTGGGCATGTACCTGCATCATAATTTGTTTTCTCATTCAGCATGAACATTCCATCATACCCCTTGTTGTAATCAATTATACTTGTACGAAATTAATATTATTAATGAACGATTCTTTTTTTGAACAGAGGAGCTGTCAGTTCACTAGTGTGTTCTTCTGGCAAGTTCTGTTGTGCTGCTTTCAGGCAATAACGAAAGAGCTCAGTGTTATTCATCATAAATTTCAATTCATCACATTATTCACTATACACAAGTATAATGTAGTAAAAAATTTTCTTTTATGTTTGGAGTATGAGAATGTTTAATGAAATCTGGAAGTAATTGTGAATGTGCAACACAGAAAGTAATATAATAGTGCATGACTCTACAACATGAACTTGCTGAATGCCATTCAAAGATTCGTATGCAGCTATGAGGTAACATGGTAAGCATCAACTATTAAGACACTAGTTACAAGTCTCAACTATGCTAGGCTAGCCGCTCCGTCTCTCTTGAATTCGAGTCTGATGAATCATACAGCTCGGCATTCATAAGAGCATGAGCTTAGGTGTGACGCTGAGGCTAGAAAGCCGTTATACCAGGTTCCCTTGCTAGTACACACACGCTAGATCGCCGTTTTAAATTTTCCCGCGTTGGAATATCACGTGATTTGTCACGTGGGGGACATGAAGTGTTGTGAACATAACAAGACCCGTATGCAGTCATGGTGTTGGCCGCGATCCCGCTGGTAAAGTAGCTGCGAACAGCCGCTTCTAGCGAGGGGACGTCCAGTTCAGGGAGCTGTCTAGCAGGAGCTCTACCAGACTGCTTGGGAGAGGTGATGGCAGCGGATTGGCCTGTGAGAAAACAGAACGAAACTGGGTTAGTCTGCCTCGCGACAGTGCATCCGCGGCTACATTAAGCTTTCCCGCTATGTGTTTTGGTCTGTGATCAAATTGGAACTGCGCTTCGAAGAGGAACAGGCAACGAAGATGTGCCAGCACAGCGTTCTCAGCTGAACGTGAGTCTAGACAATCAATTACCGCCTGGTTATCTGAGCGGACTTGAAGGACAGTGCCGCGCAAGGATTCCCCCCAAATAGCTGCTGCGGCCACTATCGGGAGCATTTCTTTTGCCGCGATATTGACACTCGCCCACGACTGTGGCCACTCTAGTTGGAACCAGGTGCACTCTTTGGGGCAGTAGGCTCCGCATCCCCACGAACCAGAGGCATCTGAGATAAGCTCCGTATCTTTGGGGAGTTGAGGGAACAATGCTACACCGTTCCAGGTTCGGACAAAAGTGGCCCACCATGCGATGTCTGCCCGGCATCCCACTTCTAGTCGCGTTTTCTGCCACTGCAGGCGAGGTCGCTTGGATGCGTCAATCACCTGACGGAGGAAAGCGCGGCCCGGCCTCACTACAGCTGCGGCGTGGTTGAGGTGGCCTAATAACACCTGCAGGCTGTGCTTTGATGCTTCACGCTTTGAGGTCCACCTGGCGAGAATCTGCCTGAGTCGTCGTAGCTTGGGCTCGGGGAGCCGGAGTTCTTGGCGGACAGAGTCTATTTCAATTCCTAAGAATGTGATAATCGTTGTTGGCCCTGTGGTCTTGTCTGGGGTGACTGGGAACCCCAAATGCTCACATAGAGCGGTAGCCTTCTCTAGTGCACGGCCACATTGGTCCGATGCTGGCGGCCCCCAGAATAGGAAATCATCCAGGTAGTGGACACAGTTGGTGACCCCTTCGCACAGTAATGCCCAGGTTATGCCGTCAGCAACGACAGTGAACAGTTTGGGTGCCGAGCGCAACCCGAACGGCAGAGCCCGGTCGCAGTAAGTACGACCTCCCCAGGCTACGCCCAGTCGGCATTGATCTGTGGGGTGTACCGGGACATGCCTGTAGGCGCTTTTGAGGTCGATCTTGGCCATGAGAGCTCCCCTGCCGTAGTTGGCTACCAGCCTCGCTGCTTGGTCAACTGTGATGTAGTCCACTGAACAGAGGGCTGGAGAAATACCGTGGAGCTGACAGGTCGACGATGAGTCGGAACTTTTGGGGCTGGTGACTCTTGGGTATTATTCCAATTGGGTTCCGGCGAATGATGGCACCCGGGCGTGTTGTGAGGCGACCTTTTTCCACCTCGTCAGCAATGTATATATCCACTGTAGCCGGGTTGTCCCGGACTGACTGGAAGTTATTTGGTGCTTGTTCAAGACGGCTATCAGGGTCAAAACCGACGCGGAAGCCCTCAGACAGTCCTCTCTGCAGGAACTCGGTGAAGGCTTGGTCTGGGTGGGCCCGTAGGAATGGCTGCCAATGGTCCACCGGCAGGAACCCTCCATTGACTCTGATGCTGGCACTGGATTGGACCCTCTGGGTCGAGTGCCGACTGACACTCGCTCGAGAGCGAGGAGGTCTTCGGTATAACGGTAGCGGCCCTCCTGGATGCCACACCCTGGGGGGGAGGAGAGGCAGTATGCGAGAGTTTTCTTAACCACCTTTCATTATCATTATTACTATTATTCATACTACTCTCATTAATGTCGGAAGGTGAAGCCCTCGCACCTCCAGTGTTCTTGTGTGTGTCACTTGAATAGACAAGTAGTGAGAAACATTTTTTTTTAAAATCATCAGCATAATGATAGATGAGACACTAGGAGACCTAGCCCGCTGCAACTGAGCGGCAAGTCAGAGATAAGTGATTATGACCGATAGTAGAGTGATTGAAATTGACCCAGGGGCTCCCCCGGGCTGCTGAGTATGCAACGTGATTAATGGGAGTAGATATGAGTGTTGGTGGCCAGACAATAGCCGAAATAATGATTTTTGTGGTTATAATAGTGAGTTCTGACATAGGATGAGTGGGCCTCAAGGCAGTCGAGAGGGCGACTTGGTGGCTCCGGTCACTTAGGGGGTAGAGATATGTTGCCCTTTTGCACAGGGATCTCGCCTGGACGACCTTTACCCTTTCCCTTGCAGTTGAAGAGAGGGTGACCAGGTCTATGGCAACCGGAGCAGATATGCTCGTACCTACAGTCGGATGATTCACAGGAGCCCCTGTTGAATCGGCGACATATTGTGTCTGAGGATCTGTAGGGGACAGGGCGGCGAGACTGGCGACCCGATGGGCCCTGCACTGAACCCTGGGGAGGTGGGTTGGTGACTGCGGGGGCCTCAAGTGAGGCCAGTGCGCATTCCTCCTTGGTGTGGTCGGCCGAGAGGCAGTACGGACATGACTTCGGCTGTAGGGCACCAGGGGAACTTAAAATTGTAGCCGCCATCAGGGACGGATTGATCTCTGACCAGGGCATGGCGGCCCCAGCAGCTTTTTGTTGGCGGAACTGCCTGTCATAAAGTAGCCAGCCTCTGCCCCTGTGCTTTCTGGCGAGGTGAAGAACAATCATGCCGTAGGCTGCAAGTCCTCGCGTCTCTTCACAACTTGTCTTCGCAATCAGAAAGACTTGGAAGCATGAGGCCCAGGCTTCTGCGTCCGGTACGTCCCGCAATTTGGAGCCCGCCAGAATCGGCTGAGTCGCAGAGAGGGCTGGGTTGATCTGTCCTAGGTCCTGGAGCCTCTGGACAAGCAGCACATTATCCTGAAGAAACTCCTTAAAATTGATGAAGAGCCCCTTTTGGACCTTTTCTATTATCTTCCCAGAGATGGGGGGAAGAGCTGCGGAGACAATCAGAGGTGCTGCACTGCATGGGGCCAATGCACCCAAAGGGGCGGAGATTGGGGACGACAGCAATGCGGCCAGAGAAGGAATTGACATCACTGGCGGAGTAGTGTGTGCTGCTGATGCTGCAGGGGGGAGTGATGGGGAGGTGACCGGAGCCCCGGTTCCTGCACCCGGTAGCAAGGGAATGCCGCTCAGAACGGATCCCGTCTGGCAGTGACACTTCCGGGATTCCACCGGAGCTACCTGAGGATGGGAATAGAACCAGTAAGCTGGGTGGTGCCGCCGGGGACCATGAGTTATGGACTGTTAGCTAGCCTGACCACTGCAGGGACCTGCTCCGCCCCCTACTGCCTACGCTGGTAGGGGGAGGGCCGAGCATCAACCCATGAGGGCCAGCTGCTTAACTAAGCAAGCGGCCACCAGTCTCACAAAGAGTGTACTGTTAGTGACCGCCATTGGGCGACTGGGAACCCAAAGGGGTTTGTCTGTTCAATCAGCCCACAGTTATGAGCCATGCCCCGCATTGGGGGAGGCGTGGCAGGGAGGGACCAGTGGCCCCGGTTGTGCCGAGTGCCAGCCCTGAAGTTGGTTCAGGGTCGAGGTAGTAGGTTCGGACAGGCTCAACAATTGGGAGGAGTGGTCCCACTTGGAAGCCTGGACCCAGACGAGGGCAGCCCTGGCCTTGATGGGTGGCGGCCCTGGTCGTGATGGGCGGTGGCACTGGTCTTGATGGGCGGCGGCCCTGGTCGTGATGGGCAGCGGCCCTGGTCGTGATGGGAGGCGGCCCTGGCCAGGAAGGGTGGCAGCCCTGGTCGTGATGGGCGGCGGCCCTGACCGTGATGGGCAGCCAACCCAGGAAGCGGCATGCTCAACCAGAAGGGGGGGATAGGTAACCTCGCTCCAGCGGCTGTAAACAGAGACCGGTGGTGCTGTAGACCGAGACCGGTGCTGTAGACTGAGACAGGTGCATCCCTGGTGCTGTAGACAAGCACCGCAGATGAACGCAGCCTGTGGACGGAGCAGATGGCAACAGCCAGCTATGGAGCGACTTATGAAGTCACAAAGAAGAGGGGAGTAACGGTGAGACAAGGAGATAGATGGAGAGAGGGGGGGAGAGAGAAAGAGGAGAAGGGGAGAGAGAAAGAGGAGAAGGAGAGAGAGAAAGAGAGGAGAGGGGAGAGAAAACACAAAAAAAGAGAGCGAGAGAGAGAGAAGGAAAGGAGAGAAGCAGATAGATAGAGAGGGCAGTGGTCACCGCCTCAGCGGCGTTGATGCCTGACTGGCCCGCCGGGTGGGCGCAGCTAGCTGCGCTGGCGAGGAGGAGGCGGGGCCTGGGCGGGCTGAGCGCCAGCCGAACTTCATTAAAGATAATTGGGGGGGTCACCCAGTGACCTGTTCGAGGCTTAACAGGGGGAAAGACAGAGAGAACTGACCTGGAGCAGAAGAGGTTGGTGCCGAGGACAGGGGTAAGCGCGCCAGGGCATCCTGGACCGCCGCGCGGGCGGCTGCTTGGGCTGCTGCCTGGATTCCAGCCATCAAGTCATCGGGTAGAGACACCGGTAGCGCGGCCACAGCTGTGGAAGGGGGAGTCGAAGTAGAGGAAGACGGGCCAGCCGAAGACATGATGACAGCGAGACAGAACAGTGGCACAGTACGCTAGTTCCGAGTTGATCTACCGTACAGCTGGACAGCTCTGTCTTAGACTGCGCATGTGCCGGAGCCACGAGGCATCGCAACACTTTGAACCACGCTCCACCCCTATGAGGTAGATTATCATAAATCTCATTACTGATCACCATGTACTCCGCAGCAGTACACTCACTAAGCGACTGGGTCGCGAATATGGGGATGGTAAGGAGCGGCTAACCATACTTAAATCACAGCTCTAAGTTTACATTATCTATTAAAACTAAAAAATGAAAACATTTAAAAAAATTAAAAATTAAATAAATAAAAATACAAAAAAAAAGATTTAATCAAAATTAACACTCACTCACTCACACTCACCCACTCACTCACACTCACTCACACTCACTCACACTCACACTCGCTCTCACTCTCACACTCACTCTCTCACACTCCCCCTCACACTCACACTCTCACACTCACTCACTCACACTCACTCACACTCACTCAAACTCAAACTCAGACTCACTCACTCACACTCACACTCAGACTGACACTCACTCACTCACCCTCACACTCACACTCGCACTCACACTCACTCACTCACTCACACTCACTCACACCATTGTTGCCAACTTCAGAAAAATTTTACCCGGGACACTCATTAATATCAAAACCACACTCACAAAATTAATTGACCACACATACAAATTAATTGACCACACCCATTAATTTTAATAAACACGCCTATTAATTAGTTTCCTCTGTACTAGTTTGAGGTAGTCTGTGGAACACCGCGTGAAACAGACCGAGTGACACGACTAGCAGAGGCGAGAGCAGAAGAGGAAGCGCTTATGGCAGAGGAAGAAGCGATTGTTGAGGCCGAGGAATGAGCCAAGTGCTAAAATTCCGGGACAATCCGGGACAATTGTCTTCCCGGGACACCGCCGGGACAATAGCCATTTTCCCGGGACCGTCCCGGCCAAACCGGGACAGTTGGCAACTATGCTCACACACTCCCACTCACTCACACTCACTCACACTCACTCACACTCACTCACTCACACTCACTCACTCACACTCACTCACACTCACTCACTCACTGACACTCACACTCACACTCGCTCACTCTCTCACCCTCACTCTCTCACACTCACCCTCACACTCACACTCTCACACTCACTCACTCAGACTCACTCACTCACTCACACCCACTCACTCACACTCACTCATACTCATACTCACACTCACTCACACTCAGACTCACACTCACTCACTCACTCACACTCACAGTCACACTCACACACACCCTCATACTCTCACTCTCACTCTCACTCTCACTCTCACTCTCACTCTCACTCTCACACTCACACTCACTCTCACTCTCACTCACACTCTTACTCTCACTCTCCCTCACGCTCACGCTGACACTCACACTCACTCTCTCACACTCGCTCAATCACACTCACTCACACTCACTTACACTCACTCACTCACTCACTCACTCACTCACACTCACTCACGCACAAAGGGGTTCGCCTTGGCGTCGTCCCCCTATTTGCGCACAAACGGGTTAGTAATGGCATCGTCGCCCTATTTGGGCACAAAGGGCTAACCCTTTGCATGACGCCAAGACTAACCCCTTTGTGTGCACAAATAGGGCGACGACCCCACAAAGGGGTAACCCCTTTGTGCCTTGGTTAGCACCTTGGCACAACGGGGCACAAACATGAGCAATATAAATATGCGCAATATATGCAAAATAAATATTCGAATATAAAAAAAATTAAAAAAGTAAAATGTTTTTAATTATTATTAATTTAGTATCAAGTTACAATAAGGCAAGGAAAAATGAATTACGATATAGCAAAGTTAGGCAGCAGCAGACGAACAAGGAATCGAACCGATAACTGAGGCAGCGTTACCCCTCTGAACTGCCATGGAAAGTCTTTGATACAAATATAGGCCAAACTTTTCTTCGCCAGTTTCGTGAGAACCTCTAAAACCAAAATTTAAATGTAAACAATTAAAAAATTAATAACACGTTAACCTTTAAAAAAGGTTAAAAAGAAATTAAAAAAAATTCAAAACAAAAAAAAATTTTTTAAACATCATCAGACTGTAGCTTAGTGGTATTAGCCAATCAGATTGTCTAGTTGCTCGGATCTAAATCTCGTAATGTAATCCCGCCACCCATAATGTAATCCCGCCACTCTGTAATGTAATCCCGCCACATGGTGCTAAAACAATAGATTACGATTATTGCGCAAAGATAATACTGAATATGAGTCAATAAAGTTAGCTATGGTAGATCTGGTGAGTCTTTCTTGAGTCTGGTTAGTCGTCGGAGCCAGCTTGTTTGCACAGTCGAGCCACTGTACTACTAAGCGAGGCGTGACCCAGTGGTTTCCGTGTGTACCAGCAGGTCTCAGTTGGAGAAAGCGATGGTTGCAGGTAGAATGCGTTGTCCACTGGATCGTCAGG
Source organism: Haliclona indistincta (assembly GCA_964017065.1). Classification (NCBI taxonomy): domain Eukaryota; kingdom Metazoa; phylum Porifera; class Demospongiae; order Haplosclerida; family Chalinidae; genus Haliclona; species Haliclona indistincta. The sequence goes on along the minus strand of OZ024790.1, from coordinate 5,548,772 downwards.
GCAAAGAGCGACGAAGCATCTCTCGGGTTCTGTGTGCTAGAGTAGCGAACAACAACCTTAGGCATAGTTTTGCATCCCTGTAGCCAATAGGATGGTTCCTGGATGTGTCACGGTCTTCGTGGTAGAGTAGATAAGGTCGCTCACCTGGCTTTTCGACCACCTCAACTTGGCAAGGTGAATGTGTCAATAGGCAATGTTCTCCCCCACTGCGTAGTGCAAAGTGAAGACCATTGTAGAAAACTACAGTGTCCAATAGCATCTTCGGTGTTTCGACCTCCTAGCAAACCTTTAGCCCATAGCAAGTCTTCGGTTAAAACTTCGACAGCGTTCTTCCTTGCACTGCTCTGGAGCCTATTCATAGTTCTGCCCACGGGTATCCAAAGAATATCGCCGTCAACGAAGACAGAACAAAAAGCGAGTGGTTGCTTTGCTTGTTTAATTTCAACTGGCTTGCGTCGTTTCTGTTCGCTGTTGCTACAGTCTAAACACGTTGCACAGTGCATCCAATCGGATATACATGATTTAGAAGCCCTCGTGCCGTAGCCATAGCGTCCTCACTACGCTCGGACGCTATATAGCAACGGCTCTCGGGCTTCTAAATCGCGTAGATCCTCGGATGCACTGTTTAACTATTATATAAATAAATTAGTTTTCATTTTATTTCTTATTCCTTTTTTTTCCAAATTTTTTTAAAATGTGTTTTAATTTTTTTGTTTTGATAGGTATATTTTTAAAAAAAGTTAAAAATCAATAACATAAATAAAAATACAAAAAAAAATAAAGATGTAATAAAAAACATTAAAAAACAAAAACCAAAAAAAATTAAAATTAAAAAAAAACTAAAAAAAACATTATTCCCATGTGGCCTATAGACAAGCAACACACACAGTTACCCAATATAAAAAATTTGTAAAAAACTTACACTCACAATCACACTCACACTCACACTCACACCCACACACACACTCACACTCACTCACACTCACTCACACTCAATCACACTCACTCACACTCACTCACACTCACTCACTCACTCACACTCACTCACACTCACTCTTACACTCACACTCATACACCCACTCACACTCACACTCTCTCAAACTAACTCTCACTCTCACACTCACAATCAAAAGCGAAAGCCTCTCGCTGCCTATCGCTGCCTATTGCTGCCTATCGGTCACGCGTTCCAGGAAGAGCCAGGGCACCTGTGCACTAAGCAGGTACGATGTGCCGGTGCTATGAGCACTCCAGGAGCCCGGGCAAGGAACTCGCAGGAGGTACCAACCATGCCTCCCACTGCCGGTGTGGGCACCCTGTAGTCCCACCACTACTATTAGTGGTACAATGAGACACAGTCGGTGTGCTTTACTCCCCCAGTACAAGACCAGGTACCCGTTTTACAGATGGGTGGGCTGGTGGGCTAAAGTACTTGTGATGTTTTTCGTTCTTTTTTTTCCTCCTGCCCTGGGATTCGAACCAGTGTCCTCCGTTGTCCTCCGGGTCATAAACCCAGGACTATACCAGCTGAACCACCAGGGCACCCACCACTCACACTCACTCACACTCACTTACACACACTCACTCACACTCACTTACTCACACTCACTCACTCACACTCACACTCACACTCACTCACACTCACTTACTCACTCCAAACCCGCTCACTCACACTCACTCACACTCATTCACACTCACTCACACTCACTTTCACTAACACTCATTCACACTCACTCACACTCACTCACACCACTCACACTCATTCACACTCACACTGACACTCACACTCACACTCACTCACACTCACATTCACTCACTCACTCACACCCACTAACTCACACTCACCCACTCACTCACAATCACTCACACTCATTCACACACATTCACACTCACTCACACTCACTCACACTCAATCACACTCACTCACACTCACTCACACTCACTCTCACACTCACACTCACATACGCACTCACACTCACTCACACTCACTCTCACTCTCACACTCACATTCACTCACGCTCACTTACTCACACTCACTCACTCACACTCACACTCACACTCACTCACACTCACACTCACTCACACTCACACTGACACTCACACTCACTCACGCTCACACTCACTCATTCTCTCACACCCACTCACACCCACTCACCAACTCACTCACTCACACTCACTCACACTCATTAACACTCACTCACACTCACTCACACTCACTTTCACTCAAACTATTTCACTCTCACTCACACTCACTAACACTCACTCAAACTCACTAACTCACACTCACTCACTCTCACTCACTCACTCTCACTCACACTGACACTCACAATCACACCCACTCACTCACACTCACACTCATTCACACTCACACTCACTCTCACACTCACACTCTCACTCGCAATCGTACTCACACTCATAATCACACTCACTCACTCACACTCACACTCACTCACACTCTCTCTCACTCTCACACTCACATTCACACTCACTCACACTCTCTTACTCACACTCACTCACTCACTCACACTCACACTCACACTCACTCACACTCACTCACACTCACACTGACACTCACTCACTCACGCTCACACTCACTCATTCTCTCACACCCACTCACTGACACTCAACCACTAACTCACTCACACTAACTCACACTCATTCACACTCACTCACACTCACTCACACTCACTTACTCACACTCACTCACTCTCACTCACTCACTCTCACTCACACTGACACTCACAATCACACCCACTCACTCACACTCACACTCACTCACACTCACACTCACACTCACACTCTCACTCGCACTCGTACTCACTCATAATCACACTCACTCACTCACTCACACTCACACTCACTCGCACTCGCACTCGCACTCGCACTCACACTCACACTCACACTCACACTCACATACCCACTCACACTCACACTCACTCACACTCACTCTCACTCTCACACTCACACTCACTCACTCACTTACTCACACCCACTCACTCACACTCAAACTCACACTCACACTCACTCACGCTCACACTCACTCACTCACACCCACTCACTCAAACTCACCCACTCACTCACTCACTCACACTTACTCACTAATTCACACTCACTCACACTCACTCACACTCACTTTACTCACTCATTCACACTCACTCACACTCACTGACACTCACTAAAACTCACCCAAACTCACAAACTCACACTCACTCACTCTCACTCGCTCCTTTGCGCACAAATATGCGCAAAGGGTTAGCCCTTGGTGCGTAAATAGGGCGACGATGCCATAACTAACCCCTTTGTGCAAAAATTTGTACATTTATAGGGCGACGACGCTAAGGCTAACCCCTTTTTGCATTTTGGTGACGACGCCCTATTTGTGCACAATGGGGCGCCAAATGCACAAATATACTGCTTCCTTCACTTTCTATGCACAAACAAATACAGATCTTACTCATACACTCCCAACAATTACACTCCCTGCACAAATACACTCCCTATGCAATGCTTTCTGACCCGTGCACACACTTGTGCACAAATAAGGTGACGTCGCCAAGATTAACGCCTTTGTGCACAAATAGAGCGAAGACGCCAAGGCTAACTCCTTTGTGCAACAATAGGGACGACGCCAAGAATAACCCCTTTGTGCACTAATAAGGCGACGACGCAAAGATTAACCCATTTGTGCACAAATAGAGCGAAGACGCCAAGGCTAACCCCTTTGTGCAGAAACAGGGCGACGACGCCAAGGCTAACCCCTTTGTGCACACATTTGTGCACAAATATGCGCAATATAAATATGCGCAATACACGCAATCAAACATTTAAAAAATTTGAAAAAGAAAAAAAAATTAATATAAAAAGAAATTAAAAATTAAAATACTCACGGAGTAATGACTACTCACTAATGAGTAATGACTACTCACTAATGACTACTCACTAATCATTACTACTCACGGAGTAATGACTACTCACTAATGACTACTCACGGAGTCCCGGAAGACCCATCTTCTCCTGTACTTCATAGCGCAACCACTGACTGTCACATTTTCAGGATCCCTTGGCTGTAAGGTCAATATCCAAGCGTTGTGCTTAGTGACTTTGTTGGTGGACTTGGTGAAGTCCAGGCGAGGGTGGCTAGATCGTGTATGGTTATTTCCACACCGGGCCATTGCTAGGAAACTTCTAGGCACTGTACATTTGTTTCTCTTGACGTAACTTGTGTGTCTCTCTGTCTGTGATAGGTCTACAATCGCCGCGGAATCTTTGATCTAACATCTCTTTCGATATACAAGCCCCCTTCAAAAAAGAGAAGCCAATAGCACTACCCTCAGTGCGAAAACCATAACTCCAGAGAACCAACTGACGAGATCCCTCTGTCGATAGGGTCGAAACAGCTCCCGCCCCAGAATGCCCGAAGCGCAAGAATCAAACTACGGCTCGTCCTTAACATGACGTTAAACTGTTCTTCCTAACTGTTCTAGCTGTTCTGTATTTACCATATTTGGTTTATTCTATTCTTAGTGTATTCTATTTTTAGTCTATTCCTTATTTGGTATTTCCTGTTTTGATTTTTGCGATATAAGATCTAGCTTCATTGGTGTTCTTTAGTTGTATTGGTTTTTCTAATAAAGTTTGAGATTTAGTTCTCCTACTTATATAAAATTAAAATTAAAATAATTAAAAAATTAACACTCATTTGCACTAAAAAAAACGTTAATTAATAAACGGTAAAAAAAAAGATCACAAAAAAAAATATCTATAAAAAAAAATTAAAAATAAATTAAAACAATTTTTTTAAAAAATTTGAAAAAAATTAAAAAGGAAAAAAAAACAAAAAACAAATAGTAAAAAATCAAAAAATTAAGAACAATAAAAATTAAAATGAAAAAATTTAAAATTTAAAATAAAATTTTTTTTTTAATATTTAAAAGAAATGAATAAAAAAATGAAAAAAATTAATAACACTCATTCACCCTATAAAAATTTAAAAAAAATAGAAACAAAGTTAGATATATTTTTTATAATAGTTAGACAGCGCTGTCAACGCATCCGAGGATCTACGCGATTTAGAAGCCCGAGAGCCGTTGCCATATAGCGTCCGAGATTAGCGAGGGAGCTATGGCAACGGCGCGAGGGCTTCTACATCGCGTCGATCCGATTGGATGGGCTGTCTAACTGATTTTGACCATAGAAATAGCAAATAGAAACGACGCGAACGATGAGCAAGGACACGCGAGCGCTGTGAAATTATTCAGTAGAACTCTGCGCACAGAACCGTAATCTGCGCCATGTGGTGGGATTCCATTATGAAGTCGCGGCAGTGGCGGGATTCCATTATGAGATTTATAGTCCCGCAGCTACTCAACCTGATTGTTCAACATCGCTTAGCTGTGGTCTAATATTTGTTACTTTTTTTACCTTTTTTCATTTTTTAAACAATATTTATTTTTTATTTTTTTATAGCGTTATTAATTTAGTGTTATTAATTTTTAATGAGCCTTTTCCAATAACGGGCTAAAGAATGCAAATAAGCGTTAATGAAGCGTTTATTAGCGTGAATTCACTTCCGGAGTCCAATTTAGCTCCTCCCAGCAGAAAAAACAATTACAAAATTAACACTCATTTATCCCATAAAAAATATTTAAAAATAAATAATTATATCTAACTTTTTTCATAATTCTTTTATAGGGTAATTGTGTGTTAATTTTTTTTCTACTTATATTTTTATTTATTTTCTTTTTTTTCTTTATTTTTTATTATACTTGATTGCGTATATTGCGCATATTTGTGCACAAATGTGTGCACGAAGGGGTTAGCCTTGGCGTCGTCGCCCTATTTCTGCACAAAGGAGTTATACTTGGCTTCGTCGCCCTATTTGTGCACACCAAGGGGTTAGTCTTGGCGTCATCGCCTTATTGTGCACAAAGGGGTTATTCTTGGCGTCGTCCCTATTGATGCACAAAGGAATTAGCCTTGGCGTCTTCGCTCTATTTGTGCAGAAAGGTGTTAGTCCTGGCGTCGTCGCCTTATCTGTGCTCAAGGGGTTATTCTTGGCGTAGTCGCCTTATCTGTGCACAAATTTGCGCACGGGGCAGAAAGCAGTGCATTGAGTGTGTATTTGCGTAGGGAGTGTATTTGTAGGGAGTGTATGTGTAGGGAGTGTATTTGAGCATAGGGAGTGAAGGTAGCAGTATATTTGTGCATAGGGCGCCCCTTTATGCACAAATAGGGCGTCGTTGCCCTATTTGTGCACAAAGGGGTTAGTTATGGCATCGTCGCCTTATTTGTGCACCAAGGGCTAACCTTTGCGCATGTTTGTGCAAATATTGCGCATATTTGATATTGCGTATATTGCGTATATTTGTGCGCAAGTTGTGCGCAAAGGATTAGCTAACTTTTTGCGCGCATATTTGAGCACAAAGGGGTTAACCTTAGCGTCGTCGCTCTATTTCTGCAAAGAGTTTAGTTTTTGCGTTGTCGCCCTGTTTGTGCACACAAAGGGGTTAGTCTTCGCGTTGTCGCCCTATTTGTGCACAAATGTGTGCACAAAGGGGTTAGCCCGTCGTCCTCCTATTTGTCCACAAATGGGTTAGTTATGGCGTCGTCGCCCTATTTGTGTACAATGGGCTAACCCTTTGCGCACATTTAATATAAGCGCAATATAAGCAATATAAATATAACCCCTTTGTGCACAAATAAGGCGACGACGACAAGACTAACCTCTTTGTGCACAAATAGAGCGAAGACGCCAAGGCTAACTCCTTTGTGCACCAATAGGAGACGACGCCAAGAATAACCGCTTTGTGCACAAATTAGGCGACGACGCCAAGACTTAACCGCTTAGTGCAGAAATAGGGCGACGACGCCTAGGCGTCGCAATATACGCAATATCAAATATGCGCAATATTTGCACAAACATGCGCAAAGGTTAGCCCTTGGTGCACAAATAAGGCGACGATGCCATAACTAACCCCTTTGTGCAGAAACAGGGCGACGACGCCAAGGCAGACATTTGTGCACAAATATGCGCCATATAAATATGCACAATATACGTAATCAAATATAAGTTAAAATATAAATTAAAACAATTAAAAAATTAACAATCATTTACACTTAAAAAAAGTAAAAAAATACCAACTCAATTGCAATCGAAAGGGTCAATGCCATCTCCATCCGTTGCACCTTTGTTTCGCAGACCTTGTCCTAATTTTTCTATTTATTGTATCATTAGCTTTGTATAAATCTATCATTGCTCACAAAAAAGAAGCTTGGTCACGAAACAGCTCCTTGCGTAACTCAATTTTCAAGCCGTAACTTTGAGCATTACATTGCAAAAAGTAAGCCAGCAGGCCACTAAACATCCCATTGGGTTTAAACCCACAAGCAAAACTAACAAGAAGTGGATCAGCGATGCTGCTATCAGTATTGCTGCATTGCTGAGTAGCATGCTTAAGCACACAAGGAAGAAAGTATCCACGAGTACCATCTTCTTGTACGATGGGTGCAAGAATGTGTAAGTGTTGTAAGGGGACTACCAGTTGCTCACCGGTGAGGTGAGCTTTTCTTTCTCCCATAACTTGCTGAGGTCATGCATAGTGAAGAAGCCTTTATCACAAAACATGTCATAACACGACTGATCTGAGACTTGTTTTCGTCTCTTCTTGAGGGAAAACGTACTAGTGATAAGCTTTGTAGGAATGTTAACCCTTTAGTTGCTATGTTATTTTGACGAAAATCCGACTTGCTCTAAACTGACAGTTTGTCTAGCAATTTTCTACAACATGCAGTACGCTAGCTGTTCCAAACTAGCACTGTTTTTACCTGGCATGTCAAAGTTTACGACCATGTACTAAACTCTGAGTTGGCCACTCCCACTTCGGAACTGAAGCCAGTTGAGTGCTGCGGCCTCACCATTTTCCAGCTAATTTTGGTCTTCATTTAGCCCAGGTGACTGATACAAAAACGTGGTGGTGTCCAGGTGAGCAAACAACACAGTTTAGACCATATTCTATGCCAAAGTATGCATTTCAAGGCATCCTGAAGCCCTAAAAATTCCGAAAGCGGCGAATAGCTCCGCCCCTTCGAACCCCGGGTTAAAGGCGGACACCCACCTTTAAAACTCCCCCGTTCTATATGGTTTAGTGGGGAGGGCGCGACGAAAAACAGTGGGTTTTTTCAGGTAATTTGCAATTAAACTTGATTTGACCTTTCTAGAGAACTTTTCACACAATTTATGACGTCTAGAGTAGGTGGAGTCGATTATGACGCCTTAAGGCGTCAATAGCCTATAAAAAGTTAAAGAACAATTGTTGATGAGTCATGACAGTGTCCTAATTTAGCTCGGGAACTTTAGGATAGTGTAGTGCCAAGAAGATGAAGTGTCCAGAGAGCCTCTCGTAATTCTTCCCTAGAAGTGACACCATTTCCTTGCAATGGCTTCAAACTCCTCCATTGTCATTACATGATCTCTTTGATGGCTTAGTTCATTAACTTCCATCAGTGTTTGTATTAGCTTTGTTTTGAGCGATTCCGTCTCCGGCGGAATCTGCCCATCAGATACAACTCGAGCAGCTTCAGCGATCATACTAGGATCACAAGCATCAGTTTTATTGGAAGTGTCGAGTCACTCAACAAAATTCTACGCCTGTGTGAATACTGCATTGAAAATTGCATTGGAATGAATATCAATTAGAAGCACTGTACTTTCCATGTGTAGAACCGTGGGCAGCTCAAAATCCTACAAAGTAGTTTAGACTATACATTATGCATAGTAGAGTGTAACAAATCTGCATGGCATGGAAAGTACTGTGCTTCTAATTGATATTCATTCCAATGCAATTTTCAATGCAGTATTCACACAGGCGTAGAATTTTGTTGAGTGACTCAACATTTACAAAAGTAGATTTGTTCCACTCTACTATACATAATCTATTGTCTAAACTACTTTTTTGAGATGTTGATTGGGCCCACGGTTCTGCATGGAAAGTACAGTGCTTCTAATTGATAGTCATTCCAATGCAATTTTCAATGCAGTATTCACACTGGCGTAGAATTTTGTTGAGTGACTCAACACTTCCAAAAGTAGAATTGTTCCACCAGGAGCGCATATAAACAAGGGAGCTTGTAACTCTGAACACTACCCCATATAACGGCGAAATCCTAATATGGCTGACTTGCTATTTTAGTTACTTCCATATAAATTATACCGGGTGGAGGCGCGGTGGAAATTATAGACCTTATATGGATTATAGTTCTTATATGGAAATTATTATTTTTAGAACAGCCGCCAATTTAGGATTTCGCCGTTTACAGAGTTACATGCTCCCTTGTTTATATGCGCTCCAGGTTCCACTCTCTTATGCATAATCTGCAGTCTAAACTACTTTGTTGAGATGTTGAGCGGCCCACTGTTCTTCATGGAAAGTACAGTGCTTCTAATTGATATTCATTCCAATGCAATTTGCAATGCAGTATTAGGGAGGCACGGTAGTGACTCCCTATGTAGGGATGAAGGACAAAACAAGATGGTGGCTACATACATGTATTAGCGTTCAAACGCTGATATTTCGCCTTGTGTTGAATTTTATACGTCTTTAGACACTTAGATCTGCTCTCTGGCGTTGCCCTATCTTACAGTAGCAAGGGGATTGCTCGAAATTGTTACTAAAGTGACGAACCTGGAAACGGTGAAAATCGAGTTTCGTCATCTTCGTTTTCTTCTTTCTTCTTTCTTTCTTTCTTCCACTCGCCTAGCGCCTTTACGAGAGCAGTGCCGAGACCAAAACATCCACGAACAGTCGTGAAATCCACCTGCCATGTGCCTTTTGAGCTTTCTTTTTAGCGTAACGGTGATCCAAGTTCCGCGATTTCTCGATCGTGATCCATTCTCAGCTTAGTGTTAGACGCCATTATTGTGATAGCGCAATACACACGTGACCAAGCAATGGGTAGCGCACGTGACCAAGGAGCTAAAGTATCGCTGCCCCGTGTGGATCACCATCACGGAGAACACACCCGGCATTTGTCTGGAGTCTTCGAAGAACAGTAAGCTCGTGTAGGATCGCCATTCTGCACTTGCCAGATAATTATAACCGCCGTATAGGTCTACAAACAAGTGTTGGCGGGGCTCGTATGCACTGCATGCATGCGTAGGCGACTACGCAGACCTGATACGTACAGCTTAACAATTTTAGCTACAAGCTTAAGAAAAGCCATCAACAACCGGAATACTAAACTAATGGTGGAAACAAAGACTTCTCAGCACATGCATGATATTGAACAGCACTTCACTAAAAAGAAAAAGGACACAAACAAGAAATTAAAAAGATTTCTATCGAAATCAAAAGGATGTAGTGATGAAGAAATCTACCACTGGTTCACAATGTAAACCAACAAGGAACAAGCATAGAATGGTAACACGATTGACTTGCTAACAGACCATAGATCCCTAAATCAGTGGCTGTACATAAGATCAATATTTTGTCACAAGCTGAATTCTGTTCAAAGTGTCAGTCAACAGTAAATAGCTTAACTAGCTATAGTCTGGCCACAGCAGCCACTGATGTAGGGATCTACGGTCTGTTAGCAAGTCAATCGTGTTACCATTCTATGCTTGTTCCTTGTTGGTTTACATTGTGAACCAGTGGAAGATTTCTTCATCACTACATAATTTTGATTTCAATAGAAATCTTTTTAATTTCTTGTTCACACTGGCGTAGAGTTTTGTTGGGGGACTTCCAATAGCAGATTTGTTCCACTCTACTATGCATAATCTATAGTCTAAACTACTTTGTTGAGATGTTGAGCGGCCCATGGTTCTACATGGAAAGTACAGTGCTTTTAATTGATATTCTTTCCAATGCAATTTGCAATGCAGTATTCACACTGGCGTAGAATTTTGTTGAGCGACTCAACACTTCCAAAAGCAGATTTCTTCCACTATACTATGCATAATCTATAGTCTAAACTACTTTGTAGAGATGTTGAGGGGCCCACAGTTCTACATGGAAAGTACAGTGCTTCTAATTGATATTCATTCCAATACAATTTGCAATGCAGAATTCACACTGGCGTAAAATTTTATTGAGCGACAGAGTGAGAGTGAAAGTGTGAGTGAGTTTGTTGAGTGAGAGTGAGAGTGTGAGTGAGAGTGAGAGTGTGAGTGTGAGTGTGTGTGAGTCTGAGAGGGTGAGTGTGAGTGTGAGAGAGTGAGAGCGAGAGTGAGTGTGAGTGAGTGAGTGAGTGTGAGAGAGTGAGTGAATGTGAGAGAGTGTGAGTGAGTGAGTGTCAGTGTGAGAGTGTGTATGTGAGTGTGAGAGAGTGAGTGTGAGTGTGAGTGAGTGAGTGTGAGTGAGTGAGTGAGTGTGATTCAGTTTGAGTGAGTTTGAGCGAGTGTGAGTGAGTGTGAGAGTGTGAGGGAGTGTGAGTGAGTCGGTGCGAGTACGAGTGCGAGTGTGAGTGAGTGTGAGTGTGAGTGAGTGAGTGTGATTTGAGTGTGAGTGTGAGTGTGAGTGAGTGAGTGTGAGTAATTGAGTGTGAGTGAGTGAGTGAGAGTGAGTGAATGTGAGTGAGTGAGTGTGAGTGAGTGTTAGTGAGTGTGAGTGAGTGTGAGTTAGTGTGAATGAGTGTGAGTGTGAGTGAGTGAGTGGGTGAGTGTGAGTGAGTGGGTGTGAGTGAGTGAGTGAGTGAGTGAGTGTGAGCGTGAGTGAGTGTGAGTGTGAGTGTGAGTGTGAGTCAGTGTGAGTGTGAGTGAGTGCGAGTGTGAGTGTGAGTGTGAGCGAGTGAGTGTGAGTAAGTCAGTGTGAGTGAGTGTGAATGTCAGTGTGAGAGTGAGTGAGAGTGAGTGTTAGTGTGAGAGGGTATGTGAGTGTGAGTGTGAGAATGAGTGTGAGTGAGTGAGTTAGTGTGATTGAGTGAGTGAGTGTGAGTGTGGATGAGTGTGAATGAGTGTGAGTGAGTGTGTGAGTGGGTGAGTGTAAGTGAGTGGGTGTGAGTCAGTGAGTTAGTGTGAGTGTGAGTGAGTGAGTGTGAGTGTGAGTGTCAGTGTGAGTGTGAATGAGTGAGTGAGTGTGAGTGAGTGTGAGTGTGAGAGTGAGAGTGAGTGTGAGAGAGTGTGATTGAGTGTGAGTGTGTGTGAGTGTGAGTGTGAGTGTGAGTGTGAGTGTAAGTGTGAGGGTGAGTGTTAATGTGAGTGTGAGTGAGAATGAGAGTGAATGTGAGAGTGAGTGTCAGTGAGTGAGTGAGTGCGAGTGAGTGTGAGTGAGTGCGAGTGAGTTTGATTGAGTGTGAGTGAGTGTGAGTGTGAGTGAGTGTAATTGTGAGAGAGTGAGTGTGTGTGAGTCTGAGAGAGTGAGTGTGAGTGTGAGTGTGAGAGAGTGAGAGTGAGAGTGAGTGTGAGTGAGTGAGTGTGAGTGAGTATGAGTGTGAGTGAGTGTGAGTGAGTGTGAGTGTGAGTGTCAGTGTGATTGTGAGTGAGTGTGAGTGTGAGTGAGTGTGAGTGTGAGTGAGTGTGAGTGTGAGTGTGAGTGTGAGTGTGAGTGTGAGTGAGTGAGTAAGTGAGTGTGAGTGAGTGTGAGTGTGAGAGTGAGAGTTAGTTTGAGAGAGTCTGAGTGTGAGTGGGTGTGAGTGTGAGTGAGTGTGAGTGTGAGTGAGTGGGTGTGATTGTGAGTTTCAGTGTGAGTGAGAGTGAGTGAGTGAGAGTGAGTGAGTGTGAGTTAGTGAGTTTGAGTGAGTGTTAGTGAGTGTGAGTGAGTGTGAGTGAGTGTGAGTGAGTGTGAGTGAGTGTGAATGAGTGTGAGTGTCAGTGTGAGTGTGAGTGAGTGTCAGTGTGAGTGAGTGTGTGTGAGTGTGAGTGAGTGAGTGAGTAACTGAGTGTGAGTGAGTGTGAGTGTGAATGTGAGAGTGAGAGTGAGTATGAGTGAGTGTGAGTGCGTATGTGAGTGTGAGTGTGAGAGTGAGTGTGAGTGAGTGTGAGTGAGAGTGATTGAGTGTGAGTGAGTGTGAGTGAGTGTGAATGAGTGTGAGTGAGTGTGAGTGAGTGTGAGTGAGTGTGAATGAGTTTGAGTGAGTGTGAGTGAGTGTGAATGAGTGTGAGTGAGTGTGAGTGAGTGAGTGAGTGTGAATGAGTGTGAGTGAAAGTGAGTGTGAGTGAGTGTGAGTGAGTGTGAATGAGTGTGAGTGCGTGTGAGTGAGCGGTTGTGAGTGAGTGAGTCAGTGTGAGTGAGTGTGAGTGTCAGTGTCATCGTGAGTGTGAGTGAGTGTTAGTGTGAGTGAGTGTGAATGTGAGTGTGAGTGAGTGAGTGTGAGTAAGTGAGTGTGAGTGAGTGTGATTGTGAGTGTGAGAGTGAGAGTTAGTGAGAGAGTGTGAGTGTGAGTTGGTGAGTGAGTGAGTGTGAGTGTAAGAGTGAGTGTGAGTGAGTGTGATTGAGTGTGAGTGTGTGTGAGTGAGTGTGAGTGTGTGTGAGTGTGGGTGTGAGTGTGAGTGTGAGTGTGATTGTGAGTGTAAGTTTTTTTACAAATTTTTTATATGTGACCGGATCTGGGAAAATGAACCTTAAGGGGATCTGTCGTAAATGGGAATAACGCAAAATATTTAGCACTTTGAATTTCGTCAGCATCAATGTTGATGCAGAAATGATAAGTACTATCCTTGTTCTTTTGAACACAAAAGTGGTTTTTGACCCAAAAAGTCAAATTACCATGAATATCATGCGTTACTTTCATCTACTAGAGGTCCCCTTAAGGTTCATTTTCCCAGATCCGGTCACATATAGGGTAACTGAGTGTGTTGCTTGTCTATAGGCCACATTGGAATAATGTTTTTTTTTTTTAGTTTTTTTTTAATTTTAATTCTTTTTTGATTTTTGTTTATTTTTTAATGTTTTTTATTAAATGTTTATTTTTTTTTGTATTTTTTTTGTTTTTAATTTTTAACTTTTTTTAAAAAAATTTGGAAAAAAAGGAATAACAAAAAAAATGAAAACAAATTAATTTATTTAATAGTTAAACAGTGCATCCGAGGAACTACGCGGTTTAGAAGCCCGAGAGCCGTTACTATATAGCGTCCGAGCGTAGTGAGGACGCTATGGCAATGGCACGAGGGCTTCTAAATCATGTAGATCCGATTGGATGCACTGTCCAACGTGTTTAGACTATAGCAACAGCGAACAGAAACGACGCAAGCCAGTTGAAATTAAACAAGCAAAGCAACCACTCGCTTTTTATTCTGTCTTCGTTGACGGCGATATTTATTGGATACCCGTGGGCAGAACTATGAATAGGCTCCAGAGCAGTGCAAGGAAGAACGCTGTCGAAGTTTTAACCGAAGACTTGCTATGGGCTAAAGGTTTGCTAGGAGGTCGAAACACCGAAGATGCTATGGGACACTGTAGTTTTCTACAATGGTCTTCACTTTGCACTACGCAGTGGGGCACTTTGCACACTTCACCTTCCCAAGTTGAGGTGGTCGAAAAGCCAGGTGAGCGACCTTATCTACTCTACCACGAAGACCGTGACACATCCAGGAACCATCCTATTGGCTACAGGGATGCAAAACTATGCCTAAGGTTGTTGTTCGCTACTCTAGCACACAACCCGAGAGATGCTTCGTCGCTCTTTGCCCTGACGATCCAGTGGACAACGCATTCTACCTGCAACCATCGCTTTGACGCTTTCTCCAACTGAGACCTGCTGGTACACACGGAAACCACTGGGTCACGCCTCGCTTAGTAGTACAGTGGCTCGACTGTGCAAACAAGCTGGCTCCGACGACTAACCAGATTCAAGAAAGACTCACCAGATCTACCATAGCTAACTTTATTGACTCATATTCAGTATTATCTTTGCGCAATAATCGTAATCTATTGTTTTAGCACCATGTGGCGGGATTACATTACGGAGTGGCGGGATTACATTATGGGTGGCGGGATTACATTACGAGATTTAGATCCAAGCAACTAGACAATCTGATTGGCTAATACCACTAAGCTATAGTCTGATGTTATTTAAAAATTTTTTTTTTAGTTTTATTTTTTTTTAATTTTTTTTAACTTTTTTAAGGGTTAATGTGTTATTAATTTTTTAATTGTTTACATTTAAATATTTATTTTTATTTTTTAATTTTTCTTTTAATTTTTTTTCTTTTACTTTTTTAATTTTTTTTATATTTGAATATTTGTGACCATGCATAGGAAAACCAGCCATTTCGCGCAAATATCTAAAATCAAGTTATTGGTATCAGCGTATTCCTCTATCTTTGGCGAGTAAAGGAAATGTGGAAGCGTGGCGATCGCGCATTCCGTCGCTAAGATATAACGCTGAACGCGAGCGCTTTTGGCTAAGCATTGAATCAAGAAAAAGCAATTTTTAGTTCATAAATGAACGTCCGTATATTCACTCTAGTAATCCGTATACGTAATTTTGAACTTAACGTGACCACACCCATCAACGAACTGAAACTGATAAGCAATGGCTTTAGTTGGATTTGGCACTGTATCTCTTTCCATCCAGTCTCAACAAAGTCTAGAGACATTCAAACAAGGTGCAATTCACAAAGGAAAGCCTGCTATTGCTCGAGAAACGCTCGTGCTGTCAGCCTTGCGTTGCCATGGTGAGCGCGTGACAACAAAATTATTGCTTTAGTATACGGGCGGCAAGAAACATGGTAGCCCTAAACAAACGCTTCGTACAGAACAACTAGAGCGTTCTGGTACACGGGACTACCTCGAGAACATGCAGGAATGATGGAACTATCCTCCAGAGCACATAACTCGATTTCCCACAGAATTCAGTTGAGTGTTCTATTACGCTAATATCTCAGTTCGATATTTTGCGCGACATGGCCGATTTTCCTAAATCCGGTCACATTTATATTGCATATATTGCGCATATTTATATTGCTCATATTTGTGCGCATTTGTGCCAAGGTGCTAACCAAGGCACAAAGGGGTTACCCCTTTGTGGGGTCGTCGCCCTATTTGTGCACACAAAGGGGTTAGTCTTGGCGTCACGCAAAGGGTTAGCCCTTTGAGTGAGTGAGTGTCAGTGAGTGAGTGAGTGTGAGTGAGTGTGAGTGAGTGAGTGAGTGAGTGTGAGTGAGTGTGAGTGAGTGTGAGTGAGTGTGAGTGAGTGTGAGTGAGTGTGAGTGTGTGAGCATAGTTGCCAACCGTCCCGGTTTGGCCGGGACGGTCCCGGGAAAATGGCTATTGTCCCGGCTGTGTCCCGGGAAGACAATTGTCCCGGATTGTCCCGGAATTTTAGCACTCAGCTCATTCCTCGGCCTCAACAAGCGCTTCTTCCTCTGCCATAAGCGCTTCCTCTTCTGCTCTCGCCTCTGCTAGTCGTGTCACTCGGTCTGCTTCAAGCGGTGTTCCACAGACTACCTCAAACTAGTACAGAGGAAACTAATTAATAGGCGTGTTTATTAAAATTAATGGGTGTGGTCAATTAATTTGTAGAAGTGGTCAATTAATTTTGTGGGTGTGGTTTCGATATTAATGAGTGTTCCGGGCAAAATTTTTCTAAAGTTGGCAACTATGGTGTGAGTGAGTGTGAGTGAGTGTGAATGTGAGTGCGAGTGTGAGTGTGAGGGTGAGTGAGTGAGTGAGTGAGTGTCAGTCTGAGTCTAAGTGTGAGTGAGTGAGTCTGAGTGTGAGTATGAGTGAGTGTGAGTGAGTGAGTAAGTGTGAGTGAGTGAGTGAGTGTGAGTGAGTGAGTGTGAGAGTGTGAGTGTGAGGGTGAGTGTGAGAGAGTGAGAGCGAGCGTGAGTGTGAGTGAGTGTGAGTGAGTGAGTGAGTGTGAGTGAGTGTGAGTGAGTGAGTGAGTGTGAGTGAGTGAGTGAGTGAGTGAGTGTGAGTGAGTGAGTGAGTGAGTGAGTGTGAGTGTGAGTGAGTGAGTGTGAGTGAGTGTGAGTGTGAGTGAGTGAGTGGGTGTGTCTGAGTCTGAGTGTGAGTGAGTGTGAGTGTGAGTGTGAGTGAGTGAGTGTGAGTGAGTTAGTGAGGGTGAGTGAGTGAGTGAGTGAGTGAGAGAGTGTGAGTGTGAGAGAGTGAGTGTGAGTGAGAGAGTGAGTGTGAGTGTGTGAGTGACTGTGAGTGAGTGAGGGTGAGTGAGTGAGTTTGAGTGAGTGAGGGTGAGTGAGTGAGTGTGAGTCAGTTTGAGTGAGTTTTTAGCGAGTGTGAGAGAGTGTGAGTGGATGTTAGTGCTAGTGCAATTGCGAGAGTGAGTGCGAGTGCGAGTGAGTGTGAGTAAGTGTGCGTAAGTGAGTAAGTTAGTGAGTGAGTGAGTGAGTGAGTGTGAGTGAGTGAATGTGAGTGAGTGTCAATGTGAGTGAGTGTGAGTGTGAGTGTCGGTGTGAGTGTGAGTGATTGAGTGTGAGTGAGTGAGTGTGAGAGATAGACTGAGTGTGAGTGAGTGTTAGAGTGAGTGAGTGAGAGTGAGTGTTTGTGAGTGTGAGTGAGTGTGATTGAGTGTGAGTGAGTGTGAGTGAGTGTGAGTGAGTGTGTGTGAATGTAATTGAGTGTGAGTGTGGGTGAGTGTGAGTGAGTGTAATTAAAAAAAAAATTTATATAGGGTAACTGAGCGTGTTGCTTGTCTACAGGCCACATTGGAACAATGTTTTTTTTTAGTTTTTTGCAGGGGGTTCCAGTACTAAAAGTTCGAGACCCGAATCCGAAAAAGAGGGTGGGTGGGTAAAGACCATTTTGGAAAAAAAGTCCATTTATTGAAAAAATAGTACAGGCATTTTTAGGAGTTTTATGTCTATTTCTGACCAGATATGTGCATAATTTCTACTAACATATGTCCATTAAATCAGTTTATTTCAGACAATATTCAGCGGCAGAATATACTATAGCTTAATTGCATAGTAATGATCAATCATTGCTCATGTTGATAACACTAGTAAATACGTCCCATAGTATTAACAGTGTTCAGTAAGTAATAATTATACAGAATAAGTAATTGTATAAATTATTGTTTTGAAATCCATGTGATGGTAAGATATCAAGTATATACATGTAAACTGAAGAATTAAACAGAAACATGCATACACAAAAACAAGCTGGCACTCAGCTAGTTAGCTATTCTTGCTCTACTAGCAGCGCACAAGGATACAACTGTTGTGCAACTAGAGCTGAGAAATCAAGAGCTGCAGCCTTGGAAAGTAGGTGACAAGGCGTTGCATCTTGTTTGCTGTCATGGCTTGTCGCCTAAGTCGCTGGCTCTTTTGTGTTCTGGTGTGTGGTAGTCACTGAGGGCTGTAGTTTTAAAACCACAGCCACAGTAACAGCGCTTTCTTCTGCTGCTGTACTTCCATAGCTAGCCATCGTTCGCATAGCCGCGATCGATACATGAATATTAAGTATGTGGTATTGCGTGAATATAATTAACATCATGAATAATCAAGCGTTCATTATGAATATCATTATAATGATGCAAAATGACGTAGTGGGTGGTGGGTAACGGAGGCAAACTGAAAAACCGGGTTCGGGTCTGGAATTTCCGACGCTGGAACCCCCGGTTTTTTTTTTGATTTTTCGTTAATTTTTTTTTAATATTTTTTTTGTTTTTTTTTATTTATTTACTTATTTTTTAATTTTTTTAATATTTGTTTTCATTTTTTTGTTTTGATAGACATTTTTTGTTTACGTTTATTTAAATGAAATGTTTTTAACAATTTTTAAAGGGTAATTGAGTGTTATTAATTTTTTTATAGCTTTAATTTTTTTTTAGATTTTTTTTCAACTTTTTTAAAAGATAAATGTGTTATTAATTTGTTAATTGTTTTAATTTTTTTTATTTTTTCTATTAATTTTTTTTCTTTTAATTTTTTCTTCTATTTTTTTTTCTTTTACTTTTTCATATTTTTCAATAATTGAATGTTTATATTGCGTATATTGCGCATATTTATATTGCTCATATTTGTGCGCCTTTGTGCCAAGGTGCTAACCAAGGCACAAAGGGGTTAGCCCCTTTGTGGGGTCGTCGCCCTATTTGTGCACAAAAAGGGGTTAGTCTTGGCGTCACGCAAAGGGTTAGCCCTTTGTGCCCAAATAGGGCGATGTTGCCATAACTAACCCGTTTGTGCGCAAATAGGGGACGACGCCAAGGCTAACCCCTTTGTGCACACATTTGTACACAAATAGGGCGACAAGGCGAAGACTAACATTTTGTGTGCACAAATAGGGCGACGACGCCATGGGTAAACGTTTTGTGCACAAATATGCGCGCAAAGGGTTAGCTAACCCTTAATTCACAAATAGGGCAACGACGGCATAACTAACCGCTTTGTGCACAAATAGGGGGACGACGCCAAGGCTAACCCCTTTGTGCACACATTTGAGCACAAATAGGGCGACAACGCGAAGACTAACCCCTTTTTGTGCACAAATAGGGCGACGACGCCAAGGGTAAACGCTTTGTGCAGAAATAGAGGGACGACGCCAAGGTTAGCCTCTTTGTACTCAAATATGTGCGCAAAGGGTTAGCCTTTGCGCACAAATATGCAAAGGGTTAGCCCTTGGTGCATAAATAGGGCGACGATGCCATAACTAACCCCTTTGTGCAAAAATTTGTACATTTATAGGGCGACGACGCTAAGGCTAACCCCTTTGTGCATTTGGGTGACGACGCCCTATTTGTGCACAAAAAGGCGCCCTATGCACAAATATACTGCTTCCTTCACTCCCTATGCACAAACAAATACACTTCCTACACATACACTCCCTACAATTACACTCCCTGCACAAATACACTCCCTATGCTATGCTTTCTGACCCGTGCACACACTTGTGCACAAATAAGGTGACGTCGCCAAGATTAACGCCTTTGTGCACAAATAGAGCGAAGATGCCAAGGCTAACTCCTTTGTGCAACAATAGGGACGACGCCAAGAATAATTCCTTTGTGCACTAATAAGGCGACGACGCAAAGATTAACCCATTTGTGCACAAATAGAGCGAAGACGCCAAGGCTAACCCCTTTGTCCAGATATAGGGCGACGACGCCAAGGCTAACACCTTTGTGCAGAAACAGGGCAACGACGCCAAGGCTAACCCCTTTGTGCACACATTTGTGCACAAATATGCGCAATATAAATATGCGCAATACACGCAATCAAGCATTTTAAAAATTTGAAAAAGGACAAGAAAAAAAATTAAATAAAAATTAAAAATTAAAAATAAACAATTAAAAAATTAACATTAAAAAGATAACAATAAAAAATATATATATCTATAAAAACAAAAAAATTAAAAAAAATAAAAACAAGTATAAAAAAATTTAAAAAAGAAAATTAAAAAGGAAAAGAAAATAAAAACAAATAGTAAAAAAATCAAAACAATTAAAAACAAAAAATTAAAATAAAAAAAATAAAAAAATAATATTAAAATAAAAAAAATTTTTTAATATTTAAAAGAAATGAAAAAAAATGAAAAAATTATTAACACTCATTTACCCTGTAAAAATTTTTTTTTAAATAGTAAAAGAGTTAGATATATTTTTTATAATAGTTAGACAGCGGTGTCAGCGCATCTGAGGATCTACGCGATTTAGAAGCCCGAGAGCCGTTGCTATATAGCGTCCGAGATTAGTGAGGGCGCTATGGCAACGGCGCGAGGGCTTCTACATCGCGTCGATCCGATTGGATGGGCTGTCTAACTGATTTAGACCATAGCAATAGCAAATAGAAACGACGCGAACGATGAGCAAGGACACGCGAGCGCTGTGAAATTATTCAGTAGAACTCTGCGCACAGAACCGTAATCTGCGCCATGTGGTGGGATTCCATTATGAAGTCGCGGAAGTGGCGGGATTCCATTATGAGATTTATAGACTCGCAGCTACTCAACCTGATTGTTCAACATCGCTTAGCTGTGGTCTAATATTTATTACTTTTTTTACCTTTTTTCATTTTTTTAAACAATTTTTATTTTTTATAGGGTTATTAATTTAGTGTTATTAATTTTTATTGAGCCTTTTCCAATAACGGGCTAAAGAATGCAAATAAGCATTAATGAAGCGTTAATTAACGTGAATTCACTTCCGGAGTCCAATTTAGCTCCTCCAAGCTGAAAAAAAACAATTACAAAATTAACACTAATTTATCCAATAAAAAATGTTTAAAAATAAATAATTATATCTAACTTTTTTTTATAACTTTTTATAGGGTAAATGAGTGTTAATTTTTCTTCTATTTACATTTTTTTATTTTTATTTTTTTTATTTCTTTCTTTTTTTAATTTTTTAATTATATTTGATTGCGTATATTGCGCATATTTGTGCACAAATGTGTGCACGAAGGGGTTAGCCTTGGCGTCGTCGCCCTATTTCTGCACAAAGGAGTTATACTTGGCTTCGTCGCCCTATTTGTGCGCACCAAGGGGTTAATCTTGACCTCGTCGCCTTATTGTGCACAAAGGGGTTTTTCTTGGCGTCGTCCCTATTGATGCACAAAGGAATTAGCCTTGGCGTCTTCGCTCTATTTGTGCAGAAAGGTGTTAGTCCTGGTGTCGTCGCCTTATCTGTGCACAAGGGGTTATTCTTGGCGTAGTCGCCTTATTTGTGCACTAATTTGCGCACATGGCAGAAAGCAGTGCATTGAGTGTGTATTTGCGTAGGGAGTGAATTTGTAGGGAGTGTATGTGTAGGGAGTGTATTTGAGCATAGGGAGTGAAGGTAGCAGTATATTTGTGCATAGGGCACCCCTTTGTGCACAAATAGGGCGTCGTTGCCCTATTTGTGCACAATGGGGTTAGTTTATTGGATTAACAGTACTGGATTAACAGTTATCAGTACTGTTGATACTGTTATCCTATTAAAAAACAAATAATTATATCTAACTTCTATTTATATCTTTTTTATAGGGTAAATGAGTTGGGATGCTACAAACCTGGACTCTGGACTATGGACTGGACCGTGGACTGGACTCTGGACTGAAAGTTTCAGCTATGAAAATTAATTTTTTATTCAAAATAACGATATCAAATGCACAAAAATTAATGTCACATAATAATATTATAATGCAAAATGTATAATAGTGAAACAGCAGTTTATAGAGCATAATTATAGTTATTACTTGGGTTGGAATATGATTATAATGAAACAGCAGTTATATATAGGAAAGATGATGAAATTGTTAGTCATGGTGCTAGGCGTATGCCAAATTCAAAAAGCAACAACTGGTGGTGTGAAGCATTTAGAACCAAAGCAACTTCAGACGGAACCACTATAGAACTAGGAACAAAACTTGGATCAGCTCAGTGCCCTTAGACACATCAGCTTGAGATGGTAGTGAGCCGCACTGGCTTTAGTAGGAGTCTTGACTGATCCACTTGGATCACGGAAAGGTTCAAGACGTCCTATGACAATGTCATGTGGAGGACCTGGTAGGCTTCCATCGATCGCTCTCAAGCTACCTCGACAACCTTGACACACTCTAATGTTACCTGACAGCACACAATAAATTCCCACATTGCTAATATACTTAGAAGGTTTACCTCAGTGAAGAGGGAGCTGGCGACTGTGGCGGTTTCTTCGTTGGGGTAAGACCTTTGGTAAATCATAGATCGATAGATTGTCATAGATCGATAGATTGGAGTCGCTATCGCTATTGTCGGAGATCAGAATCACCTCCATAGCGGAGTAAGGAGCTGGAGCGCGTCGATCAACGTTGTTTGAGGGAATAGCCAGCTGATACACACAGTATAACCGTAGTATGGTTATGACTCATTTCACCCGGTTTGAAACGACTACGTCACGGGTACGTCACGTGCACAAGCCCCCTTCGGGGGCTTATTTCATCTACATGCGCGCGCGTACTGAATCACTATAAAGCCTAGTTTGTAGCAACGGTTGGTCAGCAGGTTCCGGTGGATCAGAGGTTTAGTGCGGTGGTTTGTGATGTAGACGTTCACAGTTCGATCCTCACCGTGTGCATTGATTTTTTTGTTTTTTTTTCACAAAAAAACTTAAGTTTTCTAGCTAGTAGTAACATTCTCGACGATCCTTAGTTTAGAACGACCCTCCCACGATCCTTAGCTAGGGCCGAAGGCCCTGTTTAGGACGCCCCTCCCGACGATCTTTAGCTAGGGCCGAAGGCCCTGTTTAGGACGCCCCTCCCGACGATCCTTAGGCTTACCAAGGGCCGAAGGCCCGGGTTAGGATACCCCTCCCGACTCTGCGCAGTTAGGAGAAGGTTTTTAGGGTTTTGGGTTTAGTTGACAGTATTCGTCCATAGTTATCACGTGATTGCCATGGCAACGGTTTCAAACCGGGTGAATTGAGTCATTCCTGTAGTAGTATAGCCACGCGGTACAGACCGACGCATGCGCATACGGCACTTTACGTGGTCCAGAGTCCAGTCCACGGTCCAGTCCATAGTCCAGAGTCCAGGTTTTGTAGCATCCCAAACGAGTTTTAATTTTTTTCTATTTTAATTTTAATTTTTTTAATTTATTTTTCTTTTTAAATGTCTTTCTTTTTTTAATTTTTTTATTATATTTGATTGCGTATATTGCGCATAATATTTGTGCACAAATGTGTGCACAAAAGGGTTATTCTTGGCGTCCTCCCTATTGATGCACAAAAGAATTAGCCTTGGCGTCTTCGCTCCATTTGTGCACAAAGGGGTTACTCTTGGCGTTGTAGCCTTATTAGTGCACAAGGGGTTATTCTTGGCGTAGTCGCCTTATTTGTGCACAAATTTGCGCACGTGGCAGAAAGCAGTGCATTGAGAGTGTATTTTCGTAGTGAGTGTATTTGTAGGGAGTGTATATGTAGGGAGTGTATTTGTGCATAGGGAGTGAAGGGAGCAGTATATTTGTGCAAAGGGCGCCTCTTTGTGCACAAATAGGTCGTCGTCCACCGTTCTAAACCGCTGAGCCACCGAAACCTGCTGACCACTCCTTGCTATAAACAAGGCTTTATAGTGATTCAGTACGCGCGCACGTAAGGCGCCTTGTGCACGTGACGCACCGTGACGTCATTGTTTCATAGCGGGTGAACTTAGTTAATCCCAGTTAGCTAACTTTTTGTGCACAATTTGCGCACAAATATACGCAATTTACGCAATGTACGCAATTTGCGCAACATCAAATATGCGCAATATTCGCACAAACATGCGCAAAGGTTAGCCCTTGGTGCACAAATAGGGCGACGATGCCATAACTGACCCATTTGTGCACAAATAGGGCGACGACGCCCTATTTGTCCACAAAGGGGCGCCCTATGCACAAATATACTGCTCCCTTCACTCCCTATGCACAAATACACTCCCTACACATACACTCCCTACAAATACACTCACTACGAAAATACACTCTCAATGCACTGCTTTCTGCCACGTGCGCAAATTTGTGCACAAATAAGGCGACTACGCCAAGAATAACCCCTTGTGCACTAATAAGGTGACAACGCCAAGGGCAACCCCTTTGTGCACAAATAGAGCGAAGACGCCAAGGCTATTTCCTTTGTGCATCAATAGGGAGGACGCCAAGAATAACCCCTTTGTGCACACATTTGTGCACAAATAATATTATGCGCAATATACGCTATCAAAAATACAAGAAAAATAAATTAAAAAATATAATTTAAATTGAAAAAAATTAAAACTCATTTACCCCGAGGGGTTCCAGCAGCGGAAATTCCAGACCCGAACCCGGTTTTTCAGTTTGCTCCCGTTACCCACCACCCACAACGTCATTATGCATCATTATAATGATATTCATAATCAGCGCTTGATTATTCATGGTGTTAATTATGTTCACGCAATACCACATACTTAATATTCATGCATCGATCGCGGCGAATACTACGCGAACGATGGCTATGGAAGTGCAGCAGCAGAAGAAAGCGCTGTTACTGTGGCTATGGTTTTGAAACACCAGCCCTCAGTGACTACCACACACCAGAACACAAAAGAGCCAGCGACTTAGGCGGCAAGCAATGACAGCAAACAAGATGCAACGCCTGGTCAGCTACTTTCCAAGGCCACTGAAGCTCTTGATTTCTCAGCTCTAGTTGGACAACAGTTGTGTCCTTGTGCGCTGCTAGTAGAGCAAGAATAGCTAACTATTGGCTGAGTGCCAGCTTGTTTTTGTGCATGCATGTTTCTGTTTAATTCTTCAGTTTACAGTTGATTTCAAAACAATATGCAATTTCTTATTATGTATATTACTTACTGAGCACCTGCTGAACACTGTTAATACTATGGTATTATATTAGTGTAATCAGCATGAACAATGATTGATCATTACCATGCAATTAAGCTACTCTGCCGCTGTATGTTGTCAGAAAATAAACTGATTTGTGGACATGTTAGTAGAAATTATGCACATATCTAGTCAGAAATAGATATAAACTCCTAAAAATGCCTGTACTATTTTTTCAATAAATGACTTTTTTTCCAAAATGGTCTTTACCCACCCACCCTCTTTTTTGTCTTCGGGTCTGAAACTTTTAGTACTTGAACCCCCTGATTTACCCTATAAAAAGTTATATAAATAGAAGTTAGATATAATTATTTATTTTTTTTCATAGGATAAATGAGTTATTAATTTAGTAATTGTTTTTTTCTGCTGGGAGGAGCTAAATGGGACTCTTGAAGTGAATTCATGTTAATTAATGCTTGATTAACGCTTATTTGCATTCTTTAGCCAGTTATTGGAAAAGGCTCATTAAAAAATTAACACTCATTTACCCTATAAAAATAAAAAATAAAAATTATTTTAAAAAATAAAAAAAAATGTAAAAAATAAAAATATTAGACCACAGCTAAGCGATGTTGACCAATCAGGTTGAGTAGCTGCGGTCTATATATCTCATAATAGAATCCCGCCACTGCCGCGACTTCTTAATGGAATCCCGCCACTGCCGCGACTTCTTAATGGTATCCCACCACATGGCGCAGATTACAGTTCTGTGCGCAGAGTTCTACTGAATAATTTCACAGCGCTCGCGTGTCCTTGCTCATCGTTCGCGTCGTTTCTATTTGCTATTGCTATGGTCTAAATCAGTTAGACCGACGTTATGTAGAAGCGCTCGCGCCGTTGCCATAGCTCCCTCGCTAGTCTCGGACACTATATAGCAACGGCTCTGTGGCTTCTAAATCGTGTAGATCCTCGGATGCGTGGATAGCGCTGTCTAACTATTATAAAAAATATATCTAACTTTTTTTTCTTTAAAAATAATTTTTTTTAAAGGTAAATGAGTGTTATTAATTAATTTCATTTTTTTCATTTCTTTTAATTAATAAAAAAAATTTTATATTTTTATTTTTTTATCTTCATGTTTTTTGTTTTTAATTTTTTTTAATTCATTAAATATGTTTTCATTTCTTTTTTTTTCCTTTTAATTTGTTTTAATTTTTTTTCATTTTATTGAAATTTTTTACCTCTTTTTATTTAATTTTTTTTTTTTTAAGTGTAAATGAGTGTTAACCCTTTAGGGCCTATAGCGGGTTTATCCGTCATAATTGACTCCACCTACTGTAGACGTCATAAATAGTGTGAAAAGTGCTCTAGAAAGGTCAAATCAAGTTTAATTACAGAAGATAACCTTACCTGAAAAAACCCACTGTTTTTCGCCGCGCCCTCCCCACTGAAATATATAGAATGGGGAATTTTTAAAGGGGGTCTCCTCCCTTTAATCCGGGGTTCGATGGGGCAGAGCCCCTCGCCGCTTTCGGCATTTTTAAGGCTTCAGGATGCCCGGAAATGCATACTTTGGCATAGAATAAGGTCTAAACTGTGCTGTTTGCTCACATGGACACCACCAGGTTTTTGTATCAGTCACCATGGCTAAACGAAGACCAAAATTAGGGGGAAAAAATGACGATGTCGTAGCACTTAAGTGGCTTCAGTTCCGAAGTGGGAGTGGCCAGCTTGGAGTTTAGTACATGGTCGTAAACTTTGATATGCCAGGAAAAAACAGTGCTAGTTTGGAACAGCTAGCGTACTTCATGTTGTAGAAAATTGCAAGACAAACTGTCAGTTAAGAGCAAATCAAGTATAAGTCGGTCACTAAAGAGTTAATTTTTAATTTATTTTTATTTTTTTTATTTCAAACTTTTTTAAATATTTGATTGCATATATTGCGCATTTTTATATTGCGCATATTTGTACGCAAATGTGTGCACGAAAAGGTTGGCCTTGGCTTCGTCGCCCTGTTTCTGCACAAAGGGGTTAGTGTTGGCGTCTCCGCTCTATTTGTGCACAAAAACGTTAATCTTGTCGTCGTCGCCTTATTTGTGCACAAATGTGTGCACGGGTCAGAAAGCATTGCATAGGGAGTTTATTTGTGCTGGGAGTGTAATTGTAGGGAGTGTATGTGTAGGAAGTGTATTTGTTTGTGCATAGGGAGTGAAGGGAGCAGTATATTTGTGCATAGGGCGCCCCTTTGTGCACAAATTGGGCGTCGTCACCCAAATGCACAAAGGGGTTAGCCTTAGCGTCGTCGCCCTATAAATGTACTAATTTTTGCACAAAGGGGTTAGTTATGGCATCGTCGCCCAATTTATGCACCTAGGGCTAACTTATTGCGCATATTTGTGCGCAAATTGTGCGCAAAGGCTAACCCTTTGCGCGCATATTTGAGCACAAAGGGGTTAACCTTGGCGTCGTCGCTCTATTTCTGCACTTAGGGTTTATCCTTGGCGTCGTCACCTTATTTGTGCACACCAAGGGGTAAGTCTTCGCGTTGTCGCCCTCTTTTTGCTCAAATGTGTGCACAAAGGGGTTAGCCTTGGCGTTGTCCCCCTATTTGTGCACAAAGCGGTTAGTTATGGCGTCGTTGCCCTATATGTGCACAAACGGGCTAACCCTTGTCCCTGTTGGTACAAAAAGGATTTTGTGCACAAAGGCGCATAATTATTTATAATGCGTAAATTGCGTAAATTGTTAGCAATGGGTTAGCTTACCCATTGCGCGCGTATTTGTGCACAAAGGGTTTACCCGTCATCCCCCTATTTTTCCGCAAATGAGTTTGTTATGGCGTCGTCGCCCTATTTGTGTACAAAGGGCTAACCCTTTGCGCACATTTAATATGAGCGCAATATAAGCAATGTAAATAATAACCCCTTTGTGCACAAATAAGGCGACGACGCCAAGACTAACCCTTTTGTACACAAATAGAGTGAAGACGCCAAGGCTAACTCCTTTGTGTGCCAATAGGAGACGATGCCAAGAATAACCCCTTTGTGCACAAATAAGGCGTCGACGGCAAGACTAACCCCTTTGTGCAGAAACGGCGACGACGCCATGGCTAAACCCTTTGTGCAGAAATAGGGCGACGACGCCATGGCTAACCGATTTGTGCAGAAACAGGGCGACGACGCCAAGGCACACATTTGTGCACAAATATGCGCCATATAAATATGCGCAATATACGCAATCAAATATAAATAAAAATTGAAATTAAAACAATTAAAAAATTAATAACACTCATTTACACTTTTTTAAAAATAAAAAAAAAAACTCATTTGCAATCCAAAGGGGCAATGCCATTTCCATCCGTTGCACCTTTGTTTCGCGGACCTTGTCCTAATTTATCTATTTATTGTATCATTTGTTTTGTATAAATTTTTCATTGCTCACAAAAAATAAAAAAGCAAATATTAAAAAATTTGAAAAAATAAAACAAAAAAAATAGTTATTAAAAAAATTATTAAAAAAAAGAAAAACAAATAAAAAAATTAAAACAATTAAAATTAATAACTCATTTACCATTTTTCTTTATCATGTAACTTTCATATAACTCATTTACCATATAACTTTTATCATTTTTCAATAATTACTTCTTCATAAACCTCTCCAGTAATCTTTTTTCCAAACTATATTTTTGATGAATCCTTTTGCTAGTTTCCTCTTGAAGCCTACATTCATTAGGCTGCCTCAGATATAAATCAAGCTAAACAAACGGAACAGGGAGGTCAATCATGTACATTTCTTCCTCGCGTTTAGCTACAACACTTATAGCACTACGAATAGCATTAAATGAATCATCTGATTGGTCATAATTATTGACAGCAAATGTAAAGTTGTTCCTGGAATATCGTCCACTAAATACTGCAAGCTGTTGACCAATGGCCTCCCAGAGCTTACTGTTGATCAGATCTAATTCAGCTTGATTTATTAACAAATAAAGCTGAATTAGATCTGAGTGCCATTGACATACAAAGAAGCTTGGTAACGAAACAGCTCCTTGCGTAACTCAATTTTCAAGCCGTAACCTTGACCATTACATAGCAGAAAGTAAGCCAGCAGGCCACTAAACATGCCATTGGGTTTAAACCCACAAGCAAAACTAACAAGAAGTGGATCAGCGATGCTGCTATCAGTATTGCTGTGTAGCGACAGCAACGGTAGTTGTGACTCAGAAAATATCTTTTTATTTAGCAGTATGGTCTAGTCTTAAATAGGATAGTGTATGTAGGACAATCACATGATGTGCACAAAAATACAAGTTCATTGTTTGACTGAGTCACAGTGTCTGTCATCGTTACACCACTCCCCCTTTATGAAGATTGAACAGGACGATAAAAGTCTGGGGGTTATACAGCACGACGAAGTCGACCTCTCCATTGAGGACCTCCACGAGTGTCCACTTCTTGGTCAGCGTCTTGATCTTGACTGACTGCTTTAGGAGCTGTATTAGTATCTGGATTGGCTGTCGACTCGTCCGAAGGGATGGGCACCATCAAATCTTCGACAGACGAGTCAGTAGGGGAGTCTGGTCGACTTGAAGTTGCCGGAGGAGAATTCTCAGAAGGAATTCCTGAATTTGACGAGTAGCAGGGTTTCAATCGATTGAAATGCACTACAAGTCGTTGCCTGCGTCTCTTATCAGTCGTGGGGGGTGACATGCTGTATTCGATACACCACATCTGATATTGCTTTCAGAACCTTGTATGGTCCCTTCCAGGCACTATGGAATTTCTTTGCCTTTCCTGGAGATACTGCTGGACAGTAGAGCCACACCATATCACCGATCTTGTATCTTCCTCCCGTGACCTTGCGATCATAGTGGTCTTTCTGCCGCTTCTGTGCTCCTTTCCCATAGTCTCTGGCAATCTCATATGCTCCATTCAAGCGACTCCTCAAACTGCTTATGAACTGAGCTGGGGATTCACCAGGTGCTGCTTCACCACCAAACACAATGTCCACTGGAAGCCGCACTTCCCGTCCAAACATCAAATAATGAGGAGTGAAGTGAACACTGTCGTGGATGCTGGATCAATTGGCTAACATAAGAGGAGCAAGATGATCATCCCAAGTATCTTCAGGAAATTTCTGCATCTCAATGGTCAACAATTGCCTGAGAGTACGATTCAGACGCTCCACCAACCCGTCTGATTGGGGATAGTAGGGAGTAGTTCTGGTCTTGTGAATATCGAGAAGACTGCAGAGCTCAGAGAACAGATTGGACTCAAAGTTCCTTCCTTGATCGGTGTGAATTGATTCGGGAGCTCCGTAACGGCAGATCCACTCACTCATCAGAGCCTGAGCAACTGTTGTCGCTTCCTGATTCGGGAGACCGATGGCTTCCGCCCAGCGAGTAAAATAATCTGAGATGACCAATATATACTTGTTTCCACGTCTGGTCTTTGGCAATGGTCCAACGATGTCCAATGCTACTCACTCCATGGGCACACCGACTACACTTGGAACCAGAGGGGCTCTTGCTGGGGTAGAAGGGGACTTGACTTGAGCGCATCTCTCACACTTACGACACCAAGTAGAAGCGGTCTCGTATCTTCTTTAGTGTCTTCGAGATTCCCAGATGACCACCTCCAACTCCTCCATGTAGAGCAAGTAGAACATCATGAACCATGACCTGTGGTACAACAATTTGAAATGTTGTAACATTCCCCACATCATCTTTCCAATGCCTGTACAGTACATTATCTCTCAGCTCCAATCGACCCCATTGAGCCCACAGTGAACGAACAACAGGATCTCTACCGCTTACTTGCACAAATGCAGGTCTCTCACTGGAATTTTTCATTCATTCTAGAAGGATCTTCAAGTTGGGGTCATTGGCTTGCTTGTGTTGGAGGTCTTCGTCAGTCCACACCGAAGCCCAATTGGAGGCATGAGAGGGATCCACGCTCAATGCTGCTGCAACATCACTCTCTTGAGGTGGTACAGTCCGAGACAGAGCATCAGCGTTGGTGTGAAGCTTCCCCGGACGATGGTGTGTTTGGAAATCATACTCTTGTATCTGTTCGGGTTGGTAGAAGAGTACTTTTTTCAAGAAAGTCCCCTAATATTATGGGTCTTTTTTATGTAAAAAGTCCCCTAATATTATGGGTCTTTTTTATGTACAAAAGATCCCTAATATTATGGGTCTTTATGTACTCTGGTCCCTTAATATTATGGGGCTTTTTTATGTACAGAGCCTCTCTTATATGGAGCCTTTTTATGTACAATTAGTCTCTATTCATTACGGTTTCACCCCATGCTCCACCCTCATACATAAAAAGGACCCATAATAAGATCAACCCGATAACACTATCCATGGGACAATTATATGTACAATAATTACTCACCATAAGTTAAGGGTTCACCCCATGCTCCACCCACATACATAAAAAGGACCCATAATAAGATCAACCAGATAGCACTATCCATGGGACAATTTTAAGTACAATAATTACTCACCATACATTAAGGGTTCACCCCATGCTCCACCCACATACATAAAAAGGACCCATATTAAGATCTACTAGGTAACACTACCATGAGACAATTTTATGTACGATGCATATACTCCACTGCAGGGATCACAGTTCTGACACAATAATTATAAATTCATCTGACGTTATCGTGGTACATGCATGCAATTGAATAATTTCAATGACAATTACATGTAACTCATGGTAAAGTATTGGCAAATTACAATGTTGGGTGATAATAACAGCCAAAATGCTAAATGATGATGTCTGTTGAGCTATCAGTTATAGTTGTGACAGCAAGTGATATTATGAATGGTCTTTATCCGTACGCGTAGTGGGATACAAGTAAATGATATGAAGAGATTACACATTATTCTTTATCCGTAGATGAATCTACCCAGCAAGTGATGCGATGTGATTACAATAGCTGATAGTCTTCATCCGTAGATGGATCTATATTGCTCTGTCCCATCCTCTACTTTGTGATCCACTTCTGTGTGTCCCTACCAATGACCACTCCCTACCAATGACCACTCCTACATACCACTTTTCATCAAAATAATTATACGTACTTTGACATTTTTATCAAAGTAACTGACAGGTGCTTTTCCTACAATGGTATGATTGAAATAGAAATTAAATGTTTTAATGGTCAATAATGATGTTAATTGTACATGTACCTTTTGTCTGTTTTGTTCGTCTCTGCCTTGTGGTACCTATTTAGAATTATATCACTGATTTATACCTCAATGATTGTCTAGCTGTGATCTTTATTCTCTTTGGTTACAAAGTCCTCATTGTCTAGATCTGTTGATGCACAAAGCTTTTTTCTCACTTGTGCCGCTATAGTAAAAGCATCTATAGTTACATGAATTAAAGGCTTTGTTTAGTCTTGAAGAAGATCTCTTGATTGTTTCTACTGTTTTCCTTTGAAATGACAAACAAATGCTCAAAGTCATCTTCTTATCCTGTCGGCAAGTCAAATCCAAACACGGCTCAAGAGTTTTAGACTTGTTTGACTTGTGAATTGAGCACTTGTTAAATGAGTTGAAGCCTCACCCATTTATGTTTAAGTATACATGCAATCAGTGCTGATTATGGTATTATTTGTTCTACATACAGAAATCCTGTTTTTACAGACTGCAGATTCTAATAACTTACTGAAAATCTGCCCTCTATCCGCAGTACATGCATTTATCATGCAACTATAATAAATTCGCTCAACTTTATACAAAAGTGGTAGATGGACTTAATCAAAACAGTCATTCATGACCCTCATGCACTGCCAACAAGCAGGCATATCCCTTGCCTGTTGAGATACTGGTTGGCTGTCTGCCGGCTGGAGCTCTGATACAGTTTGGACTTTGAGAGAATTAGGTCAGTGTCAGGCTACTCGCCTGCATGCAGTGCATGGACTCTCTTCCAGTCTCTCCCTGTAGGCTGTTAATTCTATTGTGAATGTGTTTTATAGTGTTCTAATTAATTTTTATTAAGTTGATCATTATAGCTTATATCCTAATTTATATCTTATCCATCAAGTATTCAGTCACGTATTATCATAAGCATTCTTCTGTATTGTGTTATAATTATTTATTGAGTTGCTTTGTTTTGGTAATAATAAAAAATAATAACAATAAGAGAAAATACAGGTAACAATAAGAGAAATACAGGTAACAACTAGGCACCAAAGGTACTGATGCCTCGGTGGAGCACACAGGACAACCGACAGTAAACCAAAGGTGCAGATGCGTCGGTGGAATGCAACAATTTCACATACACAGCAACAAACTGCAGCTGTTGTACCTTTCTGTACAGCAATCACAATGCAGTATAATAGTTATGCAATCAGAAGCTAATCAGTGCTGACCACTAATTCAACTGGGCGTGTCTATATTGTTCAGGACACAGCACGGAGATAGCTTGCTTACACAATTTCTTTAGACTTACGATGTAACCTATAAGCTTCTAGGCAGTCAACTGTGGATAGCTTTGTCTACGGAGAACTCCAGATCGCCAGCAACGGCCATCGATCGCGAGGTAAGCAAAGCTATACGCCATAACAGATAACTCTAGAACGCAGCTTCATATACAAGTCTGCCGTGCTGTTCTGAAGTAAATGCGAACTCACTAGCTGTAAGGCAGCCAGCAATAGACAATTTTGTCGTTACATCAGCAACTAGATCGCCAGCCGGCGATCGCGAGGTAAGCAATCACGCTATAACTCACGAACAGAGCCTTATAGCCAAAATTCTTACAATTCATTTTCAAGCAAATATCGACTTTAGGTTGTGTTGCACGTTTCAGCGCTTAGTTTTCAGCGAGCGACGAGAAATCCTGCCGACAGACAGACATACATACATACATACATACACAAACGAACTACTGTATGCCTCGTGGCTCCGCCCACCGAGGCATAATTACTTGTACATACATGTATAGTGATTTTGTCAACAAGCACTCTCATATACATAAGACATGTACTTCTTCTCATTGCTCTCCTTCATGTAGAAACTAGGCACCGAAGGTGCTTATGCCTCGGTGGAATGTTATGCATACATGCCTGTCTGACTAAATACGCTGAACTGAAATACACAAGCAGTAATGAAAGTCTGCTGTTGCTAGTTGAACATGATCTTGAGCTCATTATTTAGCAGTTGCTGTTACAAACATACACAGTAAAGTTAAACTGCAGCAGTTGTACCTTTCTGTACAGCAATCACAATGCAGTATAATAGTTATGCAATCAGAAACCAATCAGTGCTGACCACTAATTCAACTGGGCGTGTCTATATTGTTCAGGGCACAGCACGTACAACGAGCGAGATAGCTTGCTTACACAATTTCTTTAGACTTACGATGTAACCTATCAGCTTCTAGGCAGTCAACTGTGGATAGTTTTGTCTACGGAGAACTCCAGATCGCCAGCAACGGCCATCGATCGCGAGGTAAGCAAAGCTATAGCCTATACGCCATAACTCTAGAACGCAGCTTCATATACAAGTCTGCCGTGCTGTTCTGAAGTAAATGCGAACTCACTAGCTGTAAGGCAGCCAGCAATAGACAATTTTGTCGTTACATCAGCAACTAGATCGCCAGCCGGCGATCGCGAGGTAAACAATCACGCTATAAAAATCACGCTAAAAAAGACCCATATTATTAGGGATCTTTTGTACATAAAAAAGACCCATAATATTAGGGGACTTTTTACATAAAAAAGACCCATAATATTAGGGGACCTTCTTGAAAAAAAGTACTCTTCTACCAACCCTAATCCAAGGAAGCTCCTTAACTCTGTTGCGTTGGTTGGAGCAGGCCAGTGAGTAACTACTTGAATCTTGAGTGGGTCAGTCTCTACACGATGTTGAGAGATAATATGGCCAAGAAATGAAACAGACTTACGGAAAAATTGACATTATTTTTCCCTGGATGTAGCTTGAGGTGAGCTTCCTGAAGTCGTGACAATACTTGTCGTAATCGCTGAAGATGCTCATCCCAGTCACGTCTTAAGACGATCACGTCGTCCAGATATATCAAGCAGGTCTCCCAACACAGGCCAGACAATACGAGCTCCATCAACCGTTGGAAGGTACTGAGGGCATTACAGAGACCAAAGGGCATCACACGGAACTGATACAGTCCATATGGAGTTTTAAAGGTAGTCTTCGGTCTGTCAGATGGTTCAACTTCTACCTACCAGTACCCACTTCGGAGATCCAATGTCGTAAACCATTCAGCACCATGCATGGAGTGGAGAATGTCGTCAACTCTTGGAAGTGGATAGAAGTCACGAATGGTTACTTTGTTGAGTTTCCGGTAGTCGACACAAAATCTCAGAGAGCCATCCTTCTTTTTGACAAGCACAATGGGGGATGCCAATGGAGACGATGAAGACTCGATGATGCCTTGTCCTTCCATTTCCTCTAGCATTTCAAAGACTTGTTGTCTGCTATGGAAGGGAAGACGACGAGGGGGTTGATATACGGGAACCGCTCCACCTGTATTAATTTGACGATAGATCTTATCAGTACGTCCAAGGTCACTTTTACCAGAGGAAAACACAGGGGAGAACTCACTAACCAGTTCATTCAGAGTCTCTACTTGTTGTTCACTCCACTCGCTGGTATCAATTCCAAGTAGCGATGCTGGAGACCGCTGGAAGCTCACTTGATGGACATGCGAATCAGTGGATGATTTCGTCTCTGGTAACTCCATATACTCAGTCTCCTGTTCCGAAGAACCCAAGGGGCAGTACTTAGCGAGATTGGTTCCTTTGTAGAGCGTTACTGCTGAGCCAGAGAGGTTAGCGATTCTCAGTGGAACAGTTCCTTGGTCAGGCTTTGCCAATACACGAGCCAAGAGGATCTGATGCTTCTCTTCTGTTCCCTCTTTGGCTTCCACAACACCTGTAGTACCTACAAGGGAGGAATAGTCACCACTAATGTTTGCTCTACACAATCTCTCTTCTCCAGGATGAATGACAAAGGTCTCACCAACAGAAACATGGTAGCTGGAGGCACATGGTGTCTTGGAACTAAGAAGAGGGGTAGAAGTCACACCAATGCGGAGCAGACGACTACCCAGGTCGATGACGAACCCATGTGTAATTAGGAAGTCAGCACCGAGTATACACTCCGTCTCTAGCAATCAGCACTTGATGGAAGAACTCTTTTCCAGCAATCACTATGCGAACTTCTGTCTGCCCAACAATAGTTAGAGGTTCTCCATTTGCTGCCATCACTGGTCTGTTCGCCTTCTGTAGACTTAGTTGTAGAGGACACCACGCTCGTTCATGAACAATAGTAACAGCTGACCCGTTGTCAACAAGCAAGAACACAGTTCTCTTTTGAACGACACCACTGACAAAAATAGACTGCTGGAGGGACGTGCTGGATATATGAAGAGGGTTGGGGCCAGTTACTTTTGCGGCCGGCAGTTGACACGATTCGCCGGTCGCTGGTCGTTTCCCGCTGGTTGTGGAGCTCGCTGTGGACAATTCCGCTGGTAGTGACCCTCTTGTCAGCAGCACCAGCAACACCCTGACGGCTGTCGGCGTGGACGACGAGGGGGGCGACGTCCACTAGGTTGCAAATCAGTGCCGAAACGGGTCAGTAGCTGTTGCAGCATCATAGTGTTCTGACGAACAGCCTGAGCCAAATCGTCCTTGGCTGAGTTGGCTCCGACGGCGTTCACACAAAGCGGTTAGCCTTTTCTGCACAAAGCGGTTAGCCTTGGCGTCGTCGCCCTATTTCTGCACAAAGGGTTTACCCATGGCGTCGTCGCCCTATTTCTGCACAAAGGGTTTACCCATGGCGTCGTCGCCCTATTTGTGTACACAACAAGGTTAGTCTTCGCGTTGTCGCCCTATTTGTGCACAAATGTGTGCACAAAGGGGTTAGCCTTGGCGTCGTCCCTATTTGCGCACAAAGGGGTTAGTTATGGCATCGTCGCCCTATTTGTGCACAAAGGGCTAACCCTTCGCGTGACGCCAAGACTAACCCCTTTGTGTGCACAAATAGGGCGACGACGCCACAAAGGAGCTAACCCCTTTGTGCCTTGGTTAGCACTTTGGCACAAAGGGGCTAACCCCTTTGTTCGCACTGGCATTTGTGCACAAATATGAGCAATATAAATATGCGCAATAATTATACGCAATATGAATATTCAAATAATTATTATTTTTAAAAAATAAAAAAGTAAAAGAAAAAAAATTAAAAGAAAGAATTAAAGAAAAAAAATTAAAAACAAAAAAAAATTAAAATTAAAACAATTAAAAAAATTAATAACACATTTACCCTTTAAAAAAGTTGTTAAACAGAAATTTAAAAAAATTAAAACTATTAAAAAATTAATAACACTCATTTACCCTTTAACCCTCTTACCGCGACGCGCATATATTTATGCGCGATGAAATCCACTCGTATACGCGACGCACATATATATATGCTCGTCTTCGTTACCTCGAAACAGTTACGGCTAGCGCCAGCCAACTTCCTTTGTTGCAGCCAATACTCCTTGGCAACGATGAAACATAGTTGCTATAGCATTCTAACTTGTTTATTGTGGTTTCTCACACGCTTTAGTCTGTGTAAACAAACGCCCACCAAGCTGTGATAACAGACAGCTACTTGCTGCAATAGTACAGTGTCTACACAGCTTTGCTGTTGAGATGAGTGCTATACATGGCTTCATAGACAGTTTGCTACCCAGGAAGAAGAGGGTGGCATATGTTTGAATAATATTATCAATCACAGCAATCAACATAAAGTAATGGAAAGTTTGAAGAAGTATTTTGATCTTGAGCAGACAGCGAATATCAGCAGATAGCATGGTAGTTCTCAGCACTGTAATAGATGAGAAGAGGCTAATCACAACACTGATAACATGAGTATTTAACTGTACAACTGAAGTGTATGACACACTAACTACTGCATGACTACCATCAAGCTACAATGCACACGCCATGACTACCATCAAGCTACAATACACACAACAATCACGACATTTTTTAGTTAAGACGACACACATGCTTTTCTGATTATAATGAAAGAGACACTAGCACCAAGCACACACAAGCAACACAAACATTATACACAAGATAAATACATTCTTTTTTCACCTTTTTAAAGATTACGATCGTCCATAGCAAGCCTGAGCATCCTGACGATACACACGTCACTCATGTACGCTGTACAGAGAGAGCAGTGTTCTTTGCTGGCACAATAAGTATAAAAATGTACTCACCTGGTTGTCACAAATAACTCAATAGCTTGCTAGTAGATAGCTCAAGGCAAACCAGATGTTATATAACACTTACTAAGCTGTTGGAAGTGTAAAATAGTGATACAAAGTGCACAGCAACAAAGCTGTGTTCTCCTAGAAATTATTTCTGTTCTAGTTGAGGCAGAAATGAACTCCAACAAGGCTGACAACAGCAGTTCTGCTTACTAACACACACACAAAGGCTCCCACAATGACCATGGTCAAGTTCTAAACATCCTAAAAGGCTGTAGTTGCCATGTACACAGAGCAACATGAAGGAGAAGCGTGACAACTCACTCGTCCGCCATCACTTGTTGGCGAGTAGCTTTGACGGGTCATACAAAGCTTAAAAGTTCACTAGCAATGCTCTGGAGTACACTAGTATGATAGACAACACTCACTTAGCTGTAGCAAATGCGCAGAGGCGAGTAGAAGCAGCAAAGACTGTTCTCCAAGTTACAGCAACATGATTGGAAAAATGGTGGTAAGGTAGGTGGAGTAGACACTCCCGGAACAAGTTGAAAGCTGTTGATGATGTCGTTATCACGCTCACAGAGTCTTCTACAATGGCCAAGGTCCAGTTTTGAACAACACAGAAGGTTCCTAGTACAGCTTGCGCTGCGTGGTGTAGGGAAGAAGCTAAGAATAGTTGCTCGCGTAAGTGTATGATGGTAGCAGATAGATTTGACGGTCCAACTGAAGCTTTGATGGATAAAATGACAGTAGCCCAGGATATAGTACAGGTTGAGAAAACATTGTCGTACCTCAAGCTTCCGCGCTGAAGCGTCCAGAGCAGAGACAAAGCGCAGTACCGAGATAGCTGTCACAATTCAAAATCAGCCATCGCGTGACGTGGGTAGATAAAATTAAAACAAATATTTAAAAAATTTAAAAAAAAAACTAAATATTTTTAAAAATTTTAGTTTAACAAATAAAAATTAAAAAATAAATAAATAAAAAACATATATTTAATTAAAAAAATAGTTAAAAATTAACAAAAACTTAAAAACAAAAAATCTCACTCACTCACACTCACTCACTCAAACTCACGCTCACGCTCACTCTCACTCTCACTCGCACTCGCACTCGCATTCGCACTCGCACTCACATTCACTCACTCACACTCACTAACTCACACTCACTCACACTCACTCACTCACACTCACTCACTCACACTCACTTACTCACATTCACTCACACTCACACTTACACTCACAATCACACTCACTCACTCACACTCACTCACAATCACATTCACACTCACTCACACTCTCACTCACTCTCACTCACAATCATTCACACTCACTCACACTCGCTCAATCTCACTCACACTCACTCACTCAAACTCACGCTCACGCTCACTCTCACTCTCACTCGCACTCGCACTCGCATTCGCACTCGCACTCATTCGCACTCGCACTCGCACTTCACACACACACTCACTCACACTCTCTCATACTCACTCACACTCACTCACACTCACTGAAACTCAAACTGACTAACACTCACTCACACTCACTCACTCACACTCACTCACACTCACTCACTCACTCACTCACACACACACTCACTCACTCACACTCACTGACATTCACACTCACTCACACTCACTCACACTCACTAACACTCAGACTCACACTCACACTCACTCTCTCTCACTCACTCACAATCACAATCACTCACACTCACTCACACTCACTCACACTCACACTCACTCACACTCTCTCACATTAACTCACACTCCCTCACACTAACTCACTCACTCACACTCACTCACACTCACTCACTCACACTCACTCACTCATACTCACTCACACTCACACTCAAACTCACACTTACACTTTCACAGTCACACTCACACACACACACTCACTCTCTCACACTCACACTCACCCATACTCACTCACACTCACTCACTCACACTCACTCACTCGCTCACACTCACTCACTCACACTCACACTCATTCACACTCACTCACACTCAGATTCACACTCAAACTCACGCACACTCACTAACTCACACTCACTCATTCACACTCACACACACTCACTCACACTCACTCACACTCACTCACTTTCACTCACACCCATTCACACTCACTCACACTCATTCACACTCACTAACACTCACTCACACTCACTCACTCACTCACACTCACTCACTCACACTCACTCAATTACTCACACTCACTTACTCACACTCACTCACACTCACACTTACACTCATAATCACACTCACACTCACACTCAAACTCACAGTCTCACTCTCACTCTCACTGTCACTCACACTCACACTCACACTCACACTCACTCTCACACTCTCACTATCACTCTCACTCTCACTCTCACTCTCACTCGCACTCGCACTCTCACTCTCACTCACTCTCACTCACTCTCACTCGCACTCACACTCACTCACACTCACTCATGCACTCTCACACTCACACTCACTCACACTCACTCACTCACACTCACTCACACTCACTGACACTCACTCACACTCGCTCACACTAACTCACACTCAGTCACACTCACTCACACTCTCTCACTCTCACTCTCACTCTCACTCTCACTCTCACTCTCACACTCACACTTTCACACTCACTCTCACACTCACACTCGCACTCACTCTCTCACACTGGCACTCACACTCACACTCTCACACTCTCACACTCACACTCACTCACACTCACCCACACTCACGCACACTCACTCACTCACACTCACTCACACTCACACTCACACTCACACTAACTCACACTCTCTCACACTCACTCACACTCACTCACACACACACTCACTCACGCTCACTCACACTCACTCACACTCACTCACACTCAATCACACTCTCTCACACTCACTCACACTCACTCTCACACTCACACTCACACTCACACTCACTCACACTCACTCTCACTCTAACACTCACACTCACACTTATACTCACACTCACTCACTCACTCTCACTCTCACTCACACTCACTCA
Organism: Haliclona indistincta; assembly: GCA_964017065.1. Taxonomy (NCBI): domain Eukaryota; kingdom Metazoa; phylum Porifera; class Demospongiae; order Haplosclerida; family Chalinidae; genus Haliclona; species Haliclona indistincta. Next base: position 5,507,364 of record OZ024790.1, on the reverse strand, counting down.
CTCACTCACACTTACTCACTCACTCACACTCACTCACACTCACTCACTCACAATCACTCACTCACACTCACTCACCCACATTCACACTCACATTCACTCACACTCACACTCACTCACTCACTCACTCTCACTCACACTCATTCCCACTCACACTCACTCACACATACTCACTCACACTCACTCACACTCACTCACACTCACAATAACTCACTCACACTCACTCACCCACATTCACACTCACATTCACTCACACTCACACTCACTCACTCACTCACACTCACTCACACTCACTCACACACACATTCACTCACACTCATTCACACTCACTCACACTCACTCACTTTCACTCACACTCATTCACACTCACTCACACTCACTCACACTCACTCACACTCACTAACACTCACTCACACTCACTCACTCACTCACACTCATACTAACACTCACTTACTCACATACACTCACACTCATACTTACACTCACGATCACACTCACTCACTCACACTCACACTCACTCACACTCACACTCTCACTTTCACTCACACTCATTCACACTCACTCACACTCGCTCAATCTCACTCACTCACACTCACACTCACACACTCACACTAACACTCACTCACTTGCACTCACTCACATTCACTCACTCACACTCACTCACACTCACTCACTCACTCACACTCACACTCACACTCTCACTCACACTCACACTCACACTCACTCACACTCGCACTCGCACTCTCACTCTCACTGTCACTCTCACTCACTCACACTCACTCAAACACAAACTGACTCACACTCACTCACTCACACTCACTCACACTCACTCACTCACACTCACTCACTCACACTCTCTCACATTAACTCACACTCACTCATACTCACTCACTCACTCACACTCACACTCACTCACACTCACTCACACTCACTCACACTCACTCACTCATACTCACTCACACTCACACTCACACTCACTCACTCACACTCACTCACATTGACACTCACTCACACTCACTCACACTCACTCACACTCACTCACACTCAGACTCAGACTCACAATCACTCTCTCACACTCACACTCACACTCACTCACACTCACTCACACTCACTCACACTCTCTCACACTAACTCACACTCACTCACACTCACTCACTCACACTCACTCACACTCACTCACACTCACTCACACTCACTCACTCACACTCACTCACACCCATTCACACTCAGTCACACTCATTCACACTCACTAACACTCACTCACACTCACTCACTCACTCACTCACACTCACTCACTCACATTCACTCAATTACTCACACTCACTTACTCACACTCACTCACACTCACACTTACACTCATAATCACACTCATACTCACACTCAAACTCACACTCTCACTCTCACTCTCACTGTCACTCACACTCAGACTCACACTCACACTCACTCTCTCACACTCACTCACACTCACACTCACTCACACTCACTCACACTCACACTCACACTCACTCGCACTCACACTCACTCGCACTCACACTCACTCACACTCTCTCACATTAACTCACACTCACTCACACTCACTCACTCACTCACACTCACTCACACTCACTCACACTCACTCACACATACTCACTCACACTCACACTCAAACTCACACTCACACTTTCACAGTCACACTCACACACACACTCACTCTCTCACACTCACACTCACCCATACTCACTCACACTCACTCACTCACACTCACTCGCTCACACTCACTCACTCACACTCACACTCATTCACACTCACTCACACTCAGATTCACACTCACACTCACGCACACTCACTAACTCACACTCACTCACTCACACTCACACACACTCACACTCACTCACACTCACTCACTTTCACTCACACCCATTCACACTCACTCACACTCATTCACACTCACTAACACTCACTCACACTCACTCACTCACACTCACTCACACTCACTCAATTATTCACACTCACTTACTCAACCTCACTCACACTCACACTTACACTCATAATCATACTCACACTCACACTCAAACTCACAGTCTCACTCTCACTCTCACTGTCACTCACACTCACACTCACACTCACACTCTCCCTATCACTCTCACTCTCACTCTCACTCTCACTCGCACTCGCACTCTCAATCTCACTCTCACTCTCACTCACTCTCACTCGCACTCGCGCTCGCACTCACACTCACTCGCACTCACTCATGCACTCACTCACACTCACTCACTCACACTCACTCACACTCACTGACACTCACTCACACTCGCTCACACTAACTCACACTCAGTCACACTCACTCACACTCTCTCACTCTCACTCTCACTCTCACTCTCACACTCATACTTTCACTCTCACTCTCACACTAACACTCACACTCGCACTCACTCTCTCACACTCGCACTCACACTCTCACACTCTCACACTCTCACACTCACACTCACTCACACTCACCCACACTCACGCACACTCACTCACTCACACTCACTCACACTCACACTCACACTAACTCACACTCTCTCACACTCACTCACACTCACTCACACACACACACTCACTCACACTCACTCACACTCACTCACACTCACTCACACTCACTCACACTCA